>OU015762.1:26592928-26612058 GCA_907173295.1 Fagus sylvatica | reverse complement strand
AACAAATTTGCCCCAAAACCAAACCCTCGGTCAATAACCCCCCAAAACCGGCGTTGACCCACGATCTCCATAGCCAAGTCCAGCTGAAGCTCCGATCTCCATAGCCAAAACACCTTCAACCTCGATCAATAACCCCCAAAACCGAAACTTGACCCAATAACCCCCAAACCCGGCGTTGACCCACTGAGAAAACGCTCGATCAGTCGAAGCCGAGTTGCAACCCAAGAACACCGTGAACAAAATCAAACCCGTGGTGGAATTTCGATGAAGATGCAGGGATCCCGATCACACGGTGGTGGAAATTCTGGGAGTGCACAGTCAGCAAATTCTTGGAGTTGCCGTGAAAATTTCCCAGCCACGGGTGAGCTGTTTTGCTACTGTGGTATTCCAGCTCCGGTGAATACGAGTTGATGATGGTGCTCCGATGATGGTGATGGGGTCAACTGCCACACTGATAAGTCATGAAATATGACTTATTAAGCCCATTTTCTAAGCGTTTTTAATAGAATTGTTTTGCATTTTATTTTTAGTTGTATGCAAATCATTGCATTTATTTTATTTCATTACGTTGTATAAAAATAATTTATTTCTATGCGTTATTTTAATTTTATAAAGTCTAAATTTTATGTTTTGTTTTAGGTGCAAATTAATGTTTGAAAAGAAAAAGAAAATCAAAGCCCAAAAGCCCACAAGCCCACAATGGCTAACAAGCTCACACTCTCCTTTCCTAGCCGCATCACACTAGATCAATGCTCAAAAGAGTTTTAATTGAAATTCATGGGAGCTTGCCGTGGATTGCATGTCCCTTTGTTGCCGCAATGCACCGGATCATTGCCCCATTAATGAGCTTCCACGTGACAAGCTTGCTTTGACCAATTGCATGCCATTTTTTCCTACCACACCACACATGATTATTTCTCTATGGGAGCCCTAAGAAGCGTGTTTTCTTCTTTCTTCTTGGACAGCAGCCGCTGGAACAAAAGGGAGGCAGAAAAACTCCATTCCTTTTACTTTGTTCTTCATTTTTTCTCTAGCTTATTTATTTCTCTTAGTTTCTTTTTGTAATTTCTTGGCCATGATTGGCTAGACACTTTGCTTGGGCTAAGGGGGAACCCGAATTTGTAAGGTAATCTAGTTTATTTTAAATCCATTTTGAGCTTGAATGTTTTAGATTTATTCTTTGATTGTTCATATTCTTGTTATTTGTGGTTCTATGAGTTGAATCTTTTCATGAGTTCAATCATGTTTTTCTCATAGTTAAGTAAAGATTTTAGTTCCATTAAATCTAAGAACTCTTAATTTCATTGGATATTACTTTTTACTACATTGTTGCTAGATTAATTAGTACAATGTCGATTTTAGGTTTTTCCAATGTAGTTATTTATTATGTGTTTAAATCAATGAACAATCAAATAATATTTCTAATTTAGATTTTATTAAAAATGGTTTTTATTGCAAATGTTCCAATTGAGGGTTTGGGATGTGAAACCCCCAATTGTGTAATTCCATGGATTTAAATTGAATTAGTTTATCTTAGCAAATTTGAGGAACCCAAAGCCCTAGCAATTTTTAGATTTGAGTTTCTTTACTTATTTAAATTGTGAGTTTTCAAAACAACCAAAACATTTTCTTGATTTAATTTCTAGTGTTACGTGTTTATTTAAAACCCCTCTCTCCGTGGTACGACAACCCACCTTACCATACATACTACCATTTTACCTTATACACCCACACATATATTCATACATATCAAATTTGATTAGTCTCCATTAAAGAACGACGTTTTGGAGGCCGACCAAATTTTGGCGCCGTTGCCGGGGAGAGGCGTATTTGAAGGAACACCATCACGGGATTGGTTTGCTCAATTGACTTGTCAAGGCGGTAAACTCGTTCCAACCCTTTCTTTGTCAATACCATTTTTTTGTATATATTATTGTTAGTTGTTTTATTTATTTTTGCTGCATGAGTAGAAGGTATCGTGATAATCTAGGTAGATTTGCAAGAGAACTTGACACGGATTCTTCGGATTCCGAAGCTTACTTTCCAAATCTATTTGACTCACCTATTGCATCCGATACACTTTCACTCACATCATCACACACAATGGGTGATCATGAGGAAGATCAACCCATCAAGACTCTACATGACTACCTACACCCAGCTAGGAATAGTTCACCATCATGCATCATGTTTCCGGCTAACCAACAAAATTTTGATTTTAAGCCCGGAATGATTCCACTCCTTCCTACATTTCATGGTATGGATAATGAAAATCCATATGTGCATATTAGAGAGTTTGAGGAGGTAGTTGCCACTTTCCATAGCCAATTAGGATCAATAGATACAGTTAGGCTTAAATTCTTTCCCTTTTCTTTGAAAGATAAGGCGAAAAGTTGGTTGTATTCTTTGAGACCTAGGTCTATTGCTTCATGGGGTGAGATGACACATATTTTCTTTAAAAAATATTTTCCCGAGCACAAGACCAATGCTTTTAAGCGGCAAATATCAACCTTTGAACAAAGAGAGAGTGAATCTCTCTACCAAGCTTGGGAAAGGTTCAAGGACCTTTTGAGTTTGTGTCCTCATCATGGGTATGAGAGTTGGCGTACGGTTAGTTGTTTTTATGAGGGGTTGCTCCCTAGGGACCGCCAATTTGTAGAGATGATGTGTAATGGGGAGTTCTTGCAAAAAGACCCCGATGAGGCTATTGAGTATTTGAACCATTTGGCAGAAAAAGCCCACACATGGACCGGACCTAGTGCTACTGAGAGTACTAATCGGTCTAAACCTCACACCTCTACTTCTTCGAGTGGAAGGATTTACCAATTGAAAGAGGAGGATGGTTTGAGGGCTCAAATAGCCCAATTAACCAAGGAGATAGAGACCCTAAAAATGAAAGGGACTAGTGGTACCAAGCAAGGTTACCAAGTTGAAATGCATGAGGAATGCAGTGTGTGCCATGATCCGGAGCATCCTACCAAGGATTGCCCGATGTTGCCTAGTGTAGTGGGGGTTTTTGAGGAACATTGTGGAGCCATAGGGAACTTTAGGAAACCATTTTCACCCTACTCCGAGACTTACAATCCGGGATGGAGGAATCATCCTAATTTTGGTTGGAAGAATGACACTCACTCTTCCCAACCTCCACCCATGCCACAAAGGAATTTTTCCCAATCCTATCCCTCCCAACATGCACCTCCACCACAACAATTCACTCCCACTCATGTGCCACACCAAGCACAACAACAATTTCCTTCTTCCTCTAATTCACTTGAAAGTACAATTCATGCTTTTCTTGAGACACAAAGCAAGACCAATCAAAAGCATGATGCACTTTTAAATCAATTAGCCGAAGAGAATAAGGAAATGAAAAGCCACATTTCAAAGTTGACCAATGCTTTAACAGTAAATGAGAAAGGGAAATTTCCATCCCAACCTCAAATACCTCAAGGTCAACACATGGCTCAAGGTTCCCAAAATAAAAAGAATGTAGAGCATGTTAATGAAGTCACTACTAGAAGTGGGAAGAATGTTGATAGCCCACACATAGAAGAGCAAGAAAAGAGTAGTGACAATGTTGATTTGCCTACCACAAGTGAACCTCTTACTAGACCAATTTCCGTACCTTTCCCACAAGCTCTAAAAGCTTCAAGGAAGTTGGATTCTAGTCCTGAAATCCTAGAAAATCTTAGGCAAGTGAGAATTAATTTACCACTCTTGCATGTGATTAAGCAAGTACCATCTTATGCCAAGATTCTTAAGGATTTATGCACTATGAAAAGAAAGCACAATGTGAAGAAAACCGCTTTTCTCACCGAACAAGTTAGTGCTTTGATTCAACATAACACACCTCCTAAGTATAAAGACCCCGGTTGCCCAACCATTTCTTGTATCATTGGTGACCATGACATCGAGCAAGCTTTGCTTGATCTTGGGGCAAGTGTGAACTTAATGCCTTATTCGGTCTATTTACAACTTGGTCTAGGAGAAATTAAACCCACCATGGTGGTGTTACAATTAGCAGACCGGTCGGTAAAAAAACCAAGAGGTGTTGTGGAGGATGTGTTAGTCCAGATAGATAAGTTTTACTATCCGGTTGATTTTCTCATATTGGACACCGAATCTGTTGTGCATGCTAATTCAAAAATTCCTGTAATTCTTGGTAGACCTTTCTTAGCTACTGCTAATGCATTGATTAATTGTAGGAATGGTTTGATGAAGCTTTCTTTCGGGCACATGACTTTGGAAGTGAACATCTTCAACATTGGAAAGCAATTGGTGGAAGATGATGAATGTGAAGTGGCCAATTGGGTTGATGTGGTTGTGGAAGACCAATTCCACAACACTTATTTTTCTGACCCTCTTGAATCTTGTATCGTAAATTCTTATGATTTAGATTCTTCCATTAACTCTGAAATTACTGATGTTTGTTCTTTACTTGATGATTTTCAGGTTATGGAGCTAAGTGGGTGGAGACCAAGATTTGAGGAGTTGCCCAAAAGTGAACTCAAGCCCCTTCCTTCTAGCATTGAGATTCCAAAGCTTGAGTTGAAGCAACTCCCAAGTGAGCTTAAATATGCATTCCTCGAATCAGGTGATACCTTTCCTGTAGTGATTTCCTCTAAATTAACTGTTGAACAGGAAGGTAGCCTAGTGCAACTCTTGAAAAAGCACAAAACCGCAATTGGTTGGACCATAGCGGACATTAAGGGAATTAGCCCTTTAGTTTGCACACACAAGTTACATTTTGAGGAAGAGGTTAAGACCTCTAGAGAGCCTCAACGTAGGCTAAACCCAAACATGAAGGAAGTAGTAAAAAGTGAAGTGCTTAAATTGTTAGATGCGGGTATTATATACCCGATAGCGGATAGCAAATGGGTTAGTCCTACTCAAGTGGTTCCCAAAAAGTCGGGAGTCACGGTTGTTGAGAATGAGCTTGGGGAATTAGTGCCCTCTAAACCTTCTTATACTATCATGTTCTATATTTTTGAAACATTGAGGACAATGTTGAATTTAGGTTGGGGGGTGGGATAGTAATT
The DNA here is from genome assembly GCA_907173295.1 of Fagus sylvatica. Taxonomy (NCBI): domain Eukaryota; kingdom Viridiplantae; phylum Streptophyta; class Magnoliopsida; order Fagales; family Fagaceae; genus Fagus; species Fagus sylvatica. The sequence goes on along the minus strand of OU015762.1, from coordinate 26,607,019 downwards.
TTTTAGAGCTTCCCATACATATGTTGAAGTGTTGAAATTCTTGCATGCTTATTGTGTTTCCCCTTCATTGACATCTTTTTGCTTTTAGGTAAATATTAAAAAAAAAAAAAAAAATTTTTTGTGTTTAATGTTATGCTAATTGTCTTGAAATAATGAATTCATATGCTTTGATTGTGCTATCCTTGAGGATGTATTGAGCATTAGCTTTGATTTGAATGTCATTAGTGAGCTTAAAGGCTTGAACGCATGATCATTTGATTGAGAAATTTAAATTCTGTCCTTTGATGCTTGATTTTTGGGTAGTGAGATTCCACATGTTTCTTTGAACTTCACAAGCACATTAGTACATGGTTGTGGGGTATGAAAGCCAAACATGAATGTTTAAAATCTTAAGACTAGTTGGTTGACTTGTTGGTTGTGAAATCCTTGGCATGGTTTTGTGTATTGCAAGATTTAAAAAAAAAAAAAAAAAAAAAAAAAAAAAAAAAAAAAAAAAAAAAAAAAAATAAAAAAAAAAAAAAAAAAATTGGCCATCTTGAGCTTATACTGAGTAACCGGGCCTCTTGCCTAATCAGCAGTGAGTGTTCGCGTCAAAAGGTAAAGGTTTGGAATGGTCAATATGGTGTGGGTAACTAGTTTAGCTTCGTAGCCTTTTTGACTCGAGTTAGTAAGCCCTTAGGGGTGTCTTTACACCTAGTGCCCATTGAGCCACTTGGTTTGGGAGTTACTGGTCAAACACTCGATACACGGGTCAACTAGAAAGCTTAAGGGAGCTAAGCATTGTACAACCCACACAATAAAAAAAAAAAAAAAAAAAAAATGATGATGCAAGTGTATATGAGCAATTTAATAATACTTGCTATGCCTTGGTTGTTTCACCTGACAAAGAATTTTAGAAAACTTTGAAGGACTAAGCCATTTATGATGGAATTGTTTGAAGCCCCATAACCATGAGCTAACTCACTTTACACTAAGGATGTGTGTGGCGTTTTACTATTTGAGTATGAGCAAATTCGGATAGAGTTTAAATTTTTCATAATTTTGGAGATGAAGTTTGTGTTTTTAAGCTTGCTCATGACTGAAAACCATTGCTTTTGTGATATTGCTTTCCCTTTGATGACATGATTGGCATTGTTTGAAATAAATCAAGACTGAGCACGTTACTTGAGAAACAAAACGTTTGTGGGTATCGTTCTGGTAAGCCCTCACGAGACTATAACTCGTCCACTAGGGACACCTAGGGGTTTAAAGGCTTGTTGCATGAGCTAAATGCAACCGAGAGTGCCAGCGAAAGTGGTATAGTTTAGGTTTATTTTCTTTTGAATTGTTTTTAGGTTTGCTAGAGACTAGCAAAATTTAGGTTGGGGGGTGTGATAAGTCATGAAATATGACTTATTAAGCCCATTTTCTAGCGTTTTTAATAGAATTGTTTTGCATTTTATTTTTAGTTGTATGCAAATCATTGTATTTATTTTATTTCATTGCGTTGTATAAAAATAATTTATTTCTATGCGTTATTTTAATTTTATAAAGTCTAAATTTTATGTTTTGTTTTAGGTGCAAATTAATGTTTGAAAAGAAAAAGAAAATCAAAGCCCAAAAGCCCACAAGCCCACATGGCTAACAAGCTCACACTCTCCTTTCCTAGCCGCATCACACTAGATCAATGCTCAAAAGAGTTTTAATTGAAATTCATGGGAGCTTGCCGTGGATTGCATGTCCCTTTGTTGCCGCAATGCACCGGATCATTGCCCCATTAATGAGTTCACGTGACAAGCTTGCTTTGACCAATTGCATGCCATTTTTTCCTACCACACCACACATGATTATTTCTCTATGGGAGCCCTAAGAAGCGTGTTTTTCTTCTTTCTTCTTGGACAGCAGCCGCTGGAACAAAAGGGAGGCAGAAACTCCATTCTTTTTACTTTGTTCTTCATTTTTTTCTCTAGCTTATTTATTTCTCTAGTTTCTTTTGTAATTTCTTGGCCATGATTGGCTAGACACTTTGCTTGGGCTAAGGGGGAACCCGAATTTGTAAGGTAATCTAGTTTATTTTAAATCCATTTTGAGCTTGAATGTTTTAGATTTATTCTTTGATTGTTCATATTCTTGTTATTTGTGGTTCTATGAGTTGAATCTTTTCATGAGTTCAATCATGTTTTTCTCATAGTTAAGTAAAGATTTTAGTTCCATTAAATCTAAGAACTCTTAATTTCATTGGATATTACTTTTTACTACATTGTTGCTAGATTAATTAGTACAATGTCGATTTTAGGTTTTTCCAATGTAGTTATTTATTATGTGTTTAAATCAATGAACAATCAAATAATATTTCTAATTTAGATTTTATTAAAAAAATGGTTTTTATTGCAAATGTTCCAATTGAGGGTTTGGGATGTGAAACCCCCAATTGTGTAATTCCATGGATTTAAATTGAATTAGTTTATCTTAGCAAATTTGAGGAACCCAAAGCCCTAGCAATTTTTAGATTTGAGTTTCTTTACCTTATTTAAATTGTGAGTTTTCAAAACAACCAAAACATTTTCTTGATTTAATTTCTAGTGTTACGTGTTTATTTAAAACCCCTCTCTCCGTGGTACGACAACCCACCTTACCATACATACTACCATTTTACCTTATACACCCACACATATATTCATACATATCAAATTTGATTAGTCTCCATTAAAGAACGACGTTTTGGAGGCCGACCACACACGTTATGCGATGAGAACACGAGATTGCAACGGCAATGGTTATCTTGTTCGTGGGAAAACATGGTTGTTGACGGCGCAATGGGTGGTGGGGGTTGGGGGTTGGGGGTAAATGGGTGGCATTGGGTGTTTGGAGATGAGTCTCAAGTTGTGCCGGAGATTAGCTCGCGATCTCCTCGCACCGCCGCCTCTGTTGCAATTTCAATCCAATTACTTTTTTTTTTCTCTTTTAGTAGAATTATATCTTTGGTCTTGGAAATTTTGTAATTTGTTTTTCGCAATTTTTTTTTAATCAGAGTTGGTAATTGAGAAGTTGAATTGGGATCTTTTGAATCTGGGCTTGTTTTGGGGTGGAAAAAATTATGGTATTTGTTGTTGTTGTTTGCGTAAGATTTTTCTGATAATGGGTTTTTTATTTTGGCTAAATATTGCTAGGCTTGATGTTTATATATATATTATTACTTGATGAAGAAAAAATTGCTTGAATATGTAGCAATTGATGCTCTGGGGGTTTCTTTTTCCCTGAAACTTGCGGTAGGTGGGATTTGGAAGAGGTGAGTTTTTTTGGAATTTGAAAGCTTGTAGCCGGTAAAAATGGAGAACTTAAGAGGTTGGGGGTGACTGTTGAATTAGTGAGGATATTACAAAGAACTGGTGGTATGGGTTTTTGATACTCGGTGGTATGGTAAGGGGTAATTCGGGGATTTGAAAAAATATAAGTTGGTAAAGTTAATCTGGTGGGCCCGAGAGCACGTGCATGTCACGTGTGGCTCAATTCCGTCCATTTTAACTGGATTTTGGCATCGGGGTGTAACGGCCGTGCAATTTTAATAGTTTAGGGGGTCAATTGTTACTTTTTAAAGTTTAGGGGGTGAAATGAAAAATGGGTGATAGTTCAGGGTGGAAAAGTGTAATTTACCCTAAAATTCAAGTTGGGATTTCAATCGTCACTTAAAAATCATGTACCAAACAAGTTTTTTTGGTGTGGGACCCAGTGATTCTGTATTTGAATCACAGAATCCAGATTTGAATCCAGTGTACCAAACACGCACAAAGGTGGTAGAATCTTAATAGAATCCTGATTTGAATCTTAGAATCTTTAGAATCCCGATTTTCTTCCGATTTTATATGATTCTACTGCATAAAGTTTATTCGGGTTTTTTGGGTTTTTTCTTTTTCTTTTTTGGGCCTCCAATGAGAATTTGGCTTGTGTTGGGTTGATTTTTAGTATGTTAGTAGCCCAAATACTGAATAGCCAATTAAATAAAAAGCAAAGCAAACCCTAATCCCCTAAAACAGAAGTGGAGAGACCGAGAGAGAGAGACTAAGAGTGTCAGACTCTGAGACTGAGAGAATGTCGTCTCTGCTATCGCAAGTCGCAACCAGGTTTGTTCCCTCTCTTCTGTTTTCTCTATTCGGCCTTAGCATGAATTCTTTCTTGATTCATTTTTAATTTGGTACTGAGCAATGAGCACTGAGCCACTGACTATTGAGCCAAATTGATACACTACCAATTGCTACTCATTTTTCATATCAGTGTAATTGTTTATGGTGAAGGTCTCCCATTAGAGGACAACATTCATCAAATCAATGATGATCTTGGTTTTTAGATCTTGGTTATTCACATTGAACAATAAGTAATGTGTTACTTTTGTCACAAAATCACCATTGTGGAAAATGGTTGGGAAATATTTTGATTTATGTAGTGTTATTATTTGGAACATTATGTATGTTTGTGGTTATGTGGTATTAAAACTTGGAACTTGAAAGTTTGAAGTTTGAAATTTATCATTTGGTATTTAGTAGTTGATGACTTATTGCATTTTATAAGTTTTATGCCAAAACTTATTTATTTTTCAATGATTTTTTAACCTATGTTATGAATTATAATTATTTATATATTTTTTATTTATGGAAAGTAGAATCTAACGATTTACGATTCAAATCTACGATTCGATTTGCGAAACCCTCCCAACGATTCAAGGTAGAATCTCGATTTTAATAACTATGGCCTTAGCACCTTGGACAACAAAAGTTAGCGATGAGCAGTATCTCGCCCCATTAAGCGAGGTATTGTTCATCAACATCATATTTTTTATTTTTTTTAATTAAAAAAGCATATCTCTCTCTCTCTCTCTCTCTCTCATGCGCCATGTAGATCTCTCTCTTGCAAATCGGTGGGTGGCCTTGGTTGACACGAGGTGGTCGTGGGGTACCTGGTATTCAAGTGATTCGGTCGTTCAAGTCTCGATCTAATACCGTGCGAGGCTGTGAGCGATTGTGCGAGAGAGAGAGATTGTTGTCGACTGCTAAGGCGACGTCGTGACGTTCAATCGAAGCCATGCCGATGGTGGACCATGGCGGAGTAACCCATGTGAACCAGGAAAGTTTCTATTAGGCAACCAATATTTATTTTTTGATTTCTTGTATTTATTTCCTGATTTCTGTACCTACAATCATGGGATTATTTCCTAATTTCCTGATTCCTGTACCTACCATCATGGGATTAGCTCCCTTGAATCATGGGATTAGTTGTCCTCTATAAATTTGTAATATATATGTACATACCTTCATACATGGAATAATCATCATAAAAGGAAATCAATTGATTTCATTCCTTTGTCATCTTTTTATTAGTTTCTGAACAATAGGAAGTTAGGAAGAAGAAGGCTCTAAGTTAAGGATGTGGGTAGTGATGGGGAATCTGGCGAAGGAACCTAGTGATGTTTGAAAAGGAAGAAGCATAAAAAAAAAAAAATGCTATCTGATGGAGAGGACTGAGGAGAAATGCTCAAATTGGGAAAGGTCAGGGAGAAGGGAAAAAAATATCCAATGGAGAGGAGAGAGAAAATAATAAATAATATTTAAATGAAATAGGAGAAATAAATAAAGAGACTAATAATACACTGACATGTGAATAGTAAATTAACTAAAATCGAAAAAGTAGGTGTTTGAGTGTTAATTTGACTCAAATTACCTAGAGATTGATGCGAATACTCTTAGGACTTAGGAGCACTTTAAAATTGAATAGCTAAAATGAAAAAAAAAAAAAGGAATTCCTTAAACTTAAGCTAAATTTTACACAGTCCGTTGGGAATCCTCTGACAGATTAGAAAACTAGATAGTTAAAGAATGTACCACCCCAGCTATGCTAAGAGCATTCCCAGCCGGTGCTCTAAAATACAATTTTGGCTAAACTAGAGACTACTGTAGCAAAAAAATCACAAAAATAAGCTCCCAACCAGTCATGTATACTAGTGATTTATTTTACAAAAAGCTATAGTAACATGTAAAAATACATGAGACTGTAGCCTTTTGTATATTTTCATCCCAAATGTCCCTTCTTATTTTATTCACTCTCTCTCTCTCTCTCTCCTCTTCTGCTTGCTCTCTCTCGCATCTCTCGCCTATGCTCTCTTGGATCTCTCTCTATCTACGGTGGTTCAAGCCTTCAAGCCATCATCCTTCATCCCTTAAGTTTTGTTTTGGGTTTTATTTATTCTCTGTGGTTATTTTAGGGAATAGGGATTGTGGTTTTGATCATGGGTTATTTTTAGGGATTTGCCTCATGGGTTTTTTGGGTTTTGGATTCGGAGTGGAGGTTTTGATCAAAATTTGAGTGATCAAGAACTGAATTTGGTGATTTTGAGGGATTAGATTGTTGGGTTTTTATAGGTTTTAGATTTTGCAAGGTGAGTGTTGGATCAAAACAGTGTAGAGTCATTGTGAAATAAGAAACCCAATTTGGAATAAAAAAATATAAATTAAAAAATTAAAAAAAAAACAGTGGAAGGTGTGAAATCCCACTGTGGTGTGATTTCTTCTTTGTGGAGGAGCGGTGCCAGGAGTCGCGATGGATGGTCTTGGAATCGTTGACGAAATTGGCCTGGCGAGGCGGTAATTGGGGAAGCAATTCCATTTGGAGGAGGTGTTGCGCAAGTCCATAATTTGGGGGTAGATGCAACCCTTTTAAGGTTTTTTTTTGTTGGTTTGTAGCTGGCGGACTAGAGATGGGGGTTGATTTGTTGTTTTATTGGTTTGTTTTTGGTGGACTAGAGATGGGGTTTGATTTGTTGTTTTGTTGGTTTGTTGCTGGTGGACTAGAGATGGGGGAGACTAGAAGAGAAAAGCGGTGACGAAGAGAGAGAGACAAGGTGCATAGGATAAAAGTACTGTGGGTGCAGTTTACTATTTAGGAAAAATATATTATTTTAAGAATACGTAATGTAAAATAAAGAGTGTGATGTAGAAAGTTTTGTAAAAACTAATAGCTAAACTAGGAAAGTGGGTTTTTAAAGAGGTAAAATAGAGATTTTATAAAAATGCGGATGGGAATACTCTAGGATTGTACCTTTTCTGCTTCAATATCCATCCTCAATCATTTCTTGAAAAATTATACAGTCTTGCATCTTTACTAATCGGTCCCATCCCATCTATCAAACAATATTTCTTCCATTGGTTCTTTAAATTAAGTTCTGGCAACCTTTCTTCCCTTTTTTTTTTTTTTTCATTTTTTGTTTTTCGTAGCCTCTGACAGGCTACAGATAGACCAAAAGAAAGGATACCAACCACCTACCAAAAAATTTAATAAAAGGGAACAAAAATCAAGAAGAAAAGACTACCTACAAGAGTTTATCAAAAAAAAAAAGACTACCTACAAGAGCAGCACATATAAGCATTCATCCTAAGCAAAGATGTCTCACAAAGATCTAATGTTTTTCTTTACTGTACTAATTTCTTCAAAGATAAAGAAAGGCCACTGCTGTATATTACTGGATATATTTCTCGCTCTCTATAGCATAGCTAGCAAAAGTACATGACACACGATTCTATAAGAAACCTGCCCATATATTATCAATCTAAAATGTTTTTAGTATTTATAAAATGACACATATTGGGGTCAAATGCTCTAACCTTCTTACTCCAGATCCAGGCTTGAAAGTTAAAACACCTGGGTTAGGAGCAAAGGCCTCTGGACTTCCCGAGAAAAATAACTTTGGCTGAAACCAGTGTCTTTCAACTAGAGAGTTAATGTTAGCTTCCCAAGGGAGGGGGGATAAATGAATAACTTTGTAATGGTTCCATGTTTGTTGCAAACTATACCCTTAACAAACCATTTAGTTTACCTAACTCCAGGTCTTCATCTATGCCAAAGGCATGGAAATTTATAGGTCATGCCGCTCCAAGTAGGCTTTTTTTTAACAATTTTTTTTTTCTTTTTGGACACAAACAGTTTTAACCCTCACACAATCACCAGAGGTCTTCGCTGGTCATGAGAAGAGTCATACATTGTCACTTTAAGCATAAACCACCACTCATTTCTCCTCAATATCTATGATGACAATTGGGGAAAATTAAGACATTACTCCAGTGGACTTGTATATCAAATAATAAGAGATTCAGGAATGAGGTATAGCTTTAACCAAATCACAACGGATGGTAACATGCTCATCCAGGAATCTATCCTAGCAAACTCAACCAGAACCCTTTGATTAGCAACACAGTCTGAAAGTCTATTCACAAGACTTGAAATCCAATATCTCCATAGGGTGACCATGGAGACTAATGAGCACCTGTGTCCTCAGAAAGTCAGAATAAATTTACTTTCAGAACCTGGAATTCCAGTCACGCCTGTGACCTTGTGCCAGCCTGTATAAGCATGATTTATTAGGTGTTCCAAATAAACAGAGCAACCATTTCTTTTTCTGGGATATTAACAAGATTTTAGGTATCATATTGCTGCTTGGAAAAGAATGGATGATTCACCTAACAAAGGGGATGTATTTCATCTGGCCAACTACAGGGAAGCTCTGCAACCTAAAGGAATGTAACCTGGACTTTACTAGGGGTTCCTGAAGTCATAATTCAGTTATGTAAGCCTAGTACATTCTCCTATTATGCTTAAGTTTATCAGGTGAGCAAGTTTTGCTACCGACCATTACCCAGAGAGAGGGGAAAGGGGGAAAAACAGCAGTAACAACAACAAACCAAAAGGAAAGGAAAGAAGCCAATTCTTGAACCTGAAAGAATACATCTGCAGTGCTTGGAGCATATACACTTGAATCATAATTAACATAATGAGTGTTATATACTCAGAAGATCTAAAAAATAAGGCATTGCATGGAGCCCATAGAAGTAAGGACTCATTTCATTAAAAGCATTAAACTCTCACATCACAAAGAGCTTCAAAGCTGAGTTCTAGCTTCTGAAGTTGATAAGGAGTTGATCAACCAACAGAAACGAGAATAAGTACTGAAAAGGGAGCAAACATGAAAGAAGACAATTCACAACTGATGTAGGAAAATTTAAGCCCAATAGATTTTTTTTTAAAAAAAAAACTATTAGTTCATTATCTTTTGATAAAGTTGAATGGTTAGGATCTAATTGTTATTTGTAAAATGAAAGGTCAGGATTCTATGCTTACTAAAGGCTATTATAAATAGCCTCTTTTGAGTCATTGTATTCTTTGTAGACAGCTTTTTTTATCTACCTTATGAAATTTCATATTTGAATATTTATTGATCTCTTTGAGCTAAGAAATTGATGTTTGATTTTCCAAGTTCAATCCTATTATATTTTTCTTTGCTTTAATCCTGTTTGTTGCTGGAATTTCTTCTTAAACCCTTCTTCTATGTTAGACCTAAGTTCTCCTCACCGCATCAACAACCTTAAAACTTAACAGTCCACCCTGGTAGTGCCACAGGTTTGGAAGCCAAATAGATCCATTAAAAGAAGTTATATAAGAAACCTAACCTGAGACAATGAAAAGATAACAACATAAACAAAAAATTCCCAAAAGCTAAAGTAAATGTAAGAATAGTTTCTCAAGGTAACATAACCAAAAATTTGCCACACAATTTGTATCCCAGCCCACCACCCATCAAGCAAACAAGCTCTATCCAAAAGCCCAACTCACTCCAAAGTCCAAACTGAAGATGATAAAAAATTGGAATAAAAGAGTAGTAAATTCAGTGTGCACGCGTGTGTGTGTATTCTTGCATCAGTACAAGCAAAGTATTATATAGGCTCTGAACATAAAACCATGCAACCAAATTATAATACTCCTATAGTGATGGTCAATATGATTGGAAATAAGGTATAGAAGTGTTGATTGGTATATCAGATGCTCAATGAAAAAAAGAGAAGATTGATTTAGATGAAAATTAGCAAATGACAAGTACAAACATGTTCATTCTTCACTACAACAGCAGAAAATCTTGCAAACAACATTGCCTTTATTGCACTTAATGATAATATTGTTTTGATTCAGGTAAATGAAGAGAAAAACAGCAAGAGGCAAGCAAAGGGAATCATTTTATAGAGAACAAAATGACGAGGTCATATACACAAAAAAGAGGTAGCTAACGTAGACAGATAAGCACAATTCAATTTCTATAGAACGTCAGTAACGAGACAGAAATAGAATTGCCCACTTTCGAAGATTATCCGTTGTCAAAATATTACCTAGAGCCACCGTCCAGGTGAAAAAAATGTACTCTAGGGGTATGCAAATCTTCCAAATACCTTTCCAAGGGAATCTCCTCGGACAACCTTTTCCAACAAGAAGCACTCCATAGAAAATTTTCACTTGGAATCCTTTCGTAGGCACAGGAACCCAAACCCACATATCACCTCTATTATACCAGACCTCCCCAAAATATAGGTCATCAAAAAAGAGTGCCATCGACTCCACCTCCCAATCTTAGGCCGCTCTAATAATGAAGATTGGATGATTGTTGACCTTGTGATCAAAAATCTGATGCAGTAAGCAAAAAGCTCTGGAAAAAATTAAATCAAATATGAAAATAATTCAAAAATATGGTCTAGTTTCAATGTGGGATCTGATCAGCACCCTTCAAAGGCTATTTTAGTTGCTAACAAGTCTTAGTTTTATGTTCCTTTACAATAAAGAGTTGCTGCTCAGTTCTAATTAAATTTTCTTAAGCTTTATCATTTCAGAGGGTAACCTGGTAGTTTGCATACTTGCTTGAATGGACTGTACAAAAGGTCCATGAGTCTTATTTTATGTTTTGGGTCCTATTTTGTTTATTAATTTCCTACTTTGCTTAGAAGTTCTTTAATAACGTTTCTTTGTGTTAGGAATCCTAGTCTTTCTAGGAAAAGAATTGCCCCTATAAATTCTTGAATGTATTCAATAAAACTCATAAAGAGATTGAATTTATAAAAAATAAAATAAAATAAATCTAGCAGCTTTGTTAAGCTTTAAGGATGTGATTGCCTGGAGTTCTTCCATTATTTCTCATTCAATTTTCTCAAGAATCAGTCAATATCCAATCCTTTCATCACCTAACAATTCCCAAACCCTTAAATATCAAATCCAATTCAAGAGTCCTACATCAAATTGGTATCAGAGCCCAATAAAGCTTCTTCCTACCTCAAATACTCTCTTGTACACAATAGCCTCCAAACTGTCCAGCATCTAAGAATTCAATTCAAATGAAAAAATCAACAATCATACAGGTTTCTGGTTCACTTGAGCTACCACAAAAGACTTTCCAAATTGTGGGTCTCAAAGCTTTTCTCTTTGCTGATGTGAAGCAGAAATAGCAACATTTTAGAGGTGACAAGAGTATACAGCTGAGAAGTCACTAGATAGGAGCCAAAATCAAGAATCCAGCTTCTTAATGACCTAGAGTTAGCTCCATAACCAAAGCTACACTAACTAGAGTTAGCTGTCAAATTATCAATTTAGAAGTCTTGAGGATGTATTTTCTCTATTTTTCAAAGTTTCAAGCTGAAACCTGGTGATATGAAGTAAATAACTAAAATGGAAGAACCGTAAATGGCCAGAATTTATTAGCAATTGCTCAAAGAGACTTTCCATGGTCCTCCCAAATTCTGCCACGAAGATTATTGATCTATCAAATGTTAAAGAAAGTACAAATCTGTCAAATAACTGACTCAACTGATCCAGTCTGATGCATTCTCAATAATTTGTTAGCTTGTTTCCATTTTATTGATTTTTTTTTTTTTTTTTTAAATTCAAGCTATACAGTTCTAGTATAATTTAGACAGATGCACAAGAATACAACATGTACATTAAGCACCTCATCTCATGAAAGAAAAGAGCCATAAATTGAAATGATCCAACAAACTCCCATAGATGGACACAACAAAGACAAAACGAGGCCCATGGAACTTACATGTATCACTTAGCCAAAAATATCAAAACTTATATTTGGAGAGTACCAGTACCATACCTAATGAAATTTCCACTTCCTGAAAAGTTCATCATACACTAATTGCTTTCTTTCTTTGATAAGGCTCTGTTTCAGCTTTGACAATGTCGAAGAATGCAACTTGATTCTTCTATCAATCATATCCTCAGCATACTTAACGGCTTCGGGGAGCCTATTCATATCACGAAGTTCCAAAACCAAGCGATTCCCAGACTCCTCCAAGTCAGAATCATAGTTCTCCATCATACATTTCCAAACTTTTATAGCCAAATTATAGTCCCTATATTCTGAAAAAATCCTAACCGCTGAACTACAATTAGCATGGTCTGGAACACACTCATTTTTAATCATCTCAATAAACAACACAGAGGCATCCCTTATCTTCCTGCCCTTCAACATGAACTGAAACAACACATTATAAATTTGTGAATTCGGGAAAATCCCATTATAAACCATCTCATCCAACAACTTTCTGGCCGTATCGGTATCATTCCGCCTACAAAACAAAGCGATAACGGTATGGTACATTTGCAAATCCGGGTAAACTCGAAAAGCCACATCACGGTCACGCAGCATTACGTCCCAAAGCAATGCAGCTCCACGAGCATCGTCTTTCTTAGAACACTCATCGAGTGCAGCCTTGAAGAATTTCAACCCGGGATAGCAGCACCTGTCCTCGATTGTACGGAAGAACTTGAGGGCTTCGGGGAAGCCCTCAGCTTTAATCAATGTGGCCAAGAAGGAGTCGTAAGCCGGAACATTGGTTGGGTCCCAACCAATATCAAACACCATGTCTTCAAAAGTCTTTCTTGCCGAGGCCACATTGGTTTCGTTCTCCCAACCTTCTAACAAAATGGCGTAAGTGTCGGAATCCGGTCTGATTCTCTCCTTGGCGGCGGCGAGGCGGAGGAAATCGACGGCATCGGCGGTTTCTCCGTCTCTACAGATAGCGCTGAGAAGCGAATTCAACGCCACGACGTCGCGCGGAATTCCGTATTGTTCCATGACCTGGAAGGTCAAGACGGCGTCATCGACGCGGCGGGCGATGACGTAGCTGCTGAAGATGGAAGCGAAGGTGGCGAGGGAGAGCAATCGCTCCGTTTTCATGGATTTGACGGCGTCCCACATGGCGTCGAAAAGGGAATTCTTGCCGAGGAGATCGACGATGAGATTCCAGGCGTAGGGGCTGTGTTTGTCGTTGAGTTGGTGACCGGACCAGCGGAAGAATTTGACGGAGGGAGCAGGGAAGGAGTAGGAGAGTTTGAGGACTTGTTCGACGTCGTTTTGAGAGACGCGGATGCCGGTGTCAAGGAGAGCATCGTCGATGGAGTGGGATTGGATGGTAGCGATGATTTCGCAGAGGAGTTTGACTTTTGGAGAGAGGTTAGGGGTGTCTAGATAGGAAGCGAAGGTAGGGTTTCGGCGCTGCTTTTTGGGTGAGCTACTAGTTGGTGGTGGGATTGAATTGTGTCTTTTTATGGGAGGATGGTTGTTGTGGTTGTTAGGATAGGGTCTTTTTTTGTTCCTGCCCATGATTTTGGATTTTTTAGATGAATTTCTTTTTGGAGAGCAGAGTGAGATAAATCGAAATGAAGAACAGAAACCCTAGGTCTAGATGGGAATGGGGAAAGGAAAGTCTCACTCATTCATACTTGGAAGAGGCTTTGGGACGAGATAACTCAAAACATTCTGGTTTCGCTTTCCCTAAATTTCCCAATATACGGTTTGAGTGGGTGAGGCACCTTAATGAAATGAAATTGCTCTGCTAAATTGCACTTTTCCCCTTTTTTTTATTTATTGGGTGAACTTTTATTTTCCTATATTTATCAAACCGATTAATATCTTTCTTATCTATTAGAAATATGTAAATAATCCTCACCATTAACTTTTTTGTTAAATCCCAATAAAGAAGTAACGGATAAGATGGCAAAATCACCATCCCCGATCTCTATGACTACTTTTGCAAGTTTGAAGTGGGAAAGAGAAAGGCATATTTGAGAATTGAGATGAGAGATAGCTTAGATTTGTAAACGAATGCTATCTTCCTATTTTTAACTAGATAAGATGGAACTGTTGGGGGAGATCGAACGGTGGTGGTGGACGCCGGTGAAGGACTAGTGGTGGTGATGAATTGTGACTGTTTGGAGAGAGAAAGGAAAGAGAAGGTGTTGACGGAG
>OU015762.1:26126992-26592828 GCA_907173295.1 Fagus sylvatica | reverse complement strand
ATTAATCCGGCCCATCACATAGTCGAGGCTTCCCAAACAAATAAACAAACAATGGTTTTTTCCTATAGTGAGTGGGTTGTGCTGTGTTTTTTGTGCTTGCAATTGACTAATCTATTGTGCTGAGTGTGAGTGGGGTTGTGTTTATCAGTTTGTGATTGTGGGGGGCATGGGGTAGTTTGGATTTTCATAACTTTTTTTTTGTTTATGCTTTGGTCTCTACTAAGTCAAATCTTGATTTCGTCCCTACCTAGGATTTACTTATAACAGGCTCATCCATTCATCTATTTCTAATCCAAATTTTTAAGGATAACTCCATCACAAAATGCTTTGATCATGTAGGCAAATGCCCGGACAGAAAATGCATTAAAAGCATTTCTGTTGTTTAAACTGGCAACTGCCTAGTACCTGGCCTGATAAAACATACATGAGTTTTAATGGGAGAATCCTTTTTTTTTCTTTTGCTAAAATAAATATGAGTTATCCGTGGAAGCCTATGATTGAATTTTTTTTTTTTTTTTATAGAGCTTTATTGTTAATAATGAGTCCTTGCATGTCCTCAGATCAATTAATGAGTTAAAGTTGTCCACATGCAGGTTCGATCAGCGAGTAAGGGACCTGTTGGACTTCAGTATCTACTTGGACATCAGCAATGAGGTTAAGTTTGCGTGGAAAATTCAGGTAACACCACTCTATATATTTATATAAAATTTTAAAATCCGGTTTCAATCAATTTTTTTTTTTTTTTTTTCGATACAAGGGTTCAATTAAAGTTTCTCCACAATTAATTATAGTAACTCAACTCAATTTGTAATTCTCCTTGATCTATATATGTTACAAAAATTGCAGAGGGACATGGCTGAGCGTGGACACAGTCTTGAAAGCATCAAAGCCAGTATCGAAGCCAGAAAGCCTGATTTTGACGCATATATTGGTAGTCTTTTTTAGCCATATATATATATCAAGTTTAGATATCCACATGTTATGTTTTATTTTTATTGTTTCCAATCAAAATCAATCTCCTCAACTCTATTATGGCTTTAGCCTTACTTTTGTTATGGTTGGGCATGCATGCAGATCCACAAAAGCAATACGCAGATGCAGTGATTGAAGTGTTGCCAACCCAACTGATTCCGGATGATAACGAGGGAAAGGTTTTGAGAGTGAGGTTGATAATGAAAGAAGGGGTGGAGTTTTTCAGCCCAGTCTACCTCTTTGATGAAGGGTCTACTATCTCATGGATACCATGCGGAAGAAAGCTTACTTGTTCATACCCTGGCATCAAATTTTTCTATGGCCCTGACGCTTACTTCGGCCACGAGGTACCTATCTATATAATGCATATAATTAAACATTCATTTTTAATCAACTTTCAACAAATAAACATAAAGGTTTTCGACAAAAAATTACATCCAAACCTACTCAAGTTTAAGAATAGAAGAGAAAAATTAAGCTCATTGATCATGATTCTCTAATGATCTTTTTATAATAATAATAATATATAAATAAGTGGTGAAATTTGCTAAAACTCAAAAAACATATTGGTTTCTACAACCTTCTTGTTGGAAAAATCATGTGTGAGTAGTGTAAATAGTAAAGTAATACAATCCCACATTAGATAATGATAATAAGAGTGGGAGGTTAAATATGGCATAATTCCACTTTCTTTTATATATTTTGATCACGTGAAAATGAAAATATAAGAATAAAATAAAATAACGTAGAGTAACAAAGCAGAGAAGGAAAGAGAAATAGAGGGAATTAACATGGTTCGGCCTACAACTTACATCTATGGAGGAAAGTTTTTTATGTCTACATATTTATTATATGAAACCCCTATTTATGTCTATTTATAGGAGTCTAATTCTTAGACTAACCATACGTTAAATCAAGGTTAAAAGACTTACAATACAAGTAGGATTAAGATTTTTTTGCTTGCACTACATCAAATATTATTGGATTTGAGTCTTGACTAGGAATTTAACCTTGATATTTTAACAGGCTAAAACTTTTGGATTATGTTATATCTCTACATGTTATATACAGTCCTCACAAATAAATTACTTAGAAACCCAAAATCCGAACAAGTGGTATCTTAGGCTCCGTTTGTTTCGACGTAAAACATTATCCACCGTAAAATGTTTGCAAATGAAAATGATTTCAGAGAAAATGATTGTTTTTTCAGTGTTTGTTTGCACTTAGGAAAATAGTCCCGAAAATATTTTACAATGTTTGTTACAACGTAAAATGAAAAAAAAACACACACGTAAAACACACCCCAGCACCACCGGAATCACACCCCAGCACCACCACTGCCAGCCAACCACCCAAACCCACCCCCACTCCCACCCCACACCCACCCCGAGTCCCACCGCGCCACCCTCACCACCCACCGACCCACACCCGCAAACCCAGCAAACCCAACCCACCCCACCAAAACCCACCCCCCACCCAACCCGACCCCACCCACCCCACCCACCCCACCCACAAACCACCACCCCGAACCCACCCACCCACCCGAAACACCACCCAAACCCACCCACACGCCCACCAACCCGAAACCACCCACCCACCGAAACCCACCCCACAAACCCCCACCCCAAACCCAACCCCACCCCCACCCCGAAACCCACCAAAACCCACCCCACACCCACCCCGCAACCCCACCGCACAAAAGCAAAAATCAACCAAACCCCATCAACTTCAAACCACCAGCAACACCGAAACCCATCACCGGAAACACCATAACCCAAAACCGGCAATAACCAAACCCAACGGCAGCAGATCTGGAATCTTAAAAAAACAAAAAACCCAGCTCGCTTCTATCGTCGTGCTTCATCGGCGTGGCTCGGGGTGGCTCGGTGTGGCTGGGGGTGGCTGGGGTTGGCTCGGCAGGAGTTGGACGCGAGAGAGAAAGAGAGCAGAGACTGAGCCTCACGATTTTGGAAAATGGTTTACGGAAATATTTTCCGTAAACCGTTTTCCGTTTTTTCCTTCGGCATTTTACGGTCAAACGAAAATATTTTCAGTTTGACTTTTGTTTTACATTGCACCAAACGCCTGCAAATGCTGAAAACGTTTTACGGAAAACGTTTTCAGCCGAAACAAACGGAGCCTTAGGTGCATAATTTTGGCAATGATAATTGAGACTAATGTTTCTTTTTGATGATCTTAGGTGTCTGTGCTGGAGATGGATGGACAATTTGACCGATTAGACGAGCTAATTTACGTGGAAAGCCATCTAAGCAACATATCTACCAAGTTCTATGGAGAAGTCACTCAACAAATGTTGAAGCACTCTGATTTCCCTGGCAGTAACAATGGAACTGGTCTATTCCAAACCATTGTCGGGTTGAAGATTAGAGACCTTTTCGAGCAGTTAATTGCCAGCAAGGCTAAAACTCCAGTAGAAGCAACAAAGGCCTAAAAAACTGCATGCCTTGGATATATACCATGGACGAGGCACCACCAAGTCTCTAAAATCATTTTCCACTTTCGTTTTTTCTTATAATTATTATTTTTCAACTCCATCTTCCATGTTTTTCATTTGAGTGTTAGGTTGTTCGCGAGAAGTATGAGAATACTCTGTATGTACTTATTTTCTATTGTGGACATGTGTATTATAGAGAAGCGAAAGCATAGATAAAATTCAGCTAATTAAGAAATTCATAGATTGGTACCTTTCTCTACCTCACTCAAACCTTAAAAGCGGCACAAAGTCTCATTTTTATCATAGTGGAAAAACTAAAACGATTTGGGCCGGGGGATCCCATATAAATTTGATAGCCCATTGGTACAAATATTATAGATAAAAGCCGTTTATAGTAGGTACAGTCTACAAATAGAGGCTAAGTATTGTCGGTAGGTGCGTGTCTTGTACACTGTAATATGCCTTATAAACAAATAATTATTCTTAAAAAATAACTATTTATTTATTTGATTACGCTTTTATTACATAAAATAGTTATTCTTAAGAATAACTATTATTTAAAATAAGAAATAATTATTTCTTATCAAAATGACTGTAATAATTATTCCCTAAGTCACGTAATAGCTCAAATTTTTTTTTCCAAAAACCATATAGTTGACTACCACTTTTTAAACCTCTCTCTCTCTCTCTCTCTCTCTCTCTCTCTCTCTCTCTCTATATATATATATATATATATATATATAAAATTCAAAAAGTCTTCAAAATGTTTTAAAATATTAATATTTGTATAATAAGTAATCAATGTCTAATTTTGTTTTACACAAATTCTTGAAACAATTGAACTCTTATATGCAAAACCATTCTAAAAATCAAAACATGGTTCTACAAAATAAGTCTATTATAATTTGTTTTTAAATTATTATTAAATGACACGTAAAGTTATTATAAAAGGCGTTATTGTTTTTTTTTTTTCATTTATGAAATTATTAATTTTGAACAAAGAACACGAATATTAATTATATTATAGTAAAATATAGAATACAGATTCAAAGTTTTATTCATGTATTGTTACCAAACAGATGAATGATACTAGTTATTATATTATATTTTCTTCTATTCCTTGTAATATTGATTCCTATTACACTGTAATAACCATTACAATGTACAAATTCATTCTAAACCTATTAATGTTTGC
Source organism: Fagus sylvatica (assembly GCA_907173295.1). NCBI lineage: Eukaryota > Viridiplantae > Streptophyta > Magnoliopsida > Fagales > Fagaceae > Fagus > Fagus sylvatica. Next base: position 26,588,206 of record OU015762.1, on the reverse strand, counting down.
GGGTGTGGGTAGGGAGAAGAAGACACAGAGGCCTGGCGATGGAGGTGATGACAAGGGAAAAGAGGAGAGAGAAAAAAAAAAGATATTTGAGAGTAGAGAAACAACATAAAATGGAAAACTTAAAAGAAAAGAAAGATGGACATAAATGAATTAAATTATTTTATGTAATTTTATATTATTTTTTAATACACTTGACACATGACACGATTTGATTGGACCACCTAGCACATGTGTCAGGCTTGGAAAATAGTTAACGGTACTACCATTTTTTGCATGAAATGACCAATATCCAATCACAACCAAACTTCAAAGAAACAGATCCAAATTTTCAAACATCAAAGGGCAAGATCCAAACTAGGCAAACTTAGAAGGTGTATAATATATTTTAATCTCTATTTTTTATTGAATAAAATTTTTTCAAGAGATTTACTTAATACTTCTAGCCTATTCCAAAATAATTTTTGTCTCTGTCCGGGCCTATTACAAAGTAGAAAAACCTCCCATCCCTATAAAGTATCAAGAATATTCAAGAGTGTTGTTGAGGTTGAGCTCTATATGACTATATCTATGAATATGATTCACGAGCTTTTTCTGCTAAGGGCTAGAGAAACAAAGCATCTTGGAATATATAATAGTACAGAACCCCTCAGCTTTCGTAATAGATACCGACGGAAAAGCAAATAACAACCTTTGACCTTTGGGTTGAGCTTTGGGCTAAAATCAAATTTGACCACTATATTTCTATTTTGAAATCATAAATCCTTAAACTTTAGTAAATACCCAAATCACACCTTTTGTTACCATTCCAATAATGTAATGGATAGAAAATGTTATCTCACCTTTTGTTAATATAAAAATTGTTTTTAAATTCAAATTTAATAAAAAATCTTTTTAATTCTCATTTATACATTCAAATTTTCCTTAATAAGCATTTTAGAGAAATCTAACCCCTGCTACAATATACAAACTCAAAACTCAAGTCATCATAATACCAAATAAAGTTATCCCGTAGCGATTGAAATATAGAATGATTGCAATATGGAATCTATAATGCAAAAACTGTATATAATTAGTGAACTATCCATTGCTAGAATATATATAGGCTATCCTCTTGATTAATCATCCCAAAATAGAACAAAATAAAAATTAATTAATTAATTAATTAAAAAAGAAAATAAATAAAAGGATGTTTTCTTGAGGGCTACTTTGGTCCCATGGGGGTTTGGTTCAAATGACATGCATCTTACTCACCACGAGACCGTCCCCTCACAAGTCCAAAGAATTTTCATGTTTTCTCTTCTGTATTTTAAAAAGTCATAAGATAAAAGTACTCTCTATATATGGGTAAGAAAGTAGAATCTCTTGGAGATGCTCTTACACTGGCCATGGAATATCTTTCCTCTAGAGTTGTTATGTGCATTCTTGATTTAAAATCCAATTACAATCATTACTAAATCAATCCTCATTTCTTTCCTATTTCCGTTTAGAAGAAAGGAACCGGGTGAAAGAAGGACAAGTTTTCAATAAACTCAGATTACCTTCTAAAGCTCTCTGTGTAAGAGCATTCCCAATGGGTTAGCCAAAAGCCAATTTCAACTCAAATATGGCTAATAAACCCTAAAAATGGCTCCCAACCGATTAACAACAGGTTAGCCAAAATACCTTTTTACTACATTAACTAGGCATTTTTACCTAGAGTATTTTATTATTTCTCTGTCAATCTCTCTCCTCTCTCTCCCTCTCCTTTTTCCATCTCGTTACTCTCTCTAAGCAGTCCACAGTTGCTAGATTCAGATCAAGGTGGGTTTGATTTGTGTTGGGATTGGGGTTGATTTTCAATATTGATGGGTAGATCTTATCATGGTTTTAAAAATAGGACCGGGGAGAGAACCGGAAAAGCGAGTGGTTCCCGTACTAGTGGTCCGACCGGGGTCGGACCGGTGGTCGAACCGGTGACGTCATCGATGACGTGCACCGGTAAATAATAATTAATAATTTTAAAATTATATAAATAATTAAATAAATACAAAAAAAAATTGTAACTAATAATATAGAGTTAACAAATATATAGCAAATTTTAAAATACTTTATATGAGTTTCCACATTTTATATTTTGCGAAAAAAATCAAAACTAAGCAAAATATAACTATGTAAATATGTAACTAAACATGTTTACATCACAAAATAATGTTCCTTAAACCAAATAATTTTGAATTCCATTACATCCAAACAACAAAGAACAATAAATATTCATTTAAGCTGTCCATTACATCCAAGTCATATTCATGTTTACATCACAAAATATTCATTGAATTCCATTACATTCAAACATTCCAACACAATCAGAATACATTTCAAAGTTAAGAAAGAAAGAGAAAGATATACATTTTTCAAAATCAAACATTTCATACCGTTTCGTTGTGGACTTGACTGACTGACTGAGCTTTTTTTAAAAAAAGGACTTGAAGCTTGGAAGTCCATGAGCAGTGAACAGAGAGAGAGAGAGAGAGAGAGCAACCATGAGACCATGAGTTTCTGTGATTGATGGCGGCGGTGACACCGTGAGAGTGATGGCGGCGGTGACACCGTGAGATTGAGTCTGAGATTGAGTCTGAGAGTGAGTCTGTGAGATTGAGAGCCCGTGAGTCCGTGAGATTGAGTCTGAGAGTGAGAAATCGGGACCGTGAGACAGTGAGAGGTGATCGTTGCCGGTGAGAGGAGATTGTGAGCCGAGAGAGAGACGGCGTGCGTGAGGAGGGAGAAGCGGTGTGCGTGAGGAGGAAAAAAGAGAGAGAAGGGCTGAATGTTTTAGGTTAGGTTAGTAAAAAAAAAGAGTAAAACGGCAGTGTTTTGGGAATTAGTGAACCGGGCCAAAACCGGTTCAACCGTGCCGGTTCGCGGTTTTCACGGTCGAACCGGCGGTTTCCGGTTTTTGGCCATTTTTTCCAGATTTCCGGTTTTTTCAGAAAACCGGACCGGGTTAGGCACCGGTCCCCAGTTCAACCGGTCGGACCGGCCGGTCCGGTCCGGTTTTTAAAACCATGGATCTTATCGCTCCACCTTCGTCCACCGTTGCACCAACCAAGCTCACGGTCACAACTTGGGCCAATGTCGATGACAACGACAAAGACGACCGCCACACCACTCGTCCACCGTTGCACCACTCGAAAAACAACACTGAGCTTGAGACCCACAGTATTTTCTGATCTTTGGGTTGGAGTGATTGTGTGGGTTTTTGGTTGAGGCAGAGAGATAGATAGATAAGAGAATTACTGGGTTATTGAAAAAATAGTAAAAAATAATATTTTAATAAAATAGAGATAGAAATAGATAGTCCATTAGAGCATTTGCATCAGTGTAGCTAAACACTAAAATTTGCTAAAATATTACTATCCATGCACCAAAACCCCTGCACATCAGCCTTAGCCTCTGTTATTAAAATCCCGATTTGAATCTTAAAATTTTACGATTTTACGATTCAACATTATGAAAACAATTCAAATCTTAAATAAATCTTAAAGGGCCTGTTTGGTACGTGTTTTCGTTTTCTGTTTTGGTTTCGTGACTTTTTACTTTATTGAAGTTGGAACTTTAATCCTGATTTGAATTCAAGATTGTAAAAAAAATTGTGTTTGGTACATAGTTTTGGTTTCATAACTGAAATCACAATTTAAAAAAAAAAAAATTGTGTTTGGTACATAGTTTTGGTTTTTAGATTTAGTTTTTATCATTACATTATTATTTTTTTTTTTTTTCTTTCTTTTTTTCTTTTTTCATCATCACCCACGTACACTTCTTCTTATTTTATTTTTTTTTTTCTTTCTTTTTTTCCCCACCATCCACGTACCCCCCCCCCCCCTCCTTTTCTTTTTACTTTTCCCCCACCAGACATACATCCCCCCTCCCCCATTTCTCTCTTTTTTTTCTTCCTTTCTTCTTGTTGCTTCCTGAACGTTCCTTGCTGCACGTCTTTACTCTTTACAACCCCCTCACTTTCCTTTCTTCTTTTCCAATTTTACACATATCCTTTCATCTTCTTTTTTTTTTTTTTTTTTTCTCTCATCTTTATTTTTTCACCGACTCTCCCTCTCAGTTCTGTTCTCTTTTTCTTTTCTCTTCTTCCTCTAAAACACAAGCTCATATTATTTTCGGTGTTGCCATGGTGGAGGTTGAGGTTGGTTGTGCGAGGGGTTGCGAGAGGGAAGTTTTCGGCGACATGTGGGTTGCGATCGGCGCTGGAACAATCACGGCGTGAGCTCGTTCTGGCGACGTGGAGGCTGGGTTGGCTTGTGTTGCAATCGGGTTTGCTAGAGGTGAGTGGGTTTTGGTTGAAGTGGGTGGATCTAAATTTTTTTTTTTTTTTTTTGGGTTTGGATTGTTGATGCCAGGGATTGATGTTTGGGTCACGGTGGCTGTGGGTTTTGATGTGTGGGTGATAGGTTTGTTGAACGGAATGGTTGGCTATTCTGTAATGGCCGAGAGCAAGAGAGAGAAGCAGAAAGGCTTACGGAGGAGAGAGAGAGAGAAAATGGGAGAAAGAAGAAACGTGTGGGCCCAGTAACGGTAATAAACTGGGACCCAAATGAATTCAGTCCGGATTTGAATTCGGATTGGATTCAAAAACAGGTGAAAGGCTGAATTCAAATTTGGCATGGGACCCACATAAAATTCAAGTTGGGATTTCAATCCTCACTTAAAAATCATGTACCAAACAAGTTTTTTTGGTGTGGGACCCAGTGATTCTGTATTTGAATCACAGAATCCGGATTTGAATCCGGTGTACCAAACACGCACAAAGGTGGTAGAATCTTAATAGTATCCTGATTTGAATCTTAGAATCTTTAGAATCCCGATTTTCTTCCGATTTTATATGATTCTACTGCATAAGGTTTATTCGGGTTTTTTGAGTTTTTTCTTTTTCTTTTTTGGGCCTCCAATGAGAATTTGGCTTGTGTTGGGTTGATTTTTAGTATGTTAGTAGCCCAAATACTAAATAGCCAATTAAATAAAAAGCAAAGCAAACCCTAATCCCCTAAAACAGAAGTGGAGAGACCGAGAGAGTGAGAGACTGAGAGTGTGAGACTCTGAGACTGAGATAGTGTCGTCTCTGCTATCGCAAGTCGCAACCAGGTTTGTTCCCTCTCTTCTGTTTTCTCTATTCAGCCTTAGCATGAATTCTCTCTTGATTCATTTTTAATTTGGTACTGAGCAATGAGCACTGAGACACTGACTATTGAGCCAAATTGATACACTACCAATTGCTACTCATTTTTCATATCAGTGTAATTGTTTATGGTGAAGGTGTCCCATTAAAGGACAACATTCATCAAATTAATGATGATCTTGGTTTTTAGATCTTGGTTATTCACATTGAACAATAAGTAATGTGTTACTTTTGTCACAAAATCACCATTGTGGAAAATGGTTGGAAAATATTTTGATTTATGTAGTGTTATTATTTGGAACATTATGTATGTTTGTGGTTATGTGGTATTAAAACTTGGAACTTGAAAGTTTGAAGTTTGAAATTTGTCATTTGGTATTTAGTAGTTGATAACTTATTGCATTTTATAAGTTTTATGCCAAAACTTATTTATTTTTCAATGATTCTTTAACCTATGTTATGAATTATAATTATTTATATATTTTTTATTTATGGAAAGTAGAATCTAACGATTTACGATTCAAATCTACGATTCGATTTGCGAAACCCTCCCAACGATTCAAGGTAGAATCCCGATTTTAATAACTATGGCCTTAGCACCTTGGACAACAAAAGTTAGCGATGAGCAGTATCTCGCCCCATTAAGCGAGGTATTGTTCATCAACATCATATTTTTTTTTTTTTATTAAAAAAGCATATCTCTCTCTCTCTCTCTCTCATACGCCATGTAGATCTCTCTCTTGCAAATCGGTGGGTGGCCTTGGTTGACACAAGGTGGTCGTGGGTTGCCATAAGGTGGTCGTGGGGTACCTAGTATTCAAGTGATTCGTTCGTTCAAGTCTCAATCTAATACGATGCGAGGCTGTGAGCGATTGTGCGAGAGAGAGAGATTGTTGTCGACTGCTAAGGCGACGTCGTGACGTTCAATCGAAGCCATGCCGATGGTGGACCATGGCGGAGTAACCCATGTGAACCAGCAAAGTTTCTATTAGGCAACCAATATTTATTTTTTGATTTCTTGTATTTATTTCCTGATTTCTGTACCTACAATCATGGGATTATTTCCTAATTTCTTGATTCCTGTACCTACCATCATGGGATTAGCTCCCTTGAATCATGGGATTAGTTGTCCTCTATAAATTTGTAATTCATATTCCGTTCATGTACTGCGATACGATTGTGCGAGAGAGAGAGATTCATACATGGACGTTCATCGAAGCCATGCCGATGGTGGACATGGCGGAGTAACCCAGTGAACCAGCAAAGTTTCATTAGGCAACCAATTTTATTTTTTGATTTCTTGTATTTATTTCCTGATTTCTGTCATCTGGGATTTTATTAGTTTCTGATTACAATAGGATTAGTTGTCCTCTATAAATTTGTAATATATATGTAATACCTTCATACATGAATAATCATCATAAAAGAAATCAATTGATTTCATTCCTTTGCTCTTTTTATTAGTTTCTGAACAATAGGAAGTTAGGAAGAAGAAGGCTCTAAGTTAAGGATGTGGGTAGTGATGGGGAATCTGGCGAAGGAACCTAGTGATGTTTGAAAAGGAAGAAGCATAAAAAAAAAAAAAAAAAAAATGCTATCTGATGGAGAGGACTGAGGAGAAATGCTCAAATTGGGAAAGGTCAGGGAGAAGGGAAAAAAATATCCAATGGAGAGGAGAGAGAAAATAATAAATAATATTTAAATGAAATGGAGAAATAAATAAAGAGACTAATAATACACTGACATGTGAATAGTAAATTAACTAAAATCGAAAAAGTAGGTGTTTGAGTGTTAATTTGACTCAAATTACCTAGAGATTGATGCGAATACTCTTAGGACTTAGGAGCACTTTAAAATTGAATAGCTAAAACGAAAAAAAAGGAATTCCTTAAACTTAAGCTAAATTTTACACAGTCCGTTGGGAATCCTCTGACAGATTAGAAAACTAGATAGTTAAAGAATGTACCACCCCAGCTATGCTAAGAGCATTCCCAGCCGGTGTTCTAAAATACAATTTTGGCTAAACTAGAGACTACTGTAGCAAAAAAATCACAAAAATAAGCTCCCAACCGGTCATGTATACTAGTGATTTATTTTACAAAAAGCTATAGTAACATGTAAAAATACATGATACTGTAGCCTTTTGTATATTTTCATCCCAAATTTCCCTTCTTATTTTATTCTCTCTCTCTCTCTCTCTCCTCTTCTGCTTGCTCTCTCTCGCATCTCTCGCCTCTGCTCTCTTGGATCTCTCTCTATCTACGGTGGTTCAAGCCTTCAAGCCATCATCCTTCATCCCTTAAGTTTTGTTTTGGGTTTTATTTATTCTATGTGGTTATTTTAGGGAATAGGGATTGTGGTTTTGATCATGGGTTATTTTTAGGGATTTGCCTCATGGGTTTTTTGGGTTTTGGATTCGGAGTGGAGGTTTTGATCAAAATTTGAGTGATCAAGAACTGAATTTGGTGATTTTGAGGGATTAGATTGTTGGGTTTTTATGGGTTTTAGATTTTGCAAGGTGAGTGTTGGATCAAAACAGTGTAGAGTCATTGTGAAATAAGAAACCCAATTTGGAATAAAAAAAAAAATAAATAAAAAATTAAAAAAAAACAGTGGAAGGTGTGAAATCCCACTGTGGTGTGATTTCTTCTTTGTGGAGGAGCGGTGCCAGGAGTCGCGATGGATGGTCTTGGAATCGTTGACGACATTGGCTTGGCGAGGCGATAATTGGGGAAGCAATTCCATTTGGAGGAGGTGTTGCGCAAGTCCATAATTTGGGGCTAGATGCAACCCTTTTAAGGTTTTTTTTTGTTGGTTTGTTGCTGGCGGACTGGAGATGGGGGTTGATTTGTTGTTTTATTGGTTTGTTTTTGGTGGACTAGAGATGGGGTTTGATTTGTTGTTTTGTTGGTTTGTTGCTGGTGGACTGGAGATGGGGGAGACTAGCAGAGAAAAGCGGTGACGAAGAGAGAGAGACAAGGTGCATAGGATAAAAGTACTGTGGGTGCAGTTTACGGATATAGGAAAAATATATTATTTTAAGAATACGTAATGTAAAATAAAGAGTGAGATGTGGAAAGTTTTGTAAAAACTAATAGCTAAACTAGGAAAGTGGGTTTTTAAAGAGGTAAAATGGAGATTTTATAAAAATGCGGATGGGAATACTCTAGGATTGTACCTTTTCTGCTTCAATATCCATCCTCAATCATTTCTTGAAAAATTATACAGTCTTGCATCTTTACTAATCGGTCCCATCCCATCTATCGGATCAGTATCGCAGGCAATACCAAAACTAATTGCAGGCTTGCAATTAGTTTAATCCTAGCCATACAATAAATCTAATCGTTCCAGATAATGACAGCTCACCAAAAATCCAAAAGACAATTTTATCCTTAAGTATTTTCAGTACCCGCGTGTTATCCTTTTGCCATTTACAAAATATTTCAAATTTTTCACACAGACTCTCTCTCCTCCCCCTTATCTCTGTTTTTCAGTTTTCCCCAAAATCCTTTCTCTCTCTCTCACCCACATCCCGAGTACGCCGGCAAGATTGCGCTCCCTCTCCGGTGGAGAACGGCCCTCATCTCGTCAGAAAAATCCAAACCCAGGTACTCTTTCTTTCTCACACCTCACCTCTCTCATCTCACCGGTTCTGTAGTACACCGACAAAAAGTGCCCCCTCGCCGGTTCCAAAAAAACCGGGATTTTACCTCGTCGGAAAACCCCCAAACCCCAAGGTATTTACTCTCTCGCTCCCTCACTCTTTCTCTCACCTCACCAACTCACTCTGTTGTCACCTGCAGGCTGCAGGGCTGGCTAGGGACTTCGCAATTCGAGTTCGGGGTCCGGGTTTGGGTTGAAAGACCATCTCAAGGACCCAATAGCCTTGCTTATGCCGAGGAGTTCCTCAAGGTAAAAACCCCTAATTTTCACTATCAATGCTTCAAGATATTATCAAAATGTGTTTATTGTACAAAGCCTTAATATCTTTCTCACATTTCCCTCATACCATCAGAAATTTTGGGATGTTCACTTGATTCCTTCTATTTATGTATGGTTTTTATTGATTATGTCATTCTTACGGGTTTCTATTTGAGATGCCGAGATATTTAGCAAATATAATCAGTAAACTCTGCTGGAACACAGAGGAAATACTCTCTGATATCACCAAATATATTCGATGGACGAACGATATCCTCGAGCTCACATACTCAACGGTCGTCTAAACACTGACGATCGTCCATTACCAAATCACGCATATTAAGCGAACGTTACGCCAGCTACCCTCAATAAATTGTTGGTGCGTTACAACCGTGATTCAAAACCCCATTAATTACAAGCAAGAATCAAGGCTGACATTAAAAACTCCCAAAACGGTCATTAGGCTTGAACACACTATAAAAGCAGCCCCTCACCACAGCAAAAGGTACGAATTGATTCCTTTTTACTATTCACTCTCTTACTCACCATCTACATTCTCTGAAGCCAAGTTCCTGCTTCGAATCACCGCATTTTTTGCTAACTTAAGCATCGGAGGCTCCCTCCACCGGACCACCACCGGTGCACCCTTTTCATTTGTTTCTTTGTTTTGCAGGTATTCATTCGTCCAGAGAGCATCGTCCATTCGGGTTGACCGGTTCGCGGGCCCACTGATTTTTTAAGCATTATCAGTTGGCGCCGTCTGTGGGAATGACTTAGTAAGCCACTGTCGTTCTTAGAGCAAAAAGGGCCGCGCACAGGTCGACAGCGATCATGGAAGGAGCTCCCAACGACGGAACTAGTGCTGACCCCGCCATGACTCCGATTGAGAGGCAAATGCAGGTCATCGCCACCAGCATTCAGGACCTCGCTCGAGAAACATCTCGTCAGAATCAAGAGTTATGGCAGGCCATCAGGAAGGGGCCCCCAACCCCCCACGACAACAACCAACCTCCTCCGCGGGGTGGAAACAGGTCGAATGACCAGGAAGCTGACAGCCATCAAGTCACTCGTCGTAGGGACGGCGAGGTTGAGAGAACTCCGCCCCGGAGCAGGCACAGAGCGGAAAGCGCGGGAAGTTCCGCTCCACCTAGCCAACATAAGACAGCTAAAACAACGAGGTCGTCCAAACAGCCAGAACGACCAGACAGGTCGTCCAAGCAGCCTGAACGAGAAGACCGACGGGGAAGCTCATCTAGACGACCTGATCATCCAGAACGATCCTCAAGAGATCCGGATGATAAAACGGCACGTTTGGAGAAAGAATTGCGAGAAATGAGGAAACAAATGGGGGACATGAAGAACAGCCTGAGGGCGAAAGCTGCTCGCAACCTAGACAACCTCGTACACCGGGCCGATTCTCCGTTCATCCCAAGTATTGCTGACTTCCCGCTCCCATCCAGATTTAAGGTACCATTGCTAGAAAACTTCGATGGGACCAAAGACCCATTCGACTACCTGGAAGCCTTTAAAACGATTATGCAACTGCAAGCCGTACCCGAAGAAGTAATGTGCCGAGCATTCCCCCTGGGATTGAGGGGATCTGCAAGAGTGTGGTTCAACAAGCTCGAGTCAGAGTCGATCGGTTCATTCGTCCAGCTCAGCCGTGCGTTCATCGATCACTTCATTGGCAGCCAACGAAGGGGACGACCGCCCACTCACTTGCTCAGCGTCAAGCAAATGGAAGGAGAATCGCTAAGGACATTCGTACACCGCTTCAATGAAGAAGCGATGAAGATCGATCGTCCAAAAGAAGACGTCACGGTAACAGCCTTCATGGCGGGCCTGCGAAAAGGGGATTTCCTTTACGAACTCTGCAAGGACCCCCCAGAAACAATGTCAGAACTTATGTACGAAGCCACGAAACACATGAACGCAGAGGACGCCCTAGAGGCTATGGACGACCCACCACCGAAAAGGCGTAAGGAAGCTGAAGATCGTAAACCTGAGCCCGCCAAGCAAAAGGTCCCGAAATTCAGCGAAACCCCGGAACGTAAACGGACGACCGCACCTCCCGTGAAATTCAGCAGCTTCACACCTCTGAACACACCTATCGACAAACTCCTCTTGCAGATACAAGACGACCCTTCACTTCGGTGGCCAGGTAAGATACGCTCAGATCCTAACAACCGACCTAAAAACTTGTATTGCAGGTTCCACAGGGATCATGGACACCTCACCGAAGATTGTGTGGCCCTAAAGGAACAAGTAGAAACACTCATCCGACAGGGCAAACTGCAAAAGTACGTCAGCCGTCCAGCAAACGCCCGTCCGACAAAGCCCCCAGCACAAAGGGAACAGGCGGAACCCAATAGGCCCGGGCCTGTGGGAGAAATTAGAACCATCATCGGAGGACCAGCGTCAGGAGGAACATCTCGAGCCTCGAGAAAAGCATATGCACGACAGGTGCATAACGTCATGGTCGTCCAACGGCCTCCCAAGAACATCCGCCTCGATGATCAAGTTATATCATTCAGTGAAGAAGATGCAAGGGGGACTCATCAGCCGCACGACGACGCCCTCGTTGTAACAATTAATATTGCAGGCTTCACCACTCGGCGAGTGATGATAGACAACGGGAGCTCGGCTGACATACTCTACCTCCCGGCTTATCAACAAATGAGGATCGACAAAGACAAACTACGCCCCATGGATGCACCACTCGTGGGATTCACAGGAGACAAGGTCTGCCCAGTCGGCATCGTAACCTTACCGATCACGGTAGGTACTCATCCAAAGACAGTCTCCAAGACCGTCGACTTCCTCGTCGTCAACTGCCCTTCAGCGTACAATGCAATCATCGGACGACCAACCCTCAACCGACTACGGGCCGTAACCTTCCACATATCACCTTCTTCTCAAATTCCCCACCGAGCATGGAATAGGTGAAGTCAGAGGAGACCAAGTAGCTGCCAGGGAATGCTATCTCGCCTCCCTAGGGTCAGAAGGACGGAACCAAACCATGACCATCGAAGAATGGAAGATCACGGTAAAACCATCTGAACAGTTGGAAACGGTAAAACTGGAAGACGGGAACCCAGAAAGGACGACAAAAGTCGGTGCCGACCTCCCCCCACTAATGAAAGAGTCACTCATTCAATTTCTGAAAAGCAACAAGGACGTCTTCGCATGGACTCACGAGGACATGCCAGGTATTGACACCTCTGTCATTTCACATAAACTAAACGTTAACCCCTCTATTCGTCCAGTTAAGCAGAAACGAAGAGTCTTCACTCCAGAAAGGAACACGGCCATCATGGAGGAGGTAGACAAACTCCTGGCGGCAAACTTCATCAGGGAAGTCTTCTACCCCGACTTGGCTGGCAAACGTAGTCATGGTAAAAAAGAACACTGGGAAGTGGCGAATGTGCGTCGACTTCACAGACCTGAACAAAGCCTGCCCAAAAGATAGCTTCCCCCTGCCAAGAATAGACCAGCTAGTCGACTCGACAGCTGGCCATAAAATATTAACTTTCATGGATGCTTTTTCAGGGTACAACCAGATAGTGATGGACGAGGGCGATCAGGAGAAAACGTCCTTCATCACAAGTAGAGGACTTTTCTGCTACAAGGTGATGCCGTTTGGGTTAAAGAACGCAGGAGCAACCTATCAACGACTGATGAACAGAATGTTCCACGATCAAATCGGAAGAAACGTCGAAGTCTATGTCGATGACATGCTCGTGAAGTCTAAGGAAGAATGCGATCATCTTGATGACCTCAGAGAGACGTTCGAGACCCTCCGCAAATACCAAATGAAGCTGAACCCAAGTAAGTGTGTATTTGGTGTCTATTCAGGAAAATTTCTTGGTTTTATGGTTTCGCAGAGAGGCATAGAGGCAAACCCGGATAAGATCAAGGCGATCCTGGAAATGCAGCCACCAAAAACCACCAAAGAAGTTCAAAGACTGACGGGCAGAGTAGCCGCACTCAACCGGTTTGTATCCCGGTCAACCGACAAGTGCCTACCTTTCTTCAAAACTTTGAAGAAAGCATTCACATGGACGAGCGAATGCCAACAAGCATTTGAAGAACTCAAAATGTACCTAATGACGCCTCCGTTGCTAAGTCCGTCCAAGCAAGGCGAAGAGCTCTACCTGTACCTAGGCCGTCTCACCGACAGCCGTCAGTTCGGCACTCATTCGAGAAGAGGACGGACGACAACTACCCGTCTACTACACAAGTCAAGCACTCAGAGGAGCGGAAGAAAGGTATCCACCCATGGAGAAGTTAGCCTTCGCGCTAATAACAGCAGCCAGGAAACTACGCCCCTACTTCCAAGCCCACACGGTAGTAGTCCTCACAAACCATCCTTTACGGAAAGCTATGAACAAACCAGACGCGGCAGGACGGCTTGTACTGTGGACGATCGAGTTGAGCGAATTCGACATCGACTACCGGCCCCGATCGGCCATCAAGGCACAGGCGTTGGCTGATTTCATCGCAGAGTTTACCAGTAAGGACGACGAACCAACAGAAACGGAAGATTGCAAAGCACCAAGGTGGACGGTGCATACTGACGGTTCGTCGACTAAAAACGCTGGAGGAATCGGGATAATCATAAAATCCCCCGAAGGCGACATCATAAAACGGGCCATACGCCTGCAATACAACACCACCAACAACGAGGCAGAGTACGAAGCACTATTAGCTGGATTAAAGACAGCCAAAATCCTAGGTGCAACCGAGCTGGACGTCCATAGCGACTCACAACTCATAGTGGGACAAGTTAACGGAGACTACGAAGCAAAGGAAGGACGAATGATGCAGTACCTAAGCCTTGTCCAACATCAAATAGGCAGATTCGACGAGGTAAAACTCACTCGAATACCCCGGGAACAGAACACGGCTGCAGACCAGCTGGCCAAGTCCGCGTCGTCAGACGAGCCAAATGACGAAGTAGAAGTCGTCCGACACTCAAGTCTACAAGCAACAGAGGTAAACCCCATAGAAACAGAGACTTGCTGGATGACGCCCATAATCTCCTACTTAGAGAGAGGGACTCTCCCGGACGATCGTCATGAAGCCAGACGGATCAAGGTACGTGCCTCCCGATTCACCATGTTACAGGGCACACTATACAAGAAAGGTTTCTCCTTTCCTTACCTCAGATGCTTGATCCCTGCCGAAGCGGAATACGTCCTAAAAGAAATCCACGAAGGGATCTGTGGAAACCACTCAGGCGCACGATCATTGGCCAAGAAAATAATCCGAGCAGGGTACTACTGGCCTTCCATACAAGCCGATGCAAACCTATTCGTCCGACATTGTGACAAATGCCAACGGTTTGCCAACCTCGTTCATTCCCCATCAGAAGAACTGACCCCAATGACATCCCCTTGGCCATTCGCACAATGGGGACTCGACATAATAGGACCACTCCCTATTGGAAGACGTCAATTAAGATTTGTCATGGTCGCTATCGATTACTTCACCAAATGGGTGGAAGCCGAACCACTGGCCACAATAACCGAGAAAAATATACAGAACTTCGTCTGGAAGGCAGTAATATGTCGTTTCGGCATCCCAAGAGTCCTTGTGTCCGATAACGGTAAGCAATTCGACAACCCTAAATTCAGGCAATTCTCTGAGGAACTAGGAATACACAACCACTACTCTTCTCCTGGCCATCCACAAGCCAACGGACAAGTCGAAGTCACAAATCGGTCCCTGCTCAAACTGATCAAGACCCGACTTGAGGGGGCAAAAGGAGTATGGCCAGAAGAACTTCCAAGCATACTGTGGGCCTACGGATTCCAACAGGAGAGACACCCTTCCGAATGACTTTTGGGACCGAAGCAGTCGTCCCAGTAGAGATCGGAACGACGACCTTCCGAATAGCACTATATGACGACCAGCAGAATGAAACACAGCTCCGTCTCAACCTGGACCTGATTGACGAAGTCCGAAAACAAGCCGAGGAGAGAACGAAGAGATACCAAGAAAAAATGACACGCCACCACAATGCCAAGGTAAAAGCGAGACAATTCGAAGTAGGAGACCTAGTCCTGAGAAAGGTCACCCTAGCCACCAGAGATCCCACTGAAGGAAAATTAGCCCCAAACTGGGAGGGGCCATATAGGGTCATTGAAATCCACCGACGAGGTACCTATCACCTCGAAGCAATGGATGGAAGACGACTACCGCATCCTTGGAATGTCGAGCACCTCAAGAAATACTATCCCTAGCCAACTTGGCAAGAATTGTATTCATACCAATAATAAAAATCAAATAAGGTGGACGTAGGCACTATTGCCGAACCACGGTAAATCTGGCGTTTGTTGATTACCCCAAAGGTTAAACTGCACCGTCCATACACGGTCTTTTAGCTGGAAAACATAAGTTAAACTGTACCGTCCATACACGGTCTTTTAACTAAAATCCTAAGTTAAATTGCACCGTCCATGCACGGTCTTTTGGCTAGGAAAACATAAATTAAACTGTACCGTCCATACACGGTCTTTCAACTAAAATCCTAAGTTAAACTGCACAATCCATATACAGTTTAACTTAACCAAAAATCCTAAGTTAAACCAAATCATCCATACACAGCTAAAGAAATCCTAGCTTATACTATCGTCCGAATTCAAACCAAAACATGGAATTAATTCAAACCAAAACATAGAATTCAGGCCAAAATATGTCCTCAAAAACACTGAAGACACTTCACAAAAATCATCCAAGAAAAAAGAAATTGTTCAAAATATAAGGGGTCAAAACACAAACCCCACCAAATGTTTAAAACACGGGTTGAAACCCACCAAAAGATAAAACAAAATAAATAAACATTTCAACTGGTAGCATCATCAGTCTGGTCCTCGTCGTCCTTCTTCCCTTCCTCGATCACGGAATCAGTATCGTCATATGGTTGGAACCCGGTGAAGTCAAGGTCAGAGTACTTCGCATTGGCCTGCTTCCTGAACGCTTCGAAGCCGGAAAAGAAACACTGAAGGTTGTTCTCCTCAAAAGCCTCAGATGCCTTGTAATCCGACACGGCAGCAGCCCTGGCACCTTCCACCTGACCCATCAAGTGCTTCAATTCTTTTTGCGCCGCATCACGAGCGTCTATAGCAGCCTTCGCATCCCCCTCCCTTGCAGCCAAATCCACCTTCACCGAGTCAACCGTCGCAAGCAAGTCTCGTTTTTCAGCGGTCAGTTCGAAAACTGCACGCTTCAAGTTCTTCTCAGAAGCCTCAGACTCGGCCAACCTTTGCTTCAAACGACGCAAGTCGTCCTCCGAAGTCAGGCAACGACGACTGATCACCATCGCTTCGTTCAAAGACTGAAACAAACAAATAGACGAAAGGTAAACAGAAAGCGAATATATACACATGTACTCAATAAAAACTATTGCCTTACTCACCCTCATCAAAGAATGGACCATCAACTTAGAAACATCCTCCGTCCGAGCATTGCCGTACTCCTGGAAGTCAAGATCTGTTATCGCAGCTTCCGCCCTCTTCGACGCCAGACCAAGGCTCCGACAAATGGTGGACCCTTCGTCGCTGAGTGGAACGAAGGGAACCTCCTCGTCATGGATCTGAACGACGGGAGTAGACGGTGGAATAGGCAAAGGTGGCTCAACGAGGATAGGTTTCTTAGACGGACGAACTCCTTGCGCAGGAGGTGCCGATGACGACCCGTCCTCCGGCTTCTTTCGCTTCACATTAATGGGCACGGCTGGGACCCCCTTCTCAACCATATCCTTGAGCTTACTCTTATTGATCTTCATCGTCGCTACCCCTGCAAAACGCATAAGGAAAAATAAGCAAAGAGACAAAAAACAACAAAAACAAAAAAGGCAATGAAACCCCTCTTACTCTTTTTATTAGTTTCAAGGAGAGAGATGACGGCAGCGTTGGGCTCTGGACCGAACGAATGTTGGAATAACAGTTCCGGCTGAATATAATACGTGTGAGGACGGTTGGTAAGACGTTGGGCACGCAGGACGCGATCCCTCCAGACAGGTGCAAGGACGGGTCGAGTCAAAGCTACATAAGGACGAGACACGATTAAAAAAAAAAAAAATTTCCAAACATAAAATCAAAGAAATCAGATAAAGAAACACCCCACACACCGGATGATGAAGGAACACCCCACGTCCTTAGGAATGGAACGAAGTCTTCACCTTCCTCGGGGAGCCTCTCCCAGTTGTCCCCACAAACGAAGAAGTAGCCATCCTTCCAACGCCTGTTGGACGAAGGCAACCCGTCCACCAATTTCGACGACTCCTCCCTATTTCTAAAAGTCCAGAAGCCGGGAGAAGCAGCTATCTGACTTGGCTCAAAACAATATAAAAACTCCTCTACAGTAATGTCGTCCTGACCATCACTGCACTCTCTCCACACCACCATACAAGTCAAGATCACCCTCCACCCATTCGGGGCAACTTGACCAGGTGCCAAAGATAGAAAGTCCAACAGCTCCCTAATGAAAGGTTGGACGGGAAAGCGAAGACCAGCCGTCAACGCTGATTCATAAAGAGCGACGTCCTCGACATGAGAACACGCCCTTTCATCCGGACCCGGGATCCTAAGGACGACGTCTTGAGGTATCTGATACCTAGTCCTAACCCTATCTAGGGACTCAATAGTAGTAAACCTGGAAACATAAGAGTAAACGGCCCAACGTTTGGACGCGACTGACTGACGGGACCCCGTCCGGGCCGAAGTAGTGGCCTCAGACGAAGTTCCCTCGTCCTCCCTTCCCGACGACGATGAGACCTCGGGAAGCCCCTCGGACAAAGTCGCCGGCCACTCAGACCCTCCGGCAGCCATCGAACGCCGCAATACCCCCCAGGTATTCAACGCCGGGTGTGAAATAGAGTAAAGCTCCGCCGATAAGCGGTGGAGCACGCTAGTAGGAGGGAGATAATCACCCAACGGCGGAGGACCTAGACCGCCCTCGGCAAATCGACAGACACCGACAAAGAAATTTCTAAACGGTACACTAAGGGAATCCAGTGCTTAAATGCGAAAAAGAAAACAAAATAAATGTGTATTGAAGAAGGAAACTCACCGGAGTTCTAAACGCGAAAAATGGAGTGTCACCGGAGGAGAAGGAAAATCACAGACAAGAGGAGCAAGAAAACGAAGGAAAATGGAGACAAATGAATAGAGATTCGGTTTTTAAACCTTCGAAATCCAAGAAACCGCCGTCGAGCATCCGAAAGGTCACGTCGTTCCAGAGCCCCTCCCACTAACGAAGTAACACGTGGCAAAAGTTGCCGCCAAAACGTCGCCTCCAGCATTAAACCTACCTCGATCACGCGAAACGACAAAACAGAAGTACAACCGCATTAATGAGCATCAGAACATCCTATCGTCCATCTCCACAAGCAAATCGTCCTGGTCATCTCTCCGTCACTAAGTGAATCGTCCTAACTTACTCACTTAAGAGACTGACGGGGGCATCTGATATCACCAAATATACTCGATGGACGAACGGTATCCTCGAGCTCACATACTCAACGGTCGTCTAAACACTGACGATCGTCCGTTACCAAATCACGCATATTGAGCGAACGTTACGCCAGCTACCCTCAATAAATTGCTGGTGCGTTACAACCGTGATTCAAAACCCCATTAATTACAAGCAAGAATCAAGGCTGACATTAAAAACTCCCAAAACGGTCATTAGGCTTGAACACACTATAAAAGCAGCCCCTCACCACAGCAAAAGGTACGAATTGATTCCTTTTTACTATTCACTCTCTTACTCACCATCTACATTCTCTGAAGCCAAGTTCCTGCTTCGAATCACCGCATTCTTTGCTAACTTAAGCATCGGAGGCTCCCTCCACCGGACCACCACCGGTGCACCCTTTTCATTTGTTTCTTTGTTTTGCAGGTATTCATTCGTCCAGAGAGCATCGTCCATTCGGGTTGACCGGTTCGCGGGCCCACTGATTTTTTAAGCATTATCACTCTCAAAAGCCCTCTTATAAAGTGCCATCCATTACTCATTACAGTCTCGCTATTCCATCATTTTATTAATCATCCTGATCTTGAATAGCCCAATTCATGCATTCAAGTAAGTACTGGCAGTACGTGGTGACATTAAGATCAACAACCAAAGTTAGCTATATATATACTTAAGAGCAAACCAAACAACAAGTTTCACTTTGTGAATAGTAGTGATACTCGTAAGACATTAATATATATATATATACATTTTTATTTTTGGTTGAGGCTGGGATTTGTTGGATGACCATTTGGTCACTCTGACCTTCTTGATCCTTGTAAACCTTTAATTTGGGAATTTTTGGTTTAATATAGAAGGATAATAATTTAACGTTGGAAATTTTTTCTGTGTGGAATGTTACTTCATATAAGTACAAATATTGATGAAATGATATTGTGGTTTTTGCTGGGTTTGTGTATCAAAATGTGTTTATTTGGTTATAGTTGAAATGGTCTACTGCAATAGCTTTGCTGTTCATTTGGTCTGTACAATATTTAGAGCTGGGGTTTGTCTAGTGCTGGGCTGGGATGGGTCCTTTTCTGAGGTTATGTAACTTTAGCTGGTAAAGTGCGTCCTATTAATTTTCATCTTCCCATAGCTAGTTGTACATGAAAGATTTTTTTTGTTAAGAAATTGCATTTAAATCTTCCCAGAGCTAGTTGTACATGAAAGATTTTTTTTTTTGTTAAGTAATTGCATTTAAGTCATGATTAATGAGATGATATCACAGGAAAAAATTTGGTGTTATTTATTTTTGTTGTAAAAAACTTGTGCTTAGAAAATGAGTTTTGTAAGTTCTTTTCATTTATTGAAGTTTTCTATATATAATTTTTCAAACGAATATACCTCCTAGGCATGGAGAGCTGATCCTGGATTACCCGACAACTGGTTTTGGCGGGTGGGGTCAGTTGCCTGTAAGAGTTTGAGGTCATGTTCAGTATGATCTACGACGTGCATATTTCTGTTATGTTATAAAAATTCTGAGTGAAGTTCTCCTATGTTATATTTAAAAATAATAATAAATAAAAGAATATAGTTTTATTATGTGTTCTTATTTTTTTGGATTGAAATGCGTGTTTCTGTTTGTATAAATGATCATAACAATTGAGCTTTACATAAGGGCTACTTTAATTTTTCGCTTGGAATGCATTATATTGGGGGGCAATTGTTTTGATTGAGAAACTAACGTGGGTTTGTATAATTTGCAGGTTAAAAAGAGAAGGGCTAAAGCTACTAGCAACAATGATAAGACAACTGGAGATTGAAGGATGCAGTTAAAGAACTCATTGATTTTTTTACTTTTTGAATTTTTAACATTGTCATTGTTAACATAATTATTTGTATAAGTTGTGACATTGTCTACAAACTTTTAAGTATTTACAAGTTAAATGGCACATTGTGAACTAATTCAATTTTATTTTTATTTTTTATGGAATGGTTGAAATTTTGAAATAGTGGAATGGTGATATTTTCCTAGTGTATTTTGAAAAAGTGAAATGTTTCAATATATACATGTTACAATTGTGATGATATTCTCCTAGTGTATTGTGAAATAATGAAACTTGGCCAAAATAAGGAATTTAGACATTCTCCTACATTTGAACTCAACATTATTATTAAGGAATGCTAATGGTCTATTGTGCTTGGTAAAGAAAGAGATAATGTTATTAAGCTTCTTGGAGAATACACATCCAATTTAAAACAATTCAAAATAGTCATTTGGGTTGATATTTATTTGCTTCCTTGTAAATCTTGCTACCTTTGTAAACAGAAAATTCAAAATTCCTTTAATTCAATAAAGATTATTCATCAAAAGATACCACAACTTGCATTCAACATATTAACTTGTATTACATTTTGCTAACATCTAGTACATCACATTTTAAACATTACATTGCACATAGACCAATTAAATACCACCTTACACCCCTTCACATGAACATTACACTAGGGTAGGCACTTGTACCTAGCATTTACATTACCACATGACATTAAACACAACCCAATTAATCTAATGACCCAAGATAAAACCAAAACCACCCACATTTGCATTACTTTTCTTCTATTGGGTGCTAACCTCATTCTTCATCTTTCTTTGAGTTTCCAACAACCCATTTACCACGCTTCCAACAACCTATTTACCATGGTTACACTTTCCTTGCATGCCTCTTTCTGTGTAAACCAAAAACCAAAAAAGAAAAAGGAAAAAAAAAAATCAATTACATTGTTGGAGGTTACTACTTGCTGCAGAATTTCATTTGAACTCTTTCCAAAATTATATATATTTTTGGGCCCATCCTAAACTACAAGTAGTTGTTAAGTTAATCACTTCCACCTTCAGACATTACTTCTTATGCACTGCTTTCTAAATGTTGGCTGGCTCAACATTCTTAGTGTGGTTACAGGTAGAGCCTTTGGAGAAAAGTTCTCTGCATGTGTATTTTGCTCACTAGGCTGTCACACAAAAAAGACATTTGCTTTAGATATCACCACATAATTTAAAGAAATAGATAGTTTTTTTTAACAAAAAAAAACACATATTTCCAACAAATGTTTCAAGAAGGCAAAAAAATTCTAGAATGCAAAAAAATCCACAGTTCACAATGACAAAGTTAGAGGCCTTAAGTTATAGTGGAACATGTTGATTATTGTGGAACAACAAGATCATCACAATGACAAAGGTTTTTTTCCATTGACTATCTACTATCACTGAAACAAGCAATCATGCTCAAGTCAGACTAACCTTTTCCCTTCAATTTATCAACCCAACAATGTTTCATACTTGCACAATAGCATCAATATCTGAATCAAAAACACTTCATTGGTTGCTACAAGGAATACATCCATCAATAATTAATTCTTTCTGAATTCAAATTCTTCCTGAATTCAAAGAGCTTCTTATAACATTTGTTTTTCAATTGTTATTTCTCCTTTCCATTTTTGCAAAAGAAAATATTGTTTCAAAACAAAGGGACAAAGTGCAGAGGATGGGAAGCCTTAATGGAATTAAGACCACAAACAGCTCCTAGTATCAAATTTACCAGAAAAACATACATAAAAGAAGAGGAACCTATTCAACCAAAAAAATGAAAACATTCCCAACAGAAACCCACGTTGCCACCATTTGTTTGATGTTTTGATTGTGACAAGGGACTATGGAGTACTTGCAAATTGGTCAGGCCAACAGATTTAGGAGCTTTCCTCATGTTGAAGGGAACTATGCTTTGCATGTTTACATCCCAGGTAATTCCCATTTTTAATTCATGTTAAAACTTAATTTATTAGCCTCAACCAAAAATAATAATGTGTGTATATATATATATATTAATGTCTTACGAGTATCACTACTGTTCACAAAGTGAAACTTGTTGTTTGCTTTGCTCTTAAGTATATATATAGCTAACTTTGGTTGTTGATCTTAATGTCACCACATGCTGCCAGTACTTACTTGAATGCATGAACTGGGCTATTTAAGATCAGGATGATTAATAAAATGATGGAATAGCGAGACTGTAATGAGTAATGGATGGCACTTTATAAGAGGGCTTTTGAGAGTATTTCCTCTGTGTTCCAGCAGAGTTTACTGATTATATTTGCTAAATATCTCGGCATCTCAAATAGAAACCCGTAAGAACGACATAATCAATAAAAAGAAGGACCATACATAAAATAGAAGGAATCAAGTGAACATCCCAAAATTTCTGATGGTATGAGGGAAATGTGAGAAAGATATTAAGGCTTTGTACAATAAACACATTTTGATAATATCTTGAAGCATTGATAGTGAAAAATTAGGGGTTTTTACCTTGAGGAACTCCTCGGCATAAGCAAGGCTATTGGGTCCTTGAGATGGTCTTTCAACCCAAACCCGGACCCCGAACTCGAATTGCGAAGTCCCCAGCCAGCCCTGCAGGTGACAACAGAGTGAGTTGGTGAGGTGAGAGAAAGAGTGAGGGAGCGAGAGAGTAAATACCTTGGGGTTTGGGGGTTTTCCGACGAGGTAAAGGCCCAGTTTTTTCGGAACCGGCGAGGGGGCACTTTTTGCCGGTGTACTACAGAACCGGTGAGATGAGAGAGGTGAGGTGTGAGAAAGAAAGAGTACCTGGGTTTGGATTTTTCTGACGAGATGAGGGCCGTTCTCCACCGGAGAGGGAGCGCAATCTTGCCGGCGTACTCGGGATGTGGGTGAGAGAGAGAGAGAAGGATTTTGGGGAGAACTGAAAAACAGAGATAAGGGGGAGGAGAGAGAGTCTGTGTGAAAAATTTGAAATATTTTGTAAATGGCAAAAGGATAACACGCGGGTACTGAAAATATTTAATGATAAAATTGTCTTTTGAATTTTTGGTGAGCTGTCATTATCTGGAACGGTTAGATTTATTGTATGGCTAGGATTAAACTAATTGCAAGCCTGCAATTAGTTTTGGTATTGCCTGCGATGCTGATCCCCATCTATCAAACAATATTTCTTCCATTGGTTCTTTAAATTAAGTTCTGGCAACCTTTCTTCCCTTTTTTTTTTTTTTCATTTTTTGTTTTTCGTAGCCTCTGACAGGCTACAGATAGACCAAAAGAAAGGATACCAACCACCTACCAAAAAATTTAATAAAAGGGAACAAAAATCAAGAAGAAAAGACTACCTACAAGAGCAAAAAAAAAAAGCACACAAGAGCAGCACATATAAGCATTCATCCTAAGCAAAGATGTCTCACAAAGATCTAATGTTTTTCTTTACTGTACTAATTTCTTCAAAGATAAAGAAAGGCCACTGCTGTATATTACTGGATATATTTCTCGCTCTCTATAGCATAGCTAGCAAAAGTACATGACACACGATTCTATAAGAAACCTGCCCATATATTATCAATCTAAAATGTTTTTAGTATTTATAAAATGACACATATTGGGGTCAAATGCTCTAACCTTCTTACTCCAGATCCAGGCTTGAAAGTTAAAACACCTGGGTTAGGAGCAAAGGCCTCTGGACTTCCCAAGAAAAATAACTTTGGCTGAAACCAGTGTCTTTCAACTAGAAAGTTAATGTTAGCTTCCCAAGGGAGGGGGGATAAATGAAAAACTTTGTAATGGTTCCATGTTTGTTGCAAACTATACCCTTAACAAACCATTTAGTTTACCTAACTCCAGGTCTTCATCTATGCCAAAGGCATGGAAATTTATAGGTCATGCCCCTCCAAGTAGGCTTTTTTTTAACAATTTTTTTTTTCTTTTTGGACACAAACAGTTTTAACCCTCACACAATCACCAGAGGTCTTCGCTGGTCATGAGAAGAGTCATACATTGTCACTTTAAGCATAAACCACCACTCATTTCTCCTCAATATCTATGATGACAATTGAGGAAAATTAAGACATTACTCCAGTGGACTTGTATATCAAATAATAAGAGATTCAGGAATGAGGTAGCTTTAACCAAATCACAACGGATGGTAACATGCTCATCCAGGAATCTATCCTAGCAAACTCAACCAGAACCCTTTGATTAGCAACACAGTCTGAAAGTCTATACACAAGACTCTGAAATCCAATATCTCCATAGGGTGACCATGGAGACTAATGAGCACCTGTGTCCTCAGAAAGTCAGAATAAATTTACTTTCAGAACCTGGAATTCCAGTCACGCCTGTGACCTTGTGCCAGCCTGTATAAGCATGATTTATTAGGTGTTCCAAATAAACAGAGCAACCATTTCTTTTTCTGGGATATTAACAAGATTTTAGGTATCATATTGCTGCTTGGAAAAGAATGGATGATTCACCTAACAAAGGGGATGTATTTCATCTGGCCAACTACAGGGAAGCTCTGCAACCTAAAGGAATGTAACCTGGACTTTACTAGGGGTTCCTGAAGTCATAATTCAGTTATGTAAGCCTAGTACATTCTCCTATTATGCTTAAGTTTATCAGGTGAGCAAGTTTTGCTACCGACCATTACCCAGAGAGAGGGGAAAGGGGGAAAAACAGCAGTAACAACAACAAACCAAAAGGAAAGGAAAGAAGCCAATTCTTGAACCTGAAAGAATACATCTGCAGTGCTTGGAGCATATACACTTGAATCATAATTAACATAATGAGTGTTATATACTCAGAAGATCTAAAAAATAAGGCATTGCATGGAGCCCATAGAAGTAAGGACTCATTTCATTAAAAGCATTAAACTCTCACATCACAAAGAGCTTCAAAGCTGAGTTCTAGCTTCTGAAGTTGATAAGGAGTTGATCAACCAACAGAAACGAGAATAAGTACTGAAAAGGGAGCAAACATGAAAGAAGACAATTCACAACTGATGTAGGAAAATTTAAGCCCAATAGATTTTTTTTTAAAAAAAAAACTATTAGTTCATTATCTTTTGATAAAGTTGAATGGTTAGGATCTAATTGTTATTTGTAAAATGAAAGGTCAGGATTCTATGCTTACTAAAGGCTATTATAAATAGCCTCTTTTGAGTCATTGTATTCTTTGTAGACAGCTTTTTTTATCTACCTTATGAAATTTCATATTTGAATATTTATTGATCTCTTTGAGCTAAGAAATTGATGTTTGATTTTCCAAGTTCAATCCTATTATATTTTTCTTTGCTTTAATCCTGTTTGTTGCTGGAATTTCTTCTTAAACCCTTCTTCTATGTTAGACCTAAGTTCTCCTCACCGCATCAACAACCTTAAAACTTAACAGTCCACCCTGGTAGTGCCACAGGTTTGGAAGCCAAATAGATCCATTAAAAGAAGTTATATAAGAAACCTAACCTGAGACAATGAAAAGATAACAACATAAACAAAAAATTCCCAAAAGCTAAAGTAAATGTAAGAATAGTTTCTCAAGGTAACATAACCAAAAATTTCCACACAATTTGTATCCCAGCCCACCACCCATCAAGCAAACAAGCTCTATCCAAAAGCCCAACTCACTCCAAAGTCCAAACTGAAGATGATAAAAAATTGGAATAAAAGAGTAGTAAATTCAGTGTGCACGCGTGTGTGTGTATTCTTGCATCAGTACAAGCAAAGTATTATATAGGCTCTGAACATAAAACCATGCAACCAAATTATAATACTCCTATAGTGATGGTCAATATGATTGGAAATAAGGTATAGAAGTGTTGATTGGTATATCAGATGCTCAATGAAAAAAAGAGAAGATTGATTTAGATGAAAATTAGCAAATGACAAGTACAAACATGTTCATTCTTCACTACAACAGCAGAAAATCTTGCAAACAACATTGCCTTTATTGCACTTAATGATAATATTGTTTTGATTCAGGTAAATGAAGAGAAAAACAGCAAGAGGCAAGCAAAGGGAATCATTTTATAGAGAACAAAATGACGAGGTCATATACACAAAAAAGAGGTAGCTAACGTAGACAGATAAGCACAATTCAATTTCTATAGAACGTCAGTAACGAGACAGAAATAGAATTGCCCACTTTCGAAGATTATCCGTTGTCAAAATATTACCTAGAGCCACCGTCCAGGTGAAAAAAATGTACTCTAGGGGTATGCGAAATCTTCCAAATACCTTTCCAAGGGAATCTCCTCGGACAACCTCTTTCCAACAAGAAGCACTCCATAGTAAAATTTTCACTTGGAATCCTTTCGTAGGCACAGGAACCCAAACCCACATATCACCTCTATTATACCAGACCTCCCCAAAATATAGGTCATCAAAAAAGAGTGCCATCGACTCCACCTCCCAATCTTAGGCCGCTCTAATAATGAAGATTGGATGATTGTTGACCTTGTGATCAAAAATCTGATGCAGTAAGCAAAAAGCTCTGGAAAAAATTAAATCAAATATGAAAATAATTCAAAAATATGGTCTAGTTTCAATGTGGGATCTGATCAGCACCCTTCAAAGGCTATTTTAGTTGCTAACAAGTCTTAGTTTTATGTTCCTTTACAATAAAGAGTTGCTGCTCAGTTCTAATTAAATTTTCTTAAGCTTTATCATTTCAGAGGGTAACCTGGTAGTTTGCATACTTGCTTGAATGGACTGTACAAAAGGTCCATGAGTCTTATTTTATGTTTTGGGTCCTATTTTGTTTATTAATTTCCTACTTTGCTTAGAAGTTCTTTAATAACGTTTCTTTGTGTTAGGAATCCTAGTCTTTCTAGGAAAAGAATTGCCCCTATAAATTCTTGAATGTATTCAATAAAACTCATAAAGAGATTGAATTTATAAAAAATAAAATAAAATAAATCTAGCAGCTTTGTTAAGCTTTAAGGATGTGATTGCCTGGAGTTCTTCCATTATTTCTCATTCAATTTTCTCAAGAATCAGTCAATATCCAATCCTTTCATCACCTAACAATTCCCAAACCCTTAAATATCAAATCCAATTCAAGAGTCCTACATCAAATTGGTATCAGAGCCCAATAAAGCTTCTTCCTACCTCAAATACTCTCTTGTACACAATAGCCTCCAAACTGTCCAGCATCTAAGAATTCAATTCGAATGAAAAAATCAACAATCATACAGGTTTCTGGTTCACTTGAGCTACCACAAAAGACTTTCCAAATTGTGGGTCTCAAAGCTTTTCTCTTTGCTGATGTGAAGCAGAAATAGCAACATTTTAGAGGTGACAAGAGTATACAGCTGAGAAGTCACTAGATAGGAGCCAAAATCAAGAATCCAGCTTCTTAATGACCTAGAGTTAGCTCCATAACCAAAGCTACACTAACTAGAGTTAGCTGTCAAATTATCAATTTAGAAGTCTTGAGGATGTATTTTCTCTATTTTTCAAAGTTTCAAGCTGAAACCTGGTGATATGAAGTAAATAACTAAAATGGAAGAACCGTAAATGGCCAGAATTTATTAGCAATTGCTCAAAGAGACTTTCCATGGTCCTCCCAAATTCTGCCACGAAGATTATTGATCTATCAAATGTTAAAGAAAGTACAAATCTGTCAAATAACTGACTCAACTGATCCAGTCTGATGCATTCTCAATAATTTGTTAGCTTGTTTCCATTTTATTGATTTTTTTTTTTTTTTTTAAAATTCAAGCTATACAGTTCTAGTATAATTTAGACAGATGCACAAGAATACAACATGTACATTAAGCACCTCATCTCATGAAAGAAAAGAGCCATAAATTGAAATGATCCAACAAACTCCCATAGATGGACACAACAAAGACAAAACGAGGCCCATGGAACTTACATGTATCACTTAGCCAAAAATATCAAAACTTATATTTGGAGAGTACCAGTACCATACCTAATGAAATTTCCACTTCCTGAAAAGTTCATCATACACTAATTGCTTTCTTTCTTTGATAAGGCTCTGTTTCAGCTTTGACAATGTCGAAGAATGCAACTTGATTCTTCTATCAATCATATCCTCAGCATACTTAACGGCTTCGGGGAGCCTATTCATATCACGAAGTTCCAAAACCAAGCGATTCCCAGACTCCTCCAAGTCAGAATCATAGTTCTCCATCATACATTTCCAAACTTTTATAGCCAAATTATAGTCCCTATATTCTGAAAAAATCCTAACCGCTGAACTACAATTAGCATGGTCTGGAACACACTCATTTTTAATCATCTCAATAAACAACACAGAGGCATCCCTTATCTTCCTGCCCTTCAACATGAACTGAAACAACACATTATAAATTTGTGAATTCGGGAAAATCCCATTATAAACCATCTCATCCAACAACTTTCTGGCCGTATCGGTATCATTCCGCCTACAAAACAAAGCGATAACGGTATGGTACATTTGCAAATCCGGGTAAACTCGAAAAGCCACATCACGGTCACGCAGCATTACGTCCCAAAGCAATGCAGCTCCACGAGCATCGTCTTTCTTAGAACACTCATCGAGTGCAGCCTTGAAGAATTTCAACCCGGGATAGCAGCACCTGTCCTCGATTGTACGGAAGAACTTGAGGGCTTCGGGGAAGCCCTCAGCTTTAATCAATGTGGCCAAGAAGGAGTCGTAAGCCGGAACATTGGTTGGGTCCCAACCAATATCAAACACCATGTCTTCAAAAGTCTTTCTTGCCGAGGCCACATTGGTTTCGTTCTCCCAACCTTCTAACAAAATGGCGTAAGTGTCGGAATCCGGTCTGATTCTCTCCTTGGCGGCGGCGAGGCGGAGGAAATCGACGGCATCGGCGGTTTCTCCGTCTCTACAGATAGCGCTGAGAAGCGAATTCAACGCCACGACGTCGCGCGGAATTCCGTATTGTTCCATGACCTGGAAGGTCAAGACGGCGTCATCGACGCGGCGGGCGATGACGTAGCTGCTGAAGATGGAAGCGAAGGTGGCGAGGGAGAGCAATCGCTCCGTTTTCATGGATTTGACGGCGTCCCACATGGCGTCGAAAAGGGAATTCTTGCCGAGGAGATCGACGATGAGATTCCAGGCGTAGGGGCTGTGTTTGTCGTTGAGTTGGTGACCGGACCAGCGGAAGAATTTGACGGAGGGAGCAGGGAAGGAGTAGGAGAGTTTGAGGACTTGTTCGACGTCGTTTTGAGAGACGCGGATGCCGGTGTCAAGGAGAGCATCGTCGATGGAGTGGGATTGGATGGTAGCGATGATTTCGCAGAGGAGTTTGACTTTTGGAGAGAGGTTAGGGGTGTCTAGATAGGAAGCGAAGGTAGGGTTTCGGCGCTGCTTTTTGGGTGAGCTACTAGTTGGTGGTGGGATTGAATTGTGTCTTTTTATGGGAGGATGGTTGTTGTGGTTGTTAGGATAGGGTCTTTTTTTGTTCCTGCCCATGATTTTGGATTTTTTAGATGAATTTCTTTTTGGAGAGCAGAGTGAGATAAATCGAAATGAAGAACAGAAACCCTAGGTCTAGATGGGAATGGGGAAAGGAAAGTCTCACTCATTCATACTTGGAAGAGGCTTTGGGACGAGATAACTCAAAACATTCTGGTTTCGCTTTCCCTAAATTTCCCAATATACGGTTTGAGTGGGTGAGGCACCTTAATGAAATGAAATTGCTCTGCTAAATTGCACTTTTCCCCTTTTTTTTATTTATTGGGTGAACTTTTATTTTCCTATATTTATCAAACCGATTAATATCTTTCTTATCTATTAGAAATATGTAAATAATCCTCACCATTAACTTTTTTGTTAAATCCCAATAAAGAAGTAACGGATAAGATGGCAAAATCACCATCCCCGATCTCTATGACTACTTTTGCAAGTTTGAAGTGGGAAAGAGAAAGGCATATTTGAGAATTGAGATGAGAGATAGCTTAGATTTGTAAACGAATGCTATCTTCCTATTTTTAACTAGATAAGATGGAACTGTTGGGGGAGATCGAACGGTGGTGGTGGACGCCGGTGAAGGACTAGTGGTGGTGATGAATTGTGACTGTTTGGAGAGAGAAAGGAAAGAGAAGGTGTTGACGGAGAAAATTAATTATTTCCGTTAGTTTTGTTTTGTTGAATCTGAGTTGTTACTGACATGTATTTTTAATTTACGTGTCAACGTTTAATTTGGCCAGCTACTTTACATTACAGTGATTGTACCTATCTTGATTGCAGCTGATATGCTCCCGTCTAGACCAGTGACAAATGCAATATAATTGGATGAGTTCAATTAGCTGGAAAATTATTTTGAGTTGGCAAGAGTTATGCATTTAATTCCAGTTTGGCTTATGCGAATCCAATCACATCAGAGTCACGTTGTGGTGGCTTTCCATCAATCCAATCAATGTGACAAATCAATCATTACATTATCCATGGGAAATTTGTACCTTTACTTGAACATGTTACCCAAATAAATCAGAATATATTTACATATTTCTCCACTTTTCTTTTTAGGTTAAACTATTGTTTTCATCTCTAAACTATACATAAATTTCATTTTTTATTCCTAAACTTTAAAAAGTTTGTTTTTCATCCCTAAACTTTGAAAAAAATTCATTTTTACACATGAATTTCTTTCCCTGTACTTTTTTTTATAAAATGATGAAATTCATGTTTAAAAATAAACCTTTCAAAGTTGAGAAGACGAAAAATGAAACTCATGTATAGTTCAGGAACCAAAACAATATTTTAGCATTCTTTTTAAATTAGATTGTTTACGAAAGGGATATGGGATCTTAAAAAATACCAGAAAATATCAATTGAATTTTAAAACTCTTAATTACATATTCTTAACTTAAGAAAAGTAAACATAAAATCTTTTTTTTTCACTTTTGTGTTTGATATACATTTTTAAAATGAATAATACCTTGGAAGCACAAATATCCACAAGTTTTATATAAGTTTGATTAGAGTTAAGTTACTTTCACGTGACCTCATCAAACATTATTTTTGTTAGTATCAAGCAAACAATACCACCTTAGTAGTTGTAAAAAAAATTGAGAAAATTTTGTCCCTAGATTTATTGTTCATAAATTTCAATCGATCATTCATTTATTATTTTCAAGATTTTAAAAAAAGCTATTCTCCCAAATTATTTCGCACAATACCAATTTTAATAATTAATAATAAAAAGATATTATTTTGTAATTTTTCTCAAACTTAACACCTCATCAAGCAGCAAAATACCAATTTACCCCTAAAAAAAGTTTAAACTCTTTTTTTTTTTTCCCAAACCAAACACGGTGAAAATCTCAAAACCTCTCTCGCACCCCTTTCTTTTTTCTCATCCCTCCATGAGCTCCACCACCACTCACAAGTGCCATCACAAGTTGTCACTGTCAATGTGATCTCTGTCTTCACTCATGGGTTTGATTGCTAAATTCCATAAGGATTTAAAGGGTGAAGGAGATTGAAGTGGATTGGTTGCTAAATTACGTGGGTTTTGGAATGGGTATTTTTAGAATAGGTAGGACGATATGTAATGCCATGGATCTATGCAATGTGAAGGCTTATATCATGAAATGGGTGTGCAAACTGTGTGTGGGTGTGTGTTTGGTTGCTAAGAAAGTGTGGGGAATGAACCAATTTTGAACCGTGTTTGGTTTGGGACAAAGAATGACAAAGTTTACCTCCAAACCGATTTGGAGGAAAATTCCTCCAATCCACTACGTGTCACTTAAATAGACTATTCACATGTGTTATTTAAACAAGTCACATGACTCATTAAAAAGGTCATGAGACTAAATTACACGTAGATAGTCTATTTAATTGCCACATAATGGGTTGAAAGATGATTCTTCCAAACCGGTTTGAAGATAAACTATTATTGACAAAGAAAAAGTTTGAAAGGTTTTAAGAGTAAATTGGTTGTTTGGTGCTTGATAAAGTTTTAGGTTTAGCAACCATTAGATTAAAGGGTAAATTAGTGTTTTCGTCTCTAAACTTTGTATGAAGTTTGTTTTTCGTCCCTGAACTTTGAAAATTTTATTTTTCGTTCCTGAACTTTAAAGTTTGTTTTTATATATGAATTTCTTTATTTTAAAAAAAATTTCATGCACGAAATTCAAGTATGAAAATAAATTTATTTTAAATTTAAAGACGAAAAACAAACTTTAAAAGTTAATAGACAAAGAATGTACTTTATGCAAAATTTAGGATTTTTTTTGTTAAATAATATTATTTTAATATTAATTATGTAAAATATTATTGTCCCGAAATAATTTGTAAAAATAGCCTGTTTAAAAATCGTGTTTCCGTTACACGATTTTAAGAGCAGAAATTACACGTTTTAAGAGCAGAAATCGTTTTCCGTTACACGATTTTAGATGACGTGGCACAACAATTTAAAAAAAAAATTCCACCAGGAAATCGTGTTTGCCAAACACGAGTTATGGTTTTATATAACCTGAACTCTTTACCATTTTTATTTCTTCACAGTACCGCCTCCCTCACGCCTCTCCCTCACGCCTCACACGCCTCTCCTCACGCCTCCCTCACGCCTCCCCTCACGCCTCACGCCTCACGCCTCTCCCTCACGCCTCACGCCTCACGCCTCCCTCAGCCTCACCTCACGCCTCCCTCACCCTCCGCCTCCGTCAGCCTCACCTCACCTCACGACGCCTTTCCAACCTCCAACACTATTCTCTCACGCTCTTCTCTACCACTCTCCATCTCGTTCGAATCGCTTCTCTCTCTAAGGTAACTGCTCTCTCTCTCTCTCTTTCCTCTGTAAGCCCTCTCTCTTCTTTGCTGAAGATTGCTGCTCTATTTACTGATTTAGGGTTTCTAATTCTTGCTTTTTGATTTTTTTCATTGCTGGATGTCTTTGTTGTTGCTGGATGTCTCTGTTCATTGCTGGATGTCTCTGTTCTAGGCTCTCTGACTGAACCAACTTGCTTTGCTAGAATAGTGTTGTGGTTGTAAGGTTAGTAATCTGACTGAACTGACTGCAAGTGCAAAGCTTATCCATTTGATTTTTTCATTGCTGGATGTCTTCGTTATTTTGAAAGTGTCTGTGGGTGTTTTTTTTTTCAACGAATTAATATGCAGTATAAATTTGTGGGTTTATTTCGATTTTTCTTCTGTTTACTTCTGGGTTTTGAAGAATGACCCAATTTCTTGTATTTGTATTTCTACCATCAACATAAACCTTGACTTTCCCCTCCAGCAGAAACATGGTCTCTATGGCAGTGAATTCCCATGGAAATTTGCTTGGACCGCATTCCCACCTATTCAAATTACACATATCAAATTATTCTTCCCATTAACTTGCACCACGAAAGGATAGAATATAAAAAGGAGAAATTAGGTATAGTTCCTTAGGTTCTCCAATTAAATTCAACCAAGTGGTTGCATTGACTAATGAACAATGTGGTTGTATTTAATTGTCATTGAAAAAGATAACATTGGTTTTGTTGCATTGATTAATATGATCATGTAAGTTTTACCCAATGTAAAATATCAACATGAAGAAGTCCTATAAACAGATTTTCTGTAAAAGAATGAATCCTTATGAATGTATGTAAAAATTAAAGTTTGAAACCACTAGCACCTAATCCTTGTTATTACTAAAATATATGTAGTCATGATTTCCCATGAAATACAATCAAGCAGAAAACTCAACATTTCAATAAGCTCTAGTTTAAATGGAAATTCCTCCCTTTTGAGAACAAGGTAAGTCATGGGTTCACGACCTACTGGATGTGTATAACTTACCAATGGAAAAACAAGCAAGAAACTTGGTAAATTTCCCTACAAATTGGGTGCAAGAAGGGTGGAGAAACACTGGATTTGTAGAGTTGGGTTGCTAGTGAAATTGGTATGGTTGCAGTGTTGGTGACAACAATCTTAACTGCTGTGTTGGTACAGAATTTAGGCTCATAAAAGTTACTACTTCAGAGCTTGTTGACCAAGAGTATCATCCACCACATTTAAAGATTACAGAAGTACTGAAAACGAATAAAGATTACTAAGTGTTAGGCTAACGAATTAATCCTCATAGGTTTTTAGTCATGATATTTTGACTTCCAAAAGGGTAACAATAGCACTATATATGTTTGGGGTGTTTAAGAAGAATTTCATAGGGTTGCTGAAATTAATATTTAGGGAATTGTATTTTAAGGAACACAAAATAATAATAACATTATTTCTTTGTAAACGGTGTTGATGCAACATAATAACATTATTTCTTTGTAATAGGTCTTCATGCAACATATCATCCTTCTTTTATTTATTTGAAATCTATGTTGATGCAATGTATTGTGCCTTTTTTAAAAATTTTATTTAATATTGATGTGATATATCATTTTTCTTATGTAGGATTTATTAGACATGGAGCCTGGTCCTATTGATGATAGTGTTTTGACTAGACAGGCTACACATCGCTCTAACAATATTTGGAAAATAGATGTAAGATCTTAATTTTCATAAGTTCTACACTATCCATTAAATATTATGTACAATAATTATTTAACAATGTCTTTTTCCTTTTGTAGGATTCTACTCCTTTAACATGTCGTCGTCGTGAGGCGACGCTGGCACGAAGTGGTCTTAATAATCCTCGAATTGTCTCCTATTTGCGTCGTGCTGGATTTTATGGATTGTCCCGTTTGCCGTTCATCAAATTGGATTGGCACTTTATCACAGCGTTAGTGGAGCGTTGGCGTCCAGAGACACACACATTTCATCTCCCATCTGGGGAGATGACCATCACTCTAGAGGATGTGTCTATTCAGTTAGGCCTACCAGTGGATGGTCTACCAGTTACGGGGTTGATAGATTCGAAGTGGCGGGAGTTGTGCATTCGGTTATTAGGCGTTGATCCACCTAGTCCACAACTCAGTGGGTCACGTCTTAGTTTGAATTGGCTAGCCCAACAGTTCCCACCACTAGCAGCTGATGCCGATGATGTGACGGTAGAGAGATACGCACGGATGTACATCCTTCAGTTGATGGGAGGTAGTATCTTTGCAGATAAATCACAAGACAAAGTCCACTTAATGTTCCTAACATTGCTTGAGGACTTTGATGTTGCGGGGAAATATAGTTGGGGTGGTGCAACATTAGCATGGTTGTATCGAGAGATGTGCAAAGCAGCCAAGATAGGCGCTTCTGAAAAGAAAGGGAATTTTCGTGCTCTCTTAATAGTTCGTAGCCAGGTTAGTATAATAGTTGTGAATAATGTCATACATTAGCTACATCTATTATTGGTCTATATTGTTAGATGACTAACAAGTTGGCTTCATCATGCAAACCCTTTGCTGAATCAAAATTGATGAATAGAACTCATTTACGCAAGACTGGTCTATATTGATACCTCCTGCTTAACCTTCCTATATGACTGGTAAAGATGCTGACAATATATTGGTCCCCCACATCTCTTGGTTATTAATTGCATATATATAATGTCAATGTCCCAATACTTTTCTTCCTTATGTTTCAATGTCAGTCTTTTGCTATGTGTTTGGCTTGAGCTCTTTGGTTTTTGGGTTTCTTTTGAAAACCATTTTTCTTATTTATTTATTTATTTTTATGTTGTTTGCTAATTGCTACTTTCAAATTATTAGTATTATTGTCATCCCTTTAAGGCAAATTGGTTGCTGAATAAAAATTGAATGAAGGGTTACATTGTATTTTACCAAGAAAGCTTATTGACCCACTATTGGGAATCAATGTGGTCCTTGGAGGAAAATAAAAGTGTAGGTGTCTTGAATATCTCTTGGTAAAATAGCCCAAAAGCAGGAACAGTTTTCACCTTTGCTTACATTTGAGTCCACATTTATAGATAGACAAATTTCTGCATAATGCTCTTACTGTTTCACCCCTCACTCAGTTAGATTTCCACTTCTCACTCCTTTGCAGCTATGTTCTTCTCATTTACTGGGAAGAAAGATCAACTTTTTATATGAACTTCTTTAATTTCCTTTTTATAATGTCTTTTGCATAGTCATTAGAGCTTGCCTTCACCAACTTTATCTTGCTAGTAAGCTTTAATTCTCTATAACAAAAAAAATAATTTTATGCCTATGTGCTTACTAAATATCTTAGAATTTTTAAATTTTCATCATTTAAATGAGTGCAGTAGGAGACTTCTTGCTCTCATTGAGTGATTTTGATCTTATAATTGCCAACAGAAGATAGATCATCTGTTGATTCATTGCCTAACATATGGTCATTCATTTTTGTGCTATTTGGTGTTAAATGGGTTCTGCTGAAGACAAAAGTTTCTCTACTAGTGTTGAAGAGGGAAGCCTGGATTATTTAAGAATAGGAGTAAAAGTATGGAATGTGGAGCCATAGTGTCTCACTTGGAATATATGGTGGGAGAGTGGACTTTTGAGGGGCTCAGGTTCCTATTGATAGGCATAAGTTGTGGGATTGTCGTTTGTTGGATGTCTAAGGATAAGGATGGACCTTGCTAGTGATCCTACGCAAAGAGAAAAAGGATATGTACCTCAAAAAATAAAATAAAAATTATCATTTTTTTTGTCTCTTGAAGTTGTTAGTTTGCCAATATGTTGAAGGTAATTATTCTGTGGATTTCATTTATTGCTTTGTTCTGTGTACAAACTTCTGCTTGTATTCTCTATTAACACCAGTTTGTTACTTTGTTTTGAATTGTGTGACAAAATTGTGGTTATTTTTTCACATATTGACCCGGTGAAATGCTTAGCATTCCTTGCAAATGTATGTCTACTGGGGTTTTTCTATCCACATTGCAGTCTGACTAGTTAGACCTTCCGGCTGCAGGTTGAGTTGTACACTTTTGTCTATATTATATGATTCAGAAACCTGAAGAGAGTTCAGTTGATGGGTATGTGCAGCTATTCAGAAACAATTTGTTGCACAGGACTTCCCAACAGGTTAACCCAAAAATTTTTTTTTTTTTTGGTGGGTATTTTTGAAGTTTGTTATATGAATGAAATATTCATAGTGGGTTCGGAATATTTTTAGAAGTAAAACCCATTAAGAAATTCAAATATTTTGATAAAAAGTAGTTTTTTTGGTTAATTTTTTTGGATCTTGAAAATAATTAGATAATTGATTAATCACTTGTGAATTGAAGTTGTTATATTTAATATGTGGATTAATGGTATGCTTATAATAGATTATAGGTGGGGTTTTGATGGAGAAGTTCTTATTTGAGATATATTCAGGTAAAGGCTTTGTTAATGTGGGTTTTTATGAAAATAGAAGTATATGGGAGAAGTTGTTTGTTTCATGTTTAATTTGGTAGAAGGCAGGTGGTAAATGTTGGTTTGTCTTCTATTGTGTGGTAAGGACATATGCAATCTTCCCTTTTTGGATAGGAGCGACATTGATTGGCTTGTTGGATGGGTCCTGGCTTAGGTGCTTAGCTTTGTAAACTGAAATTTAGAGGCGACTCTCATACAATGTTGTGTGTGCCCATACCTTTCTAACATTTACATTTTGTTTTTTTTCAAAATCCTGCCATGAATTGTCTGAACTCATGAAGAAACTTTGGAGTTCTTGCTTACCTTCTGTCATCAGCATAGGCTATCTGAACCTGTCTTCTCTACTATAAGTACTCCTTTAAAAGCACTTTCTGATTCACCAGGATCAAGCAAGAAGTTGAAGGTTACAGAGTCAGCTGAAGAAGAGGCACACCGTGCAATTGGAGGTGCTATTTCTACTGAGACTCAAGGTGTCAAATTTTTGGGACAACAGTGTATTACTGAAACACCCACCTACAATTCAATTTTGTAATTGTGGTTATGACTATAATTATATGTATGCTATATTGTAGTATAAATTAATTTTGTATTGGAATCACATTGTAGTATAAATTAATTTTGTATTGGAATCTGTTTTGGGATTGGGGTGATCATATTTAACTTAATATTTCCTGCTACGTTGTACTTCATGTAGCTATTCTATACCAGTTACAAAGATGTCTGACAATACCAACAAATTGGAGGAACCAAGAGAGAAAGAGTTGCCTTTTGGTTTCTTATGCAAACTTATTTACCTTAAGAAGTTATTAAATATAGAAAATCATCAAACAGCAATCTAGAGGGCAGCCTTGTCCACAGGTTCTGCAACACTAACTTTTTAATTAAATTTATACCAGGCCATATTACTTTTTAACTTGCCATGTCAACACTCTATTTTCCATGTATGCAAATTATTTAATGACAAACTAGCTATTATTTAATGACACTATTTTCCATCTATTTTCAAAAATCGAACTTGGACCAAATTTCAAGGAAAGAAAAAAGTAATTTTAGCCATTAATTTACTAACAGACGGCAAGATCAGAGAGCATTCCACCTATATCCATAAAGTGCAAACTAACATGTTTTTAACATTATGAATTTATTTAGCATGTATTTAGACCACGTAGAAACATAAACATGACAAGGAGAGCATAACTGCAGCAATCATCCTAGACAAATAGCAAATTCAAAATATCATTAAAGGTATAAAATCAAAGTTAAGACAGAGTACATAGCACAGTAAGACAAACTATACAACCTGCACAGTTACATAGATCAAGCAGATCAAGTAAAAACATTGAAGAGTTATCCTTCACCTTAATGCTTGAAGAGCCTAAAAGCAAAAATAACCATACATGAGAAAGTCCATATATTTCCTGCTATAGAATCAAACCACCAAGTGCACATGCCATGACGCAAAAGTAGCCAAGTTGCAATTCCTTGCTAACCTTACTAGTACAACAATAACAAAGCTTAGTCCTGAAATTCTGGAATTTGGCTATGAATCCTCACAACAAATTAATCGAAGTTAATTTGTAAACATTAAACAAAATGATGGAATAAAACTCCCCAACAATCTGCCTTCACTTGGCTTACAACAAAAGGGGGTGGGGGTAACAAAAGTACTGAAGGGGACATCCAGTCTATGCCCATGTGCTGGAGTCGAACGTCTTCAAAGGTCTGGGTCAGGTACCTGCAATCAAGAATCAAAGATTAACAACTACTTTAGCATCAAGTTCAACAATTAAACCATTAGACTTAGACCAAACGTTCCATAAGCAGAAATTAAATATCCATCATCTTCAAACCTAACAATATTTTGCAAAGTTTACAATGAGTATAACTATTAGTTATATTACTTGTCAATTTCTTACAATGAGTGTTGTTAAAAAAATAAAATAAAAAATAAATTTACAATGAGTTCTGTTATCTTTCTTTTATGTAGGTGATGGAAGTGTTCCTTTCATGTTGTCACTTGGTCTACTAACGGTTAACTTAAATTTCTTCTATAATAATTCTTTTCATCTTTATGAAGCATTTTCTGAAGTATCAATGGGAAACATTTTGTATTCGTCTGCCTAACAGTTTCGACCAACTTGGTTACTGAGATGGTGTGGAGCTTCTCTACTTGTACATAATCAAGTCTAACCACATAAGACTTCACCAAAGCATTATTATTTACCACAACATAGATACATTGGATAGTCAGGAAACCGAATAAATCATGTCAATAGCAAATAGAGAAATTCCAAAATTTAGAAAAGATTCAATTAGATTTCAAATAGGACATGAAATGAAAAATATTTCTAAAAACTTAACATAAAAAACAAAAGTTCATAAATCATCAACTACTTTTGCAAAGTGAGTTGTTTGATCAAATTATCTCAAAGTGTGCAAAGCATACATAATAATAAATTACAACAACATATGTCATGACACATAATAAAGTGATTGATAGTATAATGATAAGCAATTACCTAATTTATAGCAGCATTACTTGAACTTGCTTGATTCGCATTTGGGCATTTTCTACGATTATGTCCCTCTTGATGGCACAAACCGCATTTTGGTTTAGCCTTGGTTTTCCCTCCAATCCATCTCATTTCCGAAGTCGTGTTGATTTTGGACGACCTCGTTGTCTAGTCATATTGGGGTGAGCATACAACTTTGGAAAATCAGGTTCTTGCCAATATAGGACATCCTTTATTGGATAAAATTTAGGTGAATAGCTAGCAAGGTGTTCAGTCAATTTGTAGCATGGATCGATGAATTGGTAGGCATTGAGAGAAATTGCGCGACAAGAAGCAATAACATGAGAACAAGGGATCTTATATAATTGCCATTTTCCACAACTGCATGTTCTATCAAGTAACTTAACAATTTGGATATGATTACCCCTATTTATAGAATTGGGATTCATAGGAGTCCGAACTGAAAATGTACCATCTTCCCGAGTAACCTCTGTTACGATGTGCAAAAGAGACTTCTCTGCATATTTCTCAAATATATCCATTGCATGTTTACTATATACTTGACCCTCCTCCAAATTAGCCCGAATATTATTACGACGATCATTGAAGTATTTCACAAGTTTGAAAAAAATGAATTCCATCATCGCAGTTATGGGTAGGTTGCGTGCACCTTTAAGAACACCATTGAAGCACTCTACCAAGTTGGTGGTTGTTGCTCCGTACCGTCTCCCACCATCATGTGCCAATGCCCATTTTTCACGTGGGATGTCATCTAATCTTTTTCCTGCACTAGGATTCAATTTTCTGATGGCTTCCATTATTGTATTGAATTTTCGTAATTGATTAACACCACCCGCCTTCTTGATCATATTCTTCAATTGTTTGTCATGATACCTCTCATTGAAATTACTTGCAACATGACGGATACAAAACCGATGGTATAGATTTGGAGGCCTCGAAGAATCATCATCCTCATCATCAGTAGCTAAAATGGCATCAATGGCCGACATGATCCCTGTGTGTCGATCAGAAATTATACAAATCTCATCTAGTGTAGTCACATGCTTCTTAATACAATCCAAGAACCAATACCAGCTACTTTGTGACTCTTCTTCTACAACGGCAAAGGCAAGTGGATAAACTGAATTATTGGCATCTTGGGCCATTGCAATCATCAACTTTCCTTTATATTTTCCATACAAAAATGTCGCATCGATACTAATCACTGGCCTGCAATGTTTGAACCCTTCAATGGAGGGACCAAACGCCCAAAATACACGGTGAAAATACGCACTTCCTATGACTCCTGTGTTAAGTGTCTTCCATTCAACCTTCGAACTTGGATTCGATTCTATAAGTGCCGCCATAAACTTGGGTAACAAGTGGTATGATTCATCCCAATCCCCAAATAAGTGGACAATTGCTTTCCTCCTCGCATCCCACACCTTGTAATAAGAGGCGTCATAGTTTTTGTGCAAATGTTTAATTTCTTTTTGCAAGGCCTTAATCTTAATCGAATGGTCACCTTGTACAAGATGTCTTACTTCACGTTCAATGAATTTCGAATCCAATACAGTGGAATTTGGAGTAAATGTGTCATGCGTACACGTGTGAGGACCATTGTATTTTGTGATCTCCCATAAACCATGTTTACTACGCTTGCAAGCCCTAACTCTCCATCCACACAAATTAATGCAACAAACATGCAACTTTGTTTTGTTCGATTCCTTCACTTTATACGCCTGGTTATGTTTAAGCGAGTAAAGCATTATTGCATGTTGAACCTCCTGTTTATCACTAAATTGTAAACCCTTCTGAAACTCTTGACTTTCATCCCAATTTGTGATACACATTTCCCCATCATATGAAGGATCATGGATATCATCCCAAGTGTTTTCTAGAAACGATTGGGACGGAGGCTGAAGTATAGGCACTGTTTGCCTATTGTCAGCATCTGGCATATCGCCCCAACAATCCAACTCGTTAGATTCCTCCTCCTCCTCCTCTTCCTCCTCCACATCATAATCATCATCCTCTTCCTCATCCATATCATAATCATCATTCACTACCAACCTCTCTGAGAACTCAATATCATCAATATGTTCGCTTGGTACGTATGGAATATTGTCAACTTGAGTGCTAGGACCACATTCTTCAACCGGTGTTAGCGTCTCGGGTAATGATTGTGCAATTCTTTCTACCCTGGGAGATTGCATAACAATACCAACAGTAAGAGGCTCCACTTCTACATACAACTCAGCAGCATTTAACATGGGCGTTGATTGCAACAAACTTAACATGATTTCAACATCTTCGTCATCATTTATCGGCATGGGTATATAGTTGACATGAGGGGAAATCATCACTTGAGGATACCGATAAGTGATTTTTATGTCTTCTGCTTCATTGGCCAATTGTAGTTTAGTGATTAATCTCCTCTTCAATTCAAAAAATGTAATATCATTATTGACTTGAATAAATTTGACATCATTTCCTTCATAACCAACTCCATTTTCACCATATGTCATCCGCCCATTAAAGTGTACATAGAGTACGGAACGACTGGAAGTCATTTTCAATCCTATAACACAAGTGAAAATTTGGAAGGTATTGACACAAATTTAACTTTAAAACAAATGATGTAATAGTTAAGCGAAAAAAATGCTAAATAACATAATACAATAAAATAAAATAAATAAATAAACACACATACAAAAAGAAAAAAGTCATGCTAACTTAACTCAAAAGCTAGAAAGCGCTTTATAAATTACTGCTACTTAAGAATTTTGGATCAATGATTTTGTTCTTTGAATTTTTTTTTTTTTTCATTTTCCAAACAGTCACTGCTTCAATCAACCTAGAAAAACTTAAAAATTGTATAATATATTTGAAGTGGTTAATAAAACAAACACATTAAAAAAAAAAAAATGGATCTAAGAAAAAAAAATCATGCAATAGAACAAAAAGTAAAACAAAATAAAGACACATAAACAAAATAAAGACACATTAAAAAAAAAATCATGCACACAAAAAAATATCAAACAAAAAGTGAAAAACACAACAAGCACACATGATATAAAACACATAAGCAAAAAGTAGCAACTATAAAACAGAACTATGTGTATAGTGTGTTTAGTAGTGGAAAAGATGAAAATAGAGGAAGAACAGAAAATCAGTGATGTGAAATATAGTGTGTGTTTACAGGTGTGTATAGGTGGGGTTGGGTGAGGTGGATGGAATGAATTAATGTGGTGGTTTAATGGGTAAAAGACAGAGGCATAAATGCACGGCGTTTTTTTTTTTTTAAATCTCTTTAAAATCGTGTTTCCGTAACACGATTTCAAGGTGGCCGGTTTTTTTTTTTTTTTTAAATTTTCCCTAAAATCGTGTTTCCGAAACCCGATTTCATGAAATCGTGTTTTCGTAACACGATTTTAAGTAAAATGCAAAATCAGGTTTCCGAAACCCGATTTCATGAAATCGTGTTACGGAAACACGATTTCATGAAATCGGGTTTCGGAAACACGATTTTAGGGAAAATTCCGAAAAAAAAAATTTTTACAG
This sequence comes from Fagus sylvatica, assembly GCA_907173295.1. Lineage (NCBI taxonomy): Eukaryota > Viridiplantae > Streptophyta > Magnoliopsida > Fagales > Fagaceae > Fagus > Fagus sylvatica. Next base: position 26,544,487 of record OU015762.1, on the reverse strand, counting down.
GTCAGGCGCCACGTAGGTTAAAATCGTGTTACGGAAACACGATTTTAACTGCCAAAATCGTGGGTTCAAGACACGATTTAAAAAAAAGGCTACTTTGCTCAATTATTTCAAAACAATAACATTTTAATAAATTAATATTAAAACAGCATTTTTTTGACAAAATCCCCCCAAAATTTAGTTACGAAAACTATCCTTTTACCTAGATTAAATGTAAAGAATTGCTGAATCCGAAGCCAAGAAGCGCATGCACGCACAGTTAGAATTTCGAACCACTTCGGCAAGCAGTTAGGCGGAGTTTGCAACTTCCCACACTTCCCTCGTTTTCATCGAACACCTCCTCACTCCTCTCCTTCAAAAACTTCTTCAACTCTCACATCTCTCTCTCTCTCTCTCCAACTCACGCTCTGAAATCTCCCTCCCTTAAACTTGGATAAGAACTCTCCATTATTGTTCCCATTCCAGAGGTAATTTCCACGCTTAATGCTTGGATAATCATGCTAAATTTATGTTACTTTTTTATTTATTTCAAATGGGTTTGTTTTGTTGTAGGCATTTTTTCCTTTTGTTCTGGAAAAAAATGGATACCGGATTGACTTTGTGCAAATCTGTCACCTCACCTCCTGTAAGTTCCTCTAAAACCCTTTTCATTTTAATGTAGTTTTTGGTTCTAAGTGTTGGGTTTTGCTCATATTAGTGGTCTTTAAATGGGTCACAAATGGATCTTTAATTATTATAACTCATTTTGTTTGAATGTGAATTCTGGTTCTAAATGTTGGGTTTTGCTCGAATAAGTGAATCTGAAATGGGTAAAAAATGTATCTTTAATTATTATTATTATTAATATTTGATTTTCGTTTGGTTTTTGTAAATCCAATGGAAGGGTTTATTTGTGGGGAGAAGTAGAGGAATCAGAGCTTCCCAATGTAGCTTTATGGTGGGAAATAGAGTGAACTTTCCTAGGCAAAGAGTTGAGGGTGCACAAGTTAGTAGTTATAAATCTAAGAAGCGTGGAGGAGCTCTCAATGCTACATGTCGTGCCGAAAAAATTCTGGTGGCAAATAGAGGAGAGATTGCCGTTCGGGTCATTAGAACTGCTCATGAGATGGGGATACCTTGTGTGGCTGTTTACTCAACCATAGACAAGGATGCACTCCATGTGAAATTGGCTGATGAATCTGTTTGCATTGGTGAAGCACCAAGCAGCCAATCGTAAGTGTCTGATATGATTGTTTTTTTCTTGTTCTTCTTCCTTAATCATTTGCTATCATTATTAATATTCATCATTATATATCCCAACTCAATGTTATATGTGTATATATGTTTTGTTGAGGGAGTGGGAAATCTTATTGGGAGAAATGATGATGCCGAGTGAAAAGAGAAAGTAATAAGTATAAAAAAAGCCATTTCAAAGAAACCTTTTCACCAATATATATGTCTATTGGCTATTTTTGGGCTTTTCCTTTGTATACTTCCTGTGTACCAGGGTTGCACCCCTTCAGAGCTTTTTCTTTTAATGGATTCTTATTACTTATAAGAAAAATGTCAGCTGGTTTTTGTGGTTTGTTTTATTTGTATACTTTTTGTGTACATCAATTGCAACAGTGGAGGCCTTTCTGATTACCTATATATATATATATATTATTTCCAGCTATTATCGAAGCTCTTTGAGTTCTGTAAAATTTTCTTCTCAACACAACTTTTGGATTTACTTATCAAAAAAAAATCTTATCAAAAAAAAAAATTTTATCAAAAAACACAACTTTTGGATTCCAAGTTGGGTATGGAGTATTGGATTCAAAGGATAAAGCATAGAGTTTTATTTATTTATTTTTGTAAGTAAATTTAGCCCCAGTGGGGAAGAGAAGATTTGTAGTGACCTCTGGGTAAGATATGATGAACAGTAATGGCATTGTATATGTGTATGTATATATCACATGTATTTTTATGAGTATGTATATTTCATCAATATCTGTCTGAATATTTGTGTTTTCCTCTTTAGTTCTTGGAATGGTTGATAAGGGTGTAACATACATGTTGATCTGTTTTTGTACAGGTATTTATTAATTCCAAATGTTCTATCCGCTGCTGTCAGCCGTAAGTGTACAATGCTGCATCCTGGATATGGCTTCCTTGCTGAGAATGCAGTATTTGTTGAAATGTGCAGAGAACATGGAATCAACTTTATTGGGCCTAAAGTAAGTACCTTAAGTAGAGAAGATATTTCCTCATAGAAAGGATGTGAAGTTCATCCTCTAATTCCCAATAACCTAACTTTTCATGGGTCAGAGTATGTTGTTTAATATGGCATTTCTTGTCAAACTTCCACATAAACTGAACAAGAGACTTAAAGGCACCTGTCTTCTAAGAACAAAACCAGACTGAGTGACATATCCATAGCTGGGGTGCATAGTGTGTGGGGTTTACATAATAATTAAAAATGAGTCTTTCCATGGATCGGTGGCATTTCAATAATACATTTCCATGGATTGGCTTCTAATTTCAAATTAGAAGATCAGGGGATCTATTTGATTTTGACCCAAAGTTTAGGGGGTGTTTTCAATTTTTTCCCAGAACACTGAGCAACCTTACATCAATACTCTTTTTTTTGATAAGTAACCTTACATCAATACTCAAACACACATCAACTTTAGAGATTCGTGTTTTTTCTTCCCCAGTTATAAGGGATTTCTCACTTTCTCTTGTATACTTCTCATGCACAGAGGTCATGCCCTTATCACATTTTCTTTTAATAGGATTTATTATAAACGACCCAGCATTTAATTTTTTTTATTTATGATTTGGACTGTCTAAACAGACAGTTAAAATTCTGGTTTTTATATGGATATTATTGGGCATCCATGTTTGCAGTCATTTCTTATATTCCAAAAGTTTGGGCAAGAAATTTTAAATTCCTGGTTACATTTTGCAGCCTGACAGTATTCGTGTTATGGGTGACAAGTCAACTGCTAGAGATACAATGAAGAAAGCAGGTGTTCCAACTGTACCAGGAAGTCAAGGATTGTTACAGGTATGATGTGTGACTCGTGGTGCTATACTATTGTACATCTTGGTAAAAAAAATTGATCACTTTTTTCTATCTTTTGGTCAATTTTTTATTAAAAAAATATTGGTTATCACAGAGCACGGAAGAAGCAATCAAGCTTGCCCATGAGATTGGATTTCCTGTTATGATCAAGGTAAATGATCTTGTCTTAGGATTTGTTTAATAATAGTTATTAAACACTGTGCCTTTTGTGGCTGTCAGAATTGCAATGCACATCCGTTCTACCTTTTTCAGACCAACTTAAGAGCAATAGGAATTTTGACCTGCTCCTTACTAGAATACATCTGCTTTCATTTTATGTGGCTTTTGATGAGTAACCACAATGACAATTACAGAGCTCATACACATCATGTAATATCAGTATGTATAACGAATTTAATATAGAAATAAATGGAAAAGAGTAATTTAGTGGCATATGCACCTACAAATTAGTAAAGCTACTCATGAGATAGAAATTTTAAGTCTTTTTTCTTATTAAAAGAAAAAATAATGTCACAAAATGCTGCAAGCCGTGGCAAAGTTTAATTTGAAATTTGGAACTATATGAAAAATGGAGTGCAAGTGTCACATATTTTTACATTTTTTCAAGTGTAAAGGTTTGTAAGAAACACCTCAGTGTGTCACCTCCTTCGAAAATTTTGCAGTTAACTGTTACCTATAACTTTGCCAAGATGGTTCTTTCAGTTCACTATAAAATTAAGGGGTGTTTTTATTCCTTATTGAATTTTCTGTGAACTGACAAACATTTTATGCTTTCAAGGCAACAGCAGGTGGTGGTGGCCGTGGCATGCGTCTAGCTAAAGAACCTGATGAGTTTGTGAAGTTGCTACAGGTATTGCCCCAAATGCATGTTTTTCCTGTTATGTTACTTTGGTGGATAGTGCTTGGTGAAGGCATGGGTTAAAAATCCACTCGGTGCATGTATGATTTTACAAATAAAAAATGTTGTAATAGATTATGAAATTAAATTGTTGTATTGTTGTGTTTGTGCTTTTCTCTTGGACTGATGGAATTTAAAATAAACAATATTTTCTGACATCTCTGAAGTATTTGCCAGTTGCTACTATTTTGTTTGGTACTTATAAGAAAAAAGATACTTGTCCATGATGCAGCATATTTGAAAAGCTTAGCCTTACAACAGGTGACAGACTTACAGTTCAGTTTTATAAAAGATTGGAGACAGTAACAAGGAGACTACAATGTAAATAAGAAAAAGAAGCATAGCAATTGCTTATTATTACTTAGACTTGACATTCTAATGACTAATAAATCTTGAGTTACTTATGTTATATCTGATTAGCTAATTGGAACCATCCATAGAAATCAGAATGACAGCAAAAAGAAAATATGGTGTTGGTCTTCCTAGCTTGTGATAATAGAGTGCACAAAAGCTGTTATGTTAACCTGAGAGTTTGTACTACTAAAGACCCAAAATGTTATGATGGATATTTTTAAAGAATCAAGAAGGATACTGACTGGCCTGGTGCCCACAGACTAAATTTGGGTTTCTAAAGCCAATTATATGTGTCCATTACTTAGTGAAATTATATATGGGTTAGGTTCAAGTTACACTTACACCTTGTGTTACTTTTGCTAAAGTTACACTGCCCACTACTATATATATATATATTCAAATTCCTAATATGGCAATTTAGCATCTTGTACATTCAGAAGTAATGTAAATACTTGGTTAAAGTCTTGATTCTGTCTCTCTGTCTAATCATCCTGTTGTTGCCGCCGCTGCTGCTGCTGCTGAGGCTTTTGCATCACTTGAAAATGGTCATGTTCTCTATATAATGAATACGTCATTCTTCTACTGACATTTTCACTTAAATGCATTATTTTATGGCATTTTCTTTTGATACATAAAATCAATGTATTTCATGAGATATGATTTACCTTGTTTTCCATGATGGCTTGTTTGCTTCCTCTTAGATAATTGATTTTACATATCATATTTGGTTTGAATTGTTTTCTGAAAACTAAAGAGCTCAATTTATTCTTAACAAATATTTGCTGCAAATAATTTATTTGTATAGTTCCTTTGAAATTTGTATTAAATTGGGTCTGGTTTGATTTGCAGCAAGCCAAGAGTGAGGCGGCAGCTGCATTTGGAAATGATGGAGTTTATTTGGAGAAGTACATTCAAAATCCAAGGCACATTGAGTTCCAGGTAACTGCTGGGTGTTGGGTGTTTTGATGTCTTCTCAAATCTATGATCTCTTAAAGTTCTCAAGGAATTTAAACTGCTTAGCCCGTCAGGAGTGAATGCCCCTAAATTACCTGACAACTGATTCTGGCTGGTGGGATCAGTTGCCCGTAGGTTTTACTGTCTAGAGGTGAGTCTAAAGGGTTCTTCTTTAGAAAGATTCCCTACGTTATAAAAAAAAAAAGAAGTTCTCAAGGACTTTCGTTTAACTAAGTCAGAACTGGTAACTCAAGAAAGGCCATTCCTGAGGAAAATAAGTTGATGCTTCATGCGAGACCAATTAGTTGAGTGTTCTTTTATTGAAAAAATTTCACTTGCTATATCTGATCTTTAAGCTCGGTTGGAGAAAACCAATTGATTTATGGATCAGTAGGAGCATCCTAAGTGCTCTAGATCCGCCCACTAGGCTCTACACAAACTTTAGACTGTGCTACCTGAAAGTCAGTTATAATCATAAATCCAAGTAATTTAATGTTCCAAACTCCTAACATTTTATTGCACATGATTCGCATTTGTCTAGGCAATACCTAAATGGTTATCCATTCAAAAAAGATAAAAGCACATATGAATAGTTTCAAGGAGTCATATTGAGAAGTTTCATTTTAAATTTAAATGAGTATAAAGATAAGGCCCATTAGCCCTTTTCATGCCATTTTCTTAAGTAAATACTACTATAAGGACTCCAATGAATTCTGGTTGTTGATTCAGGATCAAGTGTTCATTACCATAAAACCTTTTGAAATCTGAGTCAACATGGATAGATTTATTCTGGATCTGAGAAGTTTGTCAACGACTTGACATGTTACATATTGAATTGTTGACATATGATTTAGTAAGATATATTGGCCAACCTAAGAATGAAAAAGAAAAAGGGTAAAATTTACCATTTTTAATTTTAATTTGCCATCTGACTACTACATTCAACTTTTGCTTCATCCCTGGCATACTATATGGTTTTACAGGTTCTTGCAGATAAATATGGTAATGTCGTCCACTTTGGAGAGCGTGATTGCAGCATCCAGGTACCAGAAGCCCCCTCATTCCTATTATTTTTGGGACAGTTTGTCAAAATGATTTTGGAGTGTATTCTTAATTTAGCTATAATATTGGAGCTTGCTTCATATCCAAAAATGAATAACCAAGTTAAAATAAAAGTTCTGTAGGCAAATGGAAATATCTGAAGCTGGTCAATACTTTATTGGCTTTTGATAGTGACAAGTCAAGAAAATATTAAACTCATGTCCCAACTCTTATCCACATTTTGGCTTTTGTTTTGTTATAGTTGTATACTAAATTTGAGGCTGTTTTGGAAGGTTTTTTTTTTTTTTTTTTTTTAAATGATGTCTCTTTCAACTACTTTTGTCAATGTGAGTAAAACAAAGTAATAAGCTCTCTTGACTGTGGCTTGTGTACAGAGACGAAATCAAAAGCTGCTGGAAGAGGCGCCCTCTCCTGCATTGACCCCGGAGTTGCGGAAAGCCATGGGTGATGCAGCGGTTGCAGCAGCAGCATCTATAGGTTACATTGGTGTTGGAACAGTTGAGTTCCTTTTGGATGAAAGAGGTTCCTTTTACTTTATGGAAATGAACACCCGGATCCAGGTAGAAATGTTTCTTGAGAATGTGGATTTACATAAGTGTGTCTAAAACTAATTGCAAGTTATGCTAAGTTTTCCCCTTGTTTTGGTTGTGATCTGGCTGGATTCAGGTTGAGCATCCTGTGACAGAAATGATTTCCTCTGTGGACTTGATTGAGGAACAAATTCTTGTAGCTATGGGAGAAAAGCTTCGGTACAAACAGGTAGTTAAAAAGGGATACCATAATTATAAGTCTTTTTTTTTTGGGTAAGTGATACCTTACCAAGGTAAGAGATACCATAGTTAGTCTTAAGCATAAAATACGTTGTATGTAATTTATGACTTGGATTTTATCTACAGGAAGATATTGTGCTCAGAGGACATTCAATTGAATGCCGTATCAATGCAGAAGATGCCTTTAAAGGATTCCGACCTGGACCAGGTATGTTCAAACAGTGTGCCTGTGATCCATTTCTTGCATGCATGTGAAAATTAACAAATGCACCAAACCTTTCTGATGCTGCCTTCTTAAGTTTGTGATATTAACTAACTAGCCCCATCTGCATACAGCTGGGCCTACTTCGCTAATTTTTCCTTTATTTTTCTGTATTATATAGTCAACCCCTAATCAGTAATCAGTAAGAGGTTTATAGGCCTCCAGTTAATTGACTATGCTAGTTTTGCCCGTTTTGTAAGGTATATATTTCTGACACATACTCCCTAGCCAGATTCAGAATAGTAAATGAAACAAATTAGCATGGTGTTTTTTAATCTTTTTATAAGCAATTGATTAAAAATTTAAAATACATATGCGCAAAAGGGGCACAAACATCGTACATGGAAGTATACAAGAGAAACACTCAAAAGGAACAACTAACATCTAAAATTTAAAGATCAATAATATCTCACAAATTTGAGTAGGACAAACAACTGGTAGATGCCGTCCAATCATTGAGAGAATGCAATAATAGAAACTTCAGCTTCAGCATGGGTAAATTCACACCCCTCAAAATTCTGCGCTTTTTTCTCTCCAAGTACACCACATGATAGTCGACTACCTTCCAGATTTCAATCTTTTCTAACTAATGTATAACTGTTACAAATCTTTCCTAGCTAATTTATAATTGTTATCAATCTTTTCTAAGTGCTCCCAATGTTCTATGTTTGGATAACAGGGAGAATAACAGCATATTTGCCATCTGGAGGCCCATTTGTTAGAATGGATAGCCACGTTTATCCTGACTATGTGGTTCCTCCAAGCTATGATTCCCTTCTTGGAAAGGTATGTCACACTTCTCCTTTTGTTTGTACATGTTTGTCCTATGAAATGTGTTGTATGTATGAGCAGTTGATGCCGTCAAGTGTTAATGTGCATGTGGCTGTCGTGTAGGGATGTATATCAACATGCTGTTGTATCTGTGTATTCTGTGTCTCTGAATTGTCTGTGTATCAGTAATTGATATGGCTCAATTCATGCAATAGTTAGTTGCACAGACGCAAATGAGGGCCCTTTTCTGCCCGGTTAATCCTCCAATTCCTGTATAGTTTTAATTCATCGATGTTGGGGAACCTAGGCTTATGGAGTGTGGATGCTTGGTGAAGTTAAAAAAATTGTTTAGCAAAATTTTCCTTCTCTAGGCTGGGAACTGGTTTGTGAACAGAGAATTTTCCTAAATTACCCCAAGCAACGTTCTGAGTTGTTAATTAGTAATATCTTTGATTTATTTATTATAATTATTAATTTAGACTTCTGAATAAGTTTCATTTGGACTTGCTAATGAACAATGGAATTAAAGTGGTAATTAAAAAAATGATGAATAAAGGATTGAAAAGCACACATATGGCTTCAGGTCTGAGTGACAGTTTCGGCTAAATATAGCAAATGGTAAGTTTTAGTTTTTATATCTCTTACATAAGCTTCATCAAGTGTCTTGTCCTATGTGTTGAGATTTATCATGTATATATTTCAAAATAAATCCCCTGAGCATTGTTGATGGATGGACTGCTTATGCTTATGCTTATGCTGAACTTGATAATCTAAATCTACAATATTCCTGGGACTGCTCATCTAAATTGAAATTTTTTGCTACAAATTGTGGTTCTAATTAGTTTGGCAACTTTGGCACTATATTGCAGCTTATTGTATGGGCTCCAACAAGAGAAAAGGCAATTGAGCGCATGAAAAGGGCTCTTAATGACACTATAATTACAGGTAATTGCACCAGTTCTGGATTAAGATTACACCTCTCTTTTTTTCACTCTACACTTCAATTTCTGAGTGTCATGCATGCTGGGCATTCACTCTGTTGAGTGTGGGAGGGTAGTATGGGATTCTTTAATTTACGTATTTTAATTCTGAACACTTTTCCACAGGGGTTCCAACTACCATTGAATACCATAAACTTATACTTGATGTGGAGGTAGGCAACCTCTGATATAGATCCTTTCTTTTAAAATCTTTGTTTAAGTTGTCTTTGCTTGTTTGTCTCTCTGTGCGTGTATTTTTCCCCTCTCTCTGTCTCTCTAGTGATATGAGCTTGAAGAACTTCAAAAAAATTGGATCTAATTTGCAAGTTTTGATGGTTTATCACAGGATTTCAGAAATGGCAAAGTTGATACTGCTTTTATCCCAAAGCACGAGGAGGAATTAGCAGCGGTAAGAAGCTGATTGACCCTGAATATGAATATATATACATATACATCCTTATATGCACACACACAGATATTCTACCTGTGATTTAAAAAAATAAAGAATAAAATTAATTATCACTTTTATCTGGACTGTTTGGTATGTTGTAGATGTAGTGTAGTTGAAGATAAGATTTCCTTTTTTCCTCCCTACACTTCATGATATGCATTTGGCACAGGCCACATTATTACTTTAGGTTCAAAAAATTTCATTAAATCAACTCCTATTTTGTTCATTGTTTTCTTAATGTTTTATAAGTCTGTTGTTAAAACTAATTCCTAGGCAGCACTTGATTTCTGTACTTTGTTCAAATTCAAATTCCAAATCCAGGATTACAAATAAAATTTCATAAGAAATTGTGAGACAATGCATTTTTTTCCCCCATGAATCTCAGTTTTTAACTAGCTGCATGCACGTGCTTAAAGACTATTTATTTAAATTCCACTGTGTAATTACTCTTTCTGTTCAATATAAGTGTCTGGATGTGAAGGACATAAAGTTTGATATATTTAATATATTTTTTTTCATTTGACTATTTTACCCCATTATCTTTTTTACTGTATTCCAATTTGTCTTTTAACCATTTGTCAAAATACCTTTTTGTCCCTAATTTGTGCTTTTGGGAAAATTAATTTCAACTAAACAATAAGGATTAGTTTTGGAAATAGTGAAAAGTTGATACCAAAGAGTCCTATTCCAATTATATATACAGATGTTAGAATATTGACCATCTCTCCATTGAACTAATGTTACCTTCTAAAGAACTTAGCCATGATTTACATGAAGACAAAATATAATTACTGTTGGATTGCTCAATTAGTAACATGCACAGTTATAACTTATAACTTTATAATTAAAGCCTACTAGAGACAAGTCAGACATATTAAGCAGGCCCTACACTGTGTGTGACATAAGAAATCAATACTGCATATGGATGGGTTGGTGTTAATTTTTTGTGAAATAATTTATTTACTTGGACATTGGCCGGTGTGCTTGCAGCCCCACCATCTGGTGCCAGTAACCCCAGGCAAAGAACTAGCTGGCATAGCTGCTTAGATGGGTCTCTTGCTCTGGTATTTCAACCTTTTTCAGTTCCAGTTCTACCCGAAACTCTGACAAATCAAAATGGTTGCTATCGGTTGTGTTGGGAGGAGGAATACCAAGTCCTATCATGATGCTGCACAAGGCTAATACAAGATGTTGATATTTCTTCTTCTTCTTTTTTCATCAAGTGCAAAGATCATTTGTTGGGGGGGTCTAATGCACCCTTTCTGATAGAAGCATGTAAACTTTGTGTGTCTCTTGCCACCTTTGGCTAACTCAGCATGTATCCTAATGTCCATACCTTAATACCAAATTTTATTATCTAGTTAAACGTTTTGTCTTTGAGGATGAAAATAAATTATGAATGTAGCACATTATTGTTCAATAATATAAATAATAAATACGTTCGAAAAATAACATTGTTTGTTTTTAGAGAAACATAACTCTACATCTGATTGTAATTGATCTCAACTTGTCTGTGGCATTAACTTCAACCCTCAGATATTTCCAAGATTTTTTTTTGTTTTTTTTTTTATTTTTTCTCCAGATGACATGTTTGATTGATGTCAGGCTAACATTTCTAGTCATGATATGGTTAATGGTCTTCCATGGCCAATAATCTTCATCTTTGTCTTATGGAAAATATGGCTATCTCTTATTAAATTTATTTCCCAAAGGAAGATTCCTCTATTCCTTAATTTGGGTTTGTGAATTATGTTATTGTACTTATTTTTTTTTGGCTAAATGAATTATGTTATTGTACTTAATCAAATAATTGATGGATCTCATGGTCTCCACCTCTTTGGGGTCAAGTCGAACTAAATGCGGATGGTAGCTCAAAAGGTAATTGGATTGTTGGATTTTCTAGTATGCCTGCAAAATTATGGACAATCTTTGGTTTGGGAGGAGGCAGCTCAATATGTTGAAAACCTAAATCCCTAAAAACAAATGGAAGTTGTTGTCATAGCAGTGAGGTGTTGATTTTTTGAATTCACTGATGGAATCATTTTCCTCTTTCATATTGTGTAATTTGATCTTAAGATTTAGTATATTTGCCCTAAAGACTCAAGTGAATCTCTTTTCAAGATCTTCCCAAACATTTTGAGTAATATCTTGATCAATTACCGATGACTAATTTGAAGATGGCAATTATGAATTTATGACAATTAGAAAGAAAGGCCTGATCTATGATAAATTTACTGTTGGTACGCTAGGTTTTCTTATGTTTGGTATTAACCAGCTTATGTGTAGGTGTCAGTATGTGTTGGATGTTGTACCTCTCAAGAAATCGAAGGTGATGGCGACTTGTTTGTGTTGCGATCTAGGATGGGTAAGTGAGAGAGTTTGGAGGTAAAGATTATATTTAGCACGAAAAAATTGGTTTGAGATTGACTAGTGGTGGTTTTGTGGTGGTTCATGGTGGTTGTGGCTTTGGCTTTATTTTCAAGATGAGACTAACGAAGGTGGTTGGATAGGGTACCATGGATGGCTATAACAATGGCTTTTCAGTTGTGTTTAGATATGCAAGGACATTTGATAAAAAATAAAAAAATACTAAAATACTAAAAATAATTGAAAAATAGAAAATAATTTTTTGTTATGATTCAATCAAAATGACATAGTTTTTAAATAAAAATATATATATCGTTTTGAGTGAAGTGACACGTAAAGGCCAGCTCAACAACAAGCATGGATAAAAGGACTCAAATCAAAGTATTATCTAATGTCTTGGGCTCAAATCCAAAATTTTAAACATTAGGACAAAATCAAAATGAAGTCAAAGTTAGAGAGAGCAATTTACAATTTATTTATTTAAAAAAAAAAAACAGAAATTTAATACTTATCTTTAATTAATAAAAAAAAAAAAATACTTATGTTTAAAAAGGAAACCTAATGACTATTCAAAGATAATAATCGTAGTTGTCTATATGTCTTTTAGAAATAAATGTGTGAAGCAATACCAAAAAAGGAAATAAATGTGTTAATGTGTAGTATATTTAAAAAAATAAGAATTAAATTTTTAGCAAAAAAAAAAAAAGAATTAAATTGTTTAATTTTATAATTAATAATCTTAAGGAAAATATTGAAACACTGTTAAGTGTTAAGGAGGAGAAGGAGAGAGATTGAAACATGGTTAATAAATAATTTGTAATACTTTTGTTTTTTTAAAAAATTGAATCATGGCCATTTTAAAAGAAGCTGATAAGCATTAAAAGTTGTCGTTGCCCGAGAAACAGTGGAAATAAAATTTAAAAGGAGCCGAACCCTAAGGAAGTCCAGCTCATTTCGTTGAACACAGTTACAGTTACACCACACCCTTTGTCTCCCTCTCCCTCACTGTTTCAGCGTAGTAGGTCATGGCTGCACCCCGCTCCTCTAAAATGGGAGAACTCACTTCCATTTCAAACGCCTTTCCTCAGCCTCACCTTCACCTTCCGCTACCGCATCCTCATCCACCTCAGCCTCCGCCTCCGCCTCCAGCTACTCATGCGGCACCGTCCTATTCTTCTCGTAAGTATATATAAACTTTTGGGTTTTATTTATTTCCGACATTTTCTTTTCTTTTTGGATCAAAATCTGGGTTTTTCACAGTTTTGATTTTTTTTTTTTTTTTTGGTTTCATGCATTTTCTTAGCAACCAAAGGGTCTCTCTGTCAAAATAATGAAAAGGGTAATCGTACAATTTGGATTTCCTTCATTTATTGTTTTCTGAGTGAAAATGGTGAATGTTTATTCATTTTTTTTTTGGTGGGCTCTGTGGATTATGAAAGAGAAAGGAAAAATTTGATCTTTATGTAAAATGGGTTGTGCAGATTTATAAGATTTAGAACCTTAAATCTTTGGTGGTGCACTTGTTCAAATAGGGTCTATATTGTTGATGATTTTATTTCCCTGTGATCGAAATTAAGCAATTTGTGTGCCTTTAGAATTGCCCTTTTATGGTTTCTTGTGATATTGCAAAGTTCTCATTGTTGATTCATGTTTAATCCATTTGTTTGTCATTGTTACATAAGTGTGCCTCTATGTTTATATATAATATAAGCAATATTATGGTTGAATTTGTTATGCTAGCACTTGTAGAGAAGTATTCTCTAAAACTTGTGTGGATTGAATTTGTTTAGGCCTTCCAGATCACTTGATGCATAAGAACCGTTTGCAAGAGCACACGCAACGGTCCGCCATTTCCCTACCAATATATCAAACTATTAATGAGGGATCTCAACATGCTCCTAGGTTTAGGTCAACTGTAGTGGTGGATGAAGTGAAGTATATTTCTCCCAACACTTTTTCCCACAGAAAAGCAGCCGAACAGGACGTTGCCAAAGTTGCGCTTGAGTGCATATCCAAAAAGATAAAAGATGAAGGATGTCCTCTCATTCGTGAGGTTTGTTACATAATGATTATAAATTTAGACTTTGGTAGGTGGAACTTGTGCTTTATTTTATGGTCATATCAATATTAAATGGCAACAAGAAGTTAATCTGTTGCAGTTGCATTGTTATATCAAAGGTACAACCTTGTGCATGTTATTTCCCTTTGACATTTGAGATGATTATTTTGTTACTATACAATTGGTGTTAGTATGGTTATTGATAAGCTAGGTAGTTTCTGACATATTTTATGTTAGATCTTCTATCATTCAAATACTGCCCAACATCTTAGTTTTTTTTTTTTTTTTTTTTTATAACTTTTTTGTGGTTATTTTCTAGGATACGATTTTTTGCAAGTCTATCCTTAATGAGTTTGCTGTCAAGATGAATCTGGAGAAGCCTACTTACAATATTATTCAGCCAGAAGGGTTGCTTCCAGTTTTCATATCTTCATTGGTTTTCAATGGTGTAAGGTATACTGGTGAACCTGGTAGAAACAAGAAAGAAGCTGAACAATTGGCGGCACGTGCTGTTATTCTAAATCTTTTGGGTATCTATTTGTCTATGATTAATATTAAGTTGTTTTAAATCTATTTATGCCAATGTGTGATCTAAACTTTGTGTGGCTAACTAATTGAGGATATGTAGGTAATTCTGGGTCAGGAACAATTCTTTCTGAGATAATTAAGTCTAAAGGCAAACTCTATGCTGCATTGCATAAAGTGAAGGATACAAGCTATGCCAATATTAGTGCTGTACCCCAGGCCAGTATTAGTGCCGTACCCCAGGCCAGTATTAGTGCCGTACCCCAAGCCAATATCAGTGCCATACCCCAGGCCAGTATTAGTGTTGTACCCCAAGCCAATATCAGTGCCATACCCCAGGCCAGTATTAGTGCCGTACCCCAAGCCAATATCAGTGCCATACCCCAGGCCAGTATTAGTGCCGTACCCCAGGCCAGTATTAGTGCCATACCCCAAGGTGTTAGCATGGGACAAATTTCTGGGTTACTCAGTAAAGATAAAGAAGTTGAAGTGCACGTGGCTGCCAGAAATGCTTCCGAAGGTGCAATTCCAGGGCCTTACTCAGGAACACCACTTCGCCATGAACTCAAAGTACCAAAAACTGAACCACCTGCTCAACTGATCAGTACACAATCACTTTCTCAAGCAGTCAATTTTCCAATTGAATTTGTGCCTGCTGCTTTACCAGAGCCTTCGAGTGTAGGTTCGAGTTCTTCAAAAAGGGGCCGCAAGAATAGGACAAAAGCTAATAAGAAATTGCGATCTGACACTCAGTAAGTTTTACTCTCTTTTTTTGTTTGTTCTTTTTTTTCTTCTTTTCATGTTTGGCATGATTCTTTTGTGTTATTTGCTGTAGGTTTCATTCTCTTGGTAATATTACTGCTTTAGGCACTTTCTAATCCTTCATTACTTGTGTATATCTATTGTTGCATACTGGTATTTGGTATGCAACCTATTTTGCTAATATAATTGGCTTTGGGAGCATGCTGTGATACCTGTGTTGTTTTACATTTTCTTATGTGTTTCCTGGCTGTCGCTTTCTAATATATAATCTCTCTTTAGAGGGGTACTTTTATTGTGAATTTCTCATGAATCAAAAATGTTCTTTATTGCCCTGAGTGTCATTTCTAATATATAATCTCTCTCCTCAACCCATTTATTGCACTGAATGTCCTTCATTGACAGTAGAGTTGATTGGAACCAGATGTTTATCAAAAGCCTTCAATTTCAACCCTTTGCCAATGGAACTAAACTTTCAGAAATGATTCCTCTAAAATTAATTCATAAGCTTTGAACCAACTCTGTATTTATGTACCTGATTTGTCTCTGATCCTGTATGCTGACAAAATAATTTTCCAGTAGGTATCATTGGAGCTACTTATTTCTGAGTATCTTTTGATTTAATCCTGCAATATCTTTTGGAAAATGATAGAAATAGCTATAATAATCACGGTATCGACAAACTAGATTAGCAGGATGTCGATACCTACTTCCATATCTTAGAGGGTGTCCCATCCTTTCTGTTCATTGTAACTACCCTACTTCACATACTATGGCAGCTCTCAGAACCTAGATGAAATGTTTGGGATAATTATCACTTCCATAAATTAACATCAAGCACACTATACTTTTTCTGAAAATTCCTTCTCAATGAATTTATATTTACTGGACATTACTTTCTTCACCCTTTGCTCAAAGTTTTTATTCATTTGCACTCCCACTTTGAAAAATTATTTTTTTTATTCATTGGTACATTTTTGGCTTAAAAAAATAGCCGTTAAAGAGAAGAGAAACGAAAAGAAAATGTCATTTTTTTACTTGCCGGTTTACCTTAGAACCCATCCATGCTAATTCTCCTCACCCATGTATTCCAGCCACCCCAGATGGTTTTAAACCTCTGACCATAATGATGTATTGGTGCCTTTGCCACTAAACCCAGTCATTGAATGTAGAGCTGCTGAGTCATATTCGATTGATGTTATAAAATCTGAATCAGGAGCATTATCGTATTTAATTGGAAAAAAGATTATTAATAAGATTTTATCCAAATTGTTTGCAGTGTTGTTAAAAGCGCGCTTAGGCATGCTTAAATGAAATTTCAAAGCTCAAAGCATCATGGTTTAAGCACTTCGCTTGGCCGAGGCAAAGCTTGTTCAATAAACAATTTTTTTGGTGCTTTTTGAAGAAGCTGAAAGCATGCCTAGGCGCACTCATTCTTGAAGGAAATGACATGGACCATTGATTTATTATACAAACACCATTCTTAAGATGCTATACTACACAGACAATTTTTTGTTTACATATCAAAAGACACTGACAAGGATAATTTACTATTCTTGTGCTTTTTGGTCTTTGCCTTTTCAATATTTTGGTTAAACCATATTTTTCATTTTGATCATAGCTATCACAATAATATATGTATTATATAAAGCACAAGAGAATTATAGAAAATGTTATGTCTAGATTATTATTATTATATTGTCCATTGATAATTGTTTTCAAATTTGCTACATAAAATTTTAATTGAAATAATATATGTAAATTTGAAATTACAAACTTTGCGCATTTGCACCATTCTTTGAGCTAATAGGCAAAATATATTACTATTTTGAATTTATTATCCTTTTTTAATATATGTTATGAATGTTTCTATTTAAAAAATGTGCACTTAACTTCAATCATGCATGCGCATGTGTTTAGCGCTTTGTGCTTGGACTTTAGGAGGCCTGTGTGCTTATGTGCACTTGATACTTTTACCAACATGGATTGTTTGACGCCTCTAATGGATTGATGGTAATCTTGGCAATGAACAATTATCTAGGCTACCGGTTGTCAAAAATAACTCGAAAAAGGTGTTCATAAATTGTGGGTGTTTAGAAAATCTTATACCCATTCCTGTCAATGTAGAGCTCTAGCTCAAGCGGTGCCTCCTCCCCTTGTAAAAGCCAGGTGGAAGGTAGGGGTGTCCACAGATCAGTTTTGGGGTCAACCCGACAACCGTTCTGATCACAGCAGGTCTGGAAACGCCCAACCTGTTGCCGACGGCAGGTATATAAGTCCTTGACCGCCAAAACTTGTAAGTTTCGGCAGTGGGATCAGTCAAAACTACCTCAGGTTTGGTGGTGTTGACACTTGTGAGGGAGATTCCATATCAGGTGGAGACTTGCCAGATGGGAAACCTGTCACTCGACTCGAGATTATCGGGTTTTGATAGCACAGACCCGTCGTGGACCAACCCATTACTTTGAGCTTGAGTTTGTGTCTCTCTGAACCAGACTGTCAAGTCACAGTTCATATATGGTTAAATACTTTAATTGGATCTATGTAACTTTCTTAAAATTTCCACATCATGCTGTTGTTGATTAGTCATAAAGATAATTTAAGCTCTTTGTATCTTAGTGATAGGAAAAGATATTTTCATGTTTTATGGTTCCATTAGACTAACACATCTTTGTACTTTGGATGATCATTGAGAAGGTCATAAATCAGATATCTGCATAAGAAAGAAAGCCTTTCTGTCAAATTACTATCAGTTAGTCTGCAAAAGTTTGCGAATTCCTGACTCATTTTTTTGGGGCTTTCTTCACTTCCTTTGTTTCCATTTTTCTAGTTGTGTGTTGGATATCATTTAATCTAGCAGGCATCTTTCATGCCCCCCTGCATCATAAATTTATATGTGCATAAAGATGATGTTCTTGTTTGTGTTAAAGCTTTGTGGTTCTTGTATAGGTGTTTATATTGCTTAATTGAATTTTTGCAGGTTGTCATTGCCTTTGAACCAAGCCCCACACTGTTCTGTAGCCCAATAAGCAAAGTAACTCGGTTGTGTTGTGTGTTTATCTTTGTATTTATTTAGTTTAGGTTGACTCAAAACTGTCATCTTGGATTTTGTAAGACATTGATCCCTCCCTGTATTGTGCTTCGCAGCAAATACTGTATTTGGATATTTATTGTTAACTGTTTGCTATCTATTACTATGATGAAAAACCTGCCACATCATATGGCTGCGTATTAGTCATCTAGCTAACTTTGTTGTTTGTTTCTTGTGTCATGTCCTAGGTAATATGATCATACTGCTTCTGAAATTACTTCCATATGAACGATGCTTTGTATAGTGTGCAACATTTGAATATTAACTTGATTCAGAAAAACAACCAATATATATAAGTGACCAATGTTAATATTACATACAGTGTTCTTAAAGTGTCATTCCCACATTAGGCAGCAAAAACTGCAATGTGTATCAATTTAAGTCCTATATACAAACAGATGAATATGAATATTGAGATCCTACATAAAAATAAACATACATTTGATATGAATATAATGATGCTCACAATGGTAAATATGTGTGGGTGAATGAATGAGAGAACCGTGGGAAGGGGGATAACCATCTTGGGAGTTGGGACAACCAAGAACTTGTTTTCAACTTCTTCAATTCAGAGGTTTTTTTTGGTTGTTGTTGCTGAATATCTTCAATTAAGAGTCGTGACAACAATAATGTTGAATAATAATTAAAAGAATCATTAGGACCTTAAACTCGCCAGATACAACCAAGAACTAGTTTTCAACCTCTTCAATGAAGAGTGTTTTTTAGCTGAATATCTTCAATTAAGAGCTGTGACAACAATAATGTTGGACAATAATTAAGAATCATTAAAAAGTGTAGAGGGAGAGCGCGTTAGGATAACAAGTTTTCAGGTTGTCATTAATGCCTAAATCTTGAGATACGGTGAACATAATGTAGTCATAAGGCTTTCCAAGTTCATCATGAGGAATAACACAAACTCCTTAAGACAAGGGATAGCTCCTACGTCAGTGCCAGCTTTGGTACTACTCCTTATTCAAGTTTTCTTGTCTGGAAAACAACAAATGGGGATGATAATCTTCATTGGGGCTGTAACTTGACTGTCTTTTATATTCTTCACTACAATTTATTGACTTAAAGCAATGTTTTAATTTGATCCTACGGGTATTTAAATTTTTGCTTGCATCATATTGCTAGTTTGCTAACGTTGAGTGCATGCCTAGTTAGTAAAAACTATTCCATTTTATTTTAATTAAAAAAAAAATCCATTATTATATTGGTTTAATAAGGATACTAATATTGTTTGTTAGAAAGTCAAAGTGGTAGTTGTACTGGAAACCGTAGTAAAGAAATAAGTTCATAGTCTTTTGGTAACTGATAAAGACATATTAATAAGCTCACTCTTCAACTCAGAAACATCATAGCACATCATAATGACCCAAAGATTGTCTTCAAAACTACTGAGTTCTGTATATATGTGTGTGGGTTTTTAAACATTTCTTCATAACTTTGTATCCTAAAGTCTCACCCAAATGTATAGCCTCACTTATAATTGTTCGGATTTTAGTTGGTACATTACATGACTTTCCTAGTATGGTTTCAAAGTATTGCATTCAATGTAACACATAAAGGGGCTCAAGATTTTGCCTTTACCTAACTTGAGGCTCACTCAAATGAGATTGCGAAAAATTGTTTTCTTCTTGTATGACTAGGTTTTATGCCGTATTTTAAAACCCTAATTGTTGACCTATGTAAAGAGTCTTTTGTATGATTTTTTAATGGAGAAAATGTGGCCACACCGTGTGCTATTCAAAGAAAAAACAAGTGCCTTTGAGAGTTTGAAACTATAGGGTTATTTTCCAATGAGGTTCACTACTAGCACATCTTCAACGAGGTTAATTGGAGTGTCACAGGTTTTGGTTCGTTAGGATGAGAAGTTCATGGAGAAAGTTTGTCGAAGAAGATTCCAGAGGTTCTGGGGCTACTACAGTAAAAAGGCAAGTAGGGAATTTGTAGAAATTACAATAGAGGCTCTAATTATACAAAAAAATATGTAAGTAGGTCATTATAACTATTTTTCTTTAGTGAATTTTCTACGGGAGTGGGTCCCCATAATGTTTTTTTTTTTGAAGAGGTTCTGCTTTGGCTTTCTACTCTATTACCAAATCTTGCGTCTTGTGTTTATTGCCTTTTAAATTTACTGTTTTAAGATATGGTTTTAACTGTTTAAGGATGATAGTTGATCCTCTTACTAAGGCCACTTTAGAGATGTTTTTGAGATTCATGTTTAGGTGTCTGGGCAATCGTAGGATTCACGTTATGGTTTTTTTTTGGGGCGGGGGGGGGGGGGGGGGGTATTGCCCCTGCAAAAAATGTTAATAATAGGTAATTTTCAACTACAAATCCTTTTTTTAACAACTGATTCCCCAATAAAATCTTTTATACCCCCCTTGTTTGTCCCTCATTGGAAGGAGTAGCCCCCCAATAAAAATTTAGGCATGTTAAATTGTTAACTCTATTTTTGCTGCTTTAGTTACTCATTTTATGTATTTTTTTTCAATGTAGCTACTTATTTTCATTTTCAAAATTTCCAGTTTGCTATGATATTTCTTATAAATTTCTCTAATTTCTACTTTAGTATTTAAATAATCAAACATATTTTCTTCCAACTGTAGCAAATGTGTTGTGAAGGATTTAAAATCCTTCTCCTTTTTCATTTCTATTTATTTGAGAGGTATGAAAGTGAAAATGAATGAATTTAAATTCTATTTATTTTATGATTGATTATAGTGATTTTGGTTGTAAAATGACCTAAGATGCTCCATTGTTCGTTTAGCTTTGTTAGTATTTTGAGTGCCAATAAGAATTACATTGATAAAAATTTCTAACAAAAATCTTATTCTATTATAGGTACTTGTGAGTCATATTATTTTCTTAAAGCTTAGAAAAAAGATGGGCAAGCCAAAAACAATTGATGCATTCTTTAAGAAAAAAATATGTGACTTATTCAGAGGTTAATACACCTTTAGCAATGAATATTGATGATATAATGACTAATGATTGTCCCACTAAAAGTCTAAGAATTGAACTGTTATTGAAAGACAGTCGTCAAGCATATCTTCAATGGAAGATGCTAAGTCTTTTTTTGAATATATGTTATACATGTTTACATCAAACTAGAAATTTTTTGTATACTCAATAGCGTTTAGAAAGATGTAAAACTTTCTTACAAAATAATTTTGAAGACATGTAACATTTGTAAACAATATATTTGAGTTATAACTTATGTTACGCTATAATTAAAATAAGAGTTAACCTTGACCCCCAAGCAAAAATTCTTGGTTCGGCCCATGGTAGGATTTAATATATATGTTTTATGGACACTTGATTTGACATTTGTAATTGTTACTATCCTATGAATAAATAAAATTGTTCATATTGATTCATATTGTGGTTTAAATGATATTATTTTTTAAGAGCACATTGTCCTAATTTTAATGTGTCGTTAGACTAAAATCGACCGACTCACATGGGTGATGACCTTGGCGGGGATAGTAGGCAAGATAAGACAAAGTGATTACTTTGGTTTTTAGAGAGCAACCAAGTTAAATTGTAAGCATGTCGTCTTAATAGAGTTAAGATGAGATTGATAAGAGTGAGGATGAACCATTTCCATGACTTCGTGTGGCTTGAATAGAATCAAACGTGAGATCTTATACAAACACACTATAAAGTACTCGTCAGATGATTAATTACCGTTGAACTAATGATGACGGTTTATGATTACCAAATGGGCCAGTAATCTGGTTCTAGTACCATATTAAAGCATCCGACCTAAAAATTTAACTGATAGGTGGAGAGGCCCAACAAATCTATATATCCATTATTCATCACTCCGTTTGGAATGAGGGAAAGGAATGGAATAGAATGGAAAAAATAAGAATATTTTAAAAATATTATTTCCTTTCCCATGTTTGGAAGTTTAAGTACGAGGGAATGGAAATGAATAGAAAGATTATTCTCTTGTTTGAGAGTTTAAGTGAAGGGAATGGAATGAAACACTCATTCCTCCCTATTCCCTCCAAACCCCAATTTTCATTCCCCCCAAAATTGGGAGAAATAGAAAGGAATGAAATTTTGTTTAATGAAATTTTTACTAAAACTCCCAAAATGTCCCTTAATATTTTTTTTTTTTAAATACTAAATTATCCATGATTCCTCACCTTCATCTTCTCACATCTTCTTGTGCTACCGCTATCATCTCAAACCTGAGAGTTTTTTCTCTCCTTTTTTTTGGATACCATCAACACAATAGCAAAATTAACAAAAATATATAGACAGCAGATATTCTTTATATATATATATATATATATATATATATATATATATATGTGATTACAAAAGGCTAAGGCTATATATGATGTTGAAGCAATAGTTGCTAGTTGATATGGAGATTCAATAGTTTTTTTTTTAATATCTTTGAATTATATTGGAATATTATATTCTCTGCCCCAAGAATAAAAACAAATAAACAATAGCTATTATAGAACTGTGGCATAAAAAAGAATTATAGTTTGATAAATCCACTTTTTATGTCAATTTAAATTCAATGGATTAAAGTAGTTGTCGGGAGCATACTACTGTATGGTAAATCTATAACATTATTCTCACTGTGTCTAAATTAAATTAAAATGAAGGGTATAGTAGTAATGTTGTTATAAAATGATTCATTTTCATTCATTTCTAATATTAATCCTAAATAAGGTTACTTACATTCCATTCCATTCTATTCTTTTATTTTAAAACATCAAAACAAGATTACTTAGTTCCTTTCTTTTCCATTTCATTCTATTATATTTCATTCCTTTCTATTCATTAAACACATTTCATTCCTTTAAAATTTAATCATTCAATTCCATTTCATTCCCTTCTAAACTCCCAAACGAAGCCTACAACTTTTTCCAATGTAGAATTAATAATCTCTAACAATATGGATGCATAAAAAGAAAGAAATATTTAAACTTGGCATTAATCCTATTGTAAAATAGTCCCTGCAGAGATAGCTATAGTTGACTTAGTGATTATAGTTTCCTATTTTCCTTTCTAGAGATTGATCTCACCAAAGTACATGGCTCGGATTTGAAGAAAAAAAAAAAAACCAAAAATCTCGCAAACATGTGATTGCTATGGAGGCAAAAGAATCTTCTCCACAAGATGTGATGAAACTTGGATAGAATTGATTGTTCCAAACATAACCAAAACTATATGTCCATGAGCTAGCTTACACTACTCCTACACATAGAATGTAACATATAGTATAAAAACAGAGAAGGTGTCCACGTGCTGAAGCAAGAAGGAAACAAGGTAGGAAGGATCCTGAAAATTGGTCCAGGTTTTCGAAAGTGAGACTTATAACATTGACAAGATGGGAGAATCTGAAAGACGACGTGGGCTGGCGAAAGATCCGGCGACCTTTAGGTTCTTTTTTTAATTTTTATCTTTTCTCTTCTGCCAGCTAACAATCCCAATACAAAAACTAGTTATATAATTTATAGTTTACAATTTCATAACATGTATAAATTGTACACACTTTCCTGTTCCCATGACCATTAAGACTTTGTAACTACTATCAGTCATGCTTTTTAATTGTTCTTTGTTAGTTTAAAATACAATAAATTCCATCACCATTAATATAATAACTATTTAGTTTAAGCCTCTACAAATAGGCCCTCCCATAGTTGTTGTCATTCCTCAATATATCTTGCTTGTCTACTTGAACTAGACTTAGTGTAGCTCCAAATCTAGCTATATACTCTCTCAATGGCACTTGCCAAGGACCGAATAATGCCACATGATTCATGCATGGGCTCGGTTCAAGAAGAAGCCTGCTTAGAGAGCCATTCATCTCCACTTTGTGGTCCAAGCAGTGTCATTAATTCTAATAATGCGTTTGTGTTTAAGGCCACAAATTATCAACCTGAAGAAGAAGCTCATCATCACTCCTTGATAAACTTCAAAAGCGGGTATGGTAATAATAATAATTTTATGCATACTTGTGAATCTTTACTTAGCTTTGAGCAAAGTGATCAACCTCAACGGGCTTCTGATCAGAACAGTTTCTTGAAAACTAATCATCACAAAGACGAGTACTCAATGTGGGATCAGGGTACTGATTTCAGTGATCAGAGTTCAAAATGCAGCAGTCATGACCAGCGCCTATTGGCAGAGTTCAATTGTTTTCAGACAGCTAGCAATTACAGCTCCATCTCCAATACCACAAAAAAAGAAACCCAACATGGGGATGGTACATATGGATGGTTATATTCCGAAGACCCTGTAGTCGCAGCTGATAGCATCCAAGAGTCTGGAACACATGAAACAAGCTTCCATAAGCGACCCCATATGGTAATTTTCCTTCAATTTCGCCTTGCATAGTATGCATTGATAGTGTGCACGTATAACTTAGTGTCTCAGTCCCTTTTTGGTGTAGGGTTGTATACATAAATGGTCTAAATTCTAGTGAATTTTTGTTTTCTTGAAGGGAGAGAGCACGCAAGCTTCAAAGAAGCACTTCACCAATGCAAATAAGAAGCCCAAGCCAAAGTCAAGTTCGTCAAAAGACCCACAAAGTGTTGCTGCCAAGGTTTGCCTCAATTCTCAGTTAACCAGATATGTACTTATACATATATAGTTTGAGTGCAAATTAAGCAACATCAATAAACAAATTCTCAAAATGGTACTAAAAGAATGTTTGTCTTTCAGAATCGAAGAGAGCGGATTAGCGAGCGGCTTAAAGTATTACAGGAACTTGTACCTAATGGTTCCAAGGTAATGAACATTTTCACCACTACTACCATTTTCTGTATTCTTGCTTTTTCTTTAGATCTCAAACCAGAAACTTTTCACTATTTTGGAATGTTGGGTTTCTATTCAATCTTCTCTCTAATTTTTATTGTTGCCTTATACAGGTTGATCTTGTTACCATGTTAGAGAAAGCCATTAGTTATGTCAAGTTTCTTCAACTCCAAGCAAAGGTGTGACTTAAAGCTAGCATTTATTCCCTCCCAAATCCTTGGCCTCAAATCATTGAAAACGTATATATGACTTTGATCTTTTGGTTTTAGGTGTTGGCAACAGACGAATTTTGGCCCGTTCAAGGTGGGAAAGCTCCTGATATTTCTCAAGTAAAGGAAGCAATTGATGCAATTCTCTGCTCTCAGAGAGACACAAGCTCAAGCTCAAAGTAATGGGGTCAAAAGAAGAAGAATACAATAATATAATCCAAGGGAAACTTCAGAGGCAAAGGAAAAGCTTTGTTTTGAAAGTTAGCATGTTCCAGTATAAAAATTAGATATATTAATTAGCAGATAACATTTCTTTTTCTTTTATATTCGAAGCTCTTGTAATCTAATTATGCATTTCTATATGCAATGAGAACTGAGACTGCAACCTCCAATTCATAGAGAATCTATGTATTTTGTTTTTACTCTATAATTTAGAATATGCATGATGGTCCTCTTTTTAAATTTATATTTACATTCTTGAGCATAAAAAAAAATAAATAAATAAATAAAATAAAAAGAAGAAGCAATTGTTCTATGTATATGTGTCCAGTGGGCGCTCTGGAAATGGAAATGAACACATTTCCATTATGTTCAATGAAGGATTCTATATGAGACAAAAATGTTCTCCAATTTAATCATTTTTTATATTTAAATCACTTAATAATAAGTAGTGATTAAAGTATATATGGATAATTGATTGATTGTTATGTGTAATAAGTAATTGAGTCGGAAGAAATGTTTTTTTTTTATTGGAAAGGATAAAACATAACTCTGATATCATCATACCATATTAAAAAAAATGTGAAAATAAAAAAAGTAGAGAGAGTGAGAGACAAGAGAGAACATAATATGCATGATTCAGTCTAAGAGGCCTACATCCATACCGAATAACTCTTGATGGCTACATCTTTAGTAATAAGTTATATGTTTTACAATGAATCTATTGATAGATATTTATAGTAGGATAAATCCTAGACTAACTATATAGACTAATCCAGTATTCTTTTATACTTGCACTACAACCAGGTTTACTACAAAGTATTGAACTTAGCTTATAGTTGTATAACAAACTTAGGGATGGGCTAGGATTGGGTCTTAACATATCTAAACCGGTTTAGAAGGAAATTTGGTATGTTTATATGGATATATAGATATTTTACATTCTTATAATGCGTATGAGTTATATCACTTGCACTTATATTTTGCACTTATGTTATTGACTATCCTCGAGCCCATAGGTTTTAAAAAATGTGAATCGAATTATGAATCGAATTTTTATTCTTTTTGTCTCATGTATCGTATCGTATTGTGTGTCGTAAGATTACAACACTTTATAAAATTTTTATATATATATTTATATATATACATATGCATATATAAAAGGTATTTTATTATAATTAATTTGGAACATATTTAACTAATGACTGATTTAATCATGTAACAATATTTGACATAGCTAGCTAACTAAATAAATAGAATTAAAATATATTTATAATATCCACATTCAAATTGGTTAAACTCATAAGTGATAATACATGATATATAAGCTAAAATATTATTTCCTATCATATTGATCATCATGCTTAATTAACTTCATCTCCATAGTCGAAGTCAATGTTATCCTCATTTTCATGATCCTGCAAAATCATTTCTTCATTGACATCTTCTTCATCATCTCCAACATTTACTATATCTTCTATTTCAATAACTTTTTCTTCATATTTATTCTTGGCATTCAAGTTTCTTGGACTAATAACAATAATAACAAAAATAAAAACTAATTATATTGTCATTTAATACTTTACTCATAGTAAAGAAAAGAAATTTTCAAAAAAGAAATTTGAAGTTTCAAGTATATGGTACAAATTTTGTAGAAGAAATACTAGAGTTAAAGTTCAATGGGCTTAACTCAATTTCAAAAGACACCTTGAGAGATGAGGGATGTCCATGGCTTATAAATTGCACAACCCAATAATACTTTGTCAATGTGGGACTAGAATCTTTTTTTAATATGCCCCCTTACATGTGGCAGACCAACCAAACATGTGGATCATAATAGGGGTAGAGATCTGTCCAACACTTAAGGGGTGACTCTGATACCATGTTGAAGTTTAATGGGTCTAACTCAATCTCAAAAGACGAAGATGTTATTTTATTGGGCTCAACAAAGTAACACAATAACTTTGTACAAGTCTAATAATTTGTTGTACTCAAGTCAAAACATAAATTTTAACATAAACCCAATTTAAACTCATATCTATGTATCACACATCTAATACCTATAATTCATACGACATGCATATATGTATCATCGAACGATTTATGAGCATGAATGATACATACCTATATATGTTATTACAAGTCCTTAATTTTGTAATCTTAGGAAAAAGTGTTTGTATCGACATAGTAACCTGTTGTGCTTACTCCCATTACACATGATGAAGTATGACAACCCTACCAGCAAGCTGCTGGAAATCTGCTAGTGCCAGTTAAACTACAATTTTCTTTGAAAGTCAAATCTAAACACGCTCCCTCAACTTCCTTGTAACAGAACATCAAATAGAAATTAAAGTAAGCAATAATTCTTCAATTTTGTGCGTGCGTTGTATATATGTGTGCCTGTGTTTTATTTGGGTTACTTAATCTTGGCCTTAAGCAGTTATTATTTCTGGCCACGATTATAGTTGATCTCATTCTCAGCCTCATATTTTATCCTATTTCAAAAAGGATGCATGTACTGTCCTTGGCTTTGCATGAAATTGTGAACCGCCCGTACAGATTTTTTGTTGCACCGTCGATGGTTAGAAAACAATTGTATATTTTCAATTAAGGGTAAAGATTTTCGAGATCTAAATATCATGTGATGTTTTATCTTCCATTTTTTTTTTTTTTTTTTTGGTCCTCCCCAAAGAGAAGGGGGACCAATTGGAACGAGTGATAAAATAGGGATCAATCACATGGCTAATCACATGCCAAATCCCATTATATGCGGTTTTTCTTTTTCTGTTTTTTGGAACCATAATATTTTTATATATACTATAATGTATATGTACATTCATAAAGAAGTACTCAAATTAAATGAATGAACCGAATATTATCAATGAAATCCAATATTCTATTCATCTATTTAATTATATGATTCGATTATCATTTAATTCTACGTTGGACAATATATCTTGAATTATTCTGGGATGTAAGGTAACAGTGTAACACTCATCCAGACCCTGTACATGAATCAGTTTTGTGGAGTGCGTAAAAGTGAGAGTTTTCCCTTCAATTTAAATTTAGGATTCTAGTATTTTTGGGTGTTTTGGTGTAAATGAATTATTCTTTCTTTTGGATTAAACATCCAAAGATGTTAAAAATGTTCCAATTACCATTCGTGATGAAAACTAAATATATAACTTTCCAATGAAGCTTCATTCGATACCTCCAATAAAGAAAAAAAGGAAACAATATTATATTTTTTACCGGATGCCAGTCATTACCTCCCTAACATACAAGGCTTGTATATATTGGTGGCCTTCAACTCTTCAATAAATATTATAGGGGGTAAATTTCTTGATGGAGGAACCACACCAAGAATACCAATATCCAGCAAGGTATCAAGTGAGCTAAAGTTCACCAAATCCGAACCTAGAAGATTTAAATAACTTATTTTCTAGGCTTTTGATCAACCGGTAGTGTTGATCGGAAGGATATTTGCAAAAGAATTGTAGAGTAGAGAAGTTTTTGAGAAGAGCATGCCCTATTTTTTTTTAATTCAAGGGATGTATTTATAGGTTTTTCTTGAGTGAGATTAGTGATCACTTCTTTATAAAATAGGAGATCTTAACAACGTACAATCCTCTTAAATCGGCTGAGAGGACAAACTCTTAGAGTGCTTGCCCTAACACTATACAATGACAACCTATCACGTTGCATTTAATATATATGGGATGACGGTTGATCAAGACAATAAATGTTGATGTGATGGGTCAGAAGACTTTTCTCAGACGCTCCTATCACAATTTAAGGGAGCTCAGCTATCGAGCTCCAAGAGTTTATCGGTTAGAGTTTGGAACTCTTCCCTGGGTTTTCGGCCAAACCCATTTTTATCTGAATGTTTTTGCTCAAGATATGATTTGTGTCCAAAGCATGTTAATCAGCACGGTGAGATAGGTTCACCACATAATTAAGTGAGGTTTTGGACGAGCATTCTTTGGGCCTGGTGCTGGCCTAGGGGCTTGTCCAAGAGTCCATTTGGACTTGGGCCTTGAGGATTCTTTTGTTTGGCACCATTGGGCTTAGATCTTGAGGACTCCTTTTTTCTTTTTCTTTTTTGATTTAGAGGAACCTTTTTTTCTCTCCAAATACATGACAAAGTGGAATATTGAATTTAAGACTATAACCATAAAGTTTTTCAAGCATGATTGCAAGGACTAAGGAAAATAGGAAATTAATCAACAAAGGCATAATTATACGATCACAATGGATCCATTTCAATAGTAGCTGGTATACTGCCAAAATCACTGGGATGTTTTTGTTTTTTAATGATGAAAAGTTCCAGCTCTACCTTATTGAAGATGTGATTGCTCCGTACTTTGATGACTTTCCCTTATATGAAAACAAAATTTATTTATTGATTGACCCTTGATTTGTGTTATCTTTCTCTCCCGCTTGTATCTGTCTGGAATTCCATGCAGGTATTTACTATTACGAGATTGTGATGTGTCTCCTAAACAGCTAGAAGTTTAAATTCTCTTGGGTAATCTCTATTATTTTATTGCCAAATGATTGAATTGTGTATTTATATAACAAGATAAGATCGAGGACCACTCTTGTCATTGAAAATTTTCACATTCAAAAATTAATTACAATTGTCTGATGTCATTGCTTTATTTAAGACTAATAATTATTAATCTTGATCTAACTGTGTTTGAGTTCAATTCCAACTACGTGGTCTCCATTTTGCACCTTTGGTGTGTGGTAATTGTTTATATTAAATTGTCATTTGTCAAAATAAAGCAAAAGCAGGGAAAATACTAATCATGTGGTCCAGGCGTCTGGCATTTTTTGAGCATTGAATTAAAGCAGAAGAAATTAATTTAAACCAATTCTATATATGTTAATTGTGTTATTAGTTGTAATATGCTTTCTCACATTGGACTATCTTTAGAAAACAAAAGCCATGGTGGCTTGGTGTACTTAGCTGTACCTCCATGTGACCTTATGTTAAAACTAGAGGAATGGTGTACATTAAAAACTTTTCCTCATGGAAAAACATTGTTATTGATTGTTTGGGTATGTGCGTTTATATTGCCTCCAATTAACATGGAGCTTAATTGGACAGAAGCCTAATCCGTAATTATGTGATGTCCCAAAAAGGAAAGGTGGATATGGGGGGTTTAGAAGTTAGAACCCATTATTAGAGGAAATTAAAGATAAGTTTAGGAAATAAGACAAGCTGTTAAGCATGTAATTGCACATGAGTGAGATATTAAAGAGCATGAAAATTGGGAATGGCAGGTTGGATTTTTCATATTTGTATTACTAGTTCAAATAGTTGGCATGCATTCAACTTGGAGACTATATGCAATAATCTCAATCGTTATCATTCATCACATGCACGTGCGGTTGTGAGCGAGAGACTGCATTAATTACAACTTTGGAACATATAATACAAACAATTGAGTGATTGAGGGCTGGCTTATGACTTCAAAGTAGAACTCAAATGTTGTTGTTTTTTTTTTTGCCAAGCTTTGGAACATGGGAAACAGACTGGTATGGCAAGTAGTATTAGCACAGATATTAAATTGGGTACTGTTGGGTTGGGTAGGACTTAGGAGTTTGAAAATTGAAGTCCTAATCAATTAAAGAACTTAGTGTACAGTTTTGTGTATGCTCATTCATGTCAAATGCTCAACTACTTTTTTCTCTCTTTTGAGAGTCTTGATTTAGCACAAGAAAAAAAAAAAAAAAATCTTTGTTCATGTTTATATATATATTATATATATATATATATACTATTTATTTAGCAAAAAATATATATATACTTTTAAGTTGTCTATTGTTTACTTTGTTGTTAAGAATTCATTTTCTTCTTTAAATTTAAATTTAATAAGAAAAAAACATACACTTAGTTTTTGTATCTAATTTTTGGAAAGAAAAAAACAAGGCAAGAAGGGGATCTTCATTCTCTTCTGTAGGTTTAAACAAGAACTGTAAAATAGTTAGATAGGATAAAGACTAACTAAATTTGATGAATTGGCTATGATCATTATGTTTTGTAAATGTTAAATGATGGCTACTAGCAAACTGGGAAAATTTCATTTATATTAAGGATATAATTTTCCTCTAAACTTTCTTTATACAATTATATACAGAGACTCGAATGAAAATCCATGTACATATATTTTAGTTACATAACTTATTTAATGGTCGTGTGACTTGTTTAAATTAATTATTGAATATGTGATTAAAATACACATAGGTAGTCATCTGAAGTATCACATAAATGATGGAAAATATTTCTCTAACCAAATTTGGAAGATAATAATATTCCTATTATATTGAGTGGAAGACATGTTATCTTAAGGATTCAATGACTACGTTTGTTTTGTGAAAAGTTGTGGATCTTAAGTTCAAATCCGGATATCTTAAAAAATTGCAATTTAATGAATAATTTTAATAGAATTAAGGGTAATGTTTCTCTTAAACAATTTTCAGACTATTCCAAAATTGCAGACATTTATATTTGTGGAGATTGATGTTCACAAATTATGAATATTGATATCCATAATTTGTTGACATTTGTCCACGCTTAGATGGTGTATGATATATCTCACAAGTGTAAGTCAATAATTTACATTATGACAACTAATGGCAACCCAACTAACTGCTACATGACTCCACGTCATAATCCACTAGACATTTGACTTGTCCAATGGTGTTGTCCTTCCCCCAATTGACTCATCCCTTTATAAGGGTACAAATTAAATTATGAATTTTTACATTGATAAATAATAATAATATAAAAAATAAAAAAAAAACTTCATGTCATGTATCAACATTTTTTTTTTTTTTTTTGATAAATAACAAGATTTTATTGAAAGAAAAAAGACACATTACACAACCCTACAAAGAGGGATACAAAACCCTACAAATAGGGCAAAGAAAGTGACATACGTCACGACAAAAGATCATACACAGAGGGCAGCAAAAGACCCTACACAGAGGGCAGCAAGTCCTCAGTGGAATAATGTCATGTGCTGATGTGCAGGATTGGATCATTTCCCAACTCAAATGTCATGTGCTGAAAAAATATGCGCCCTTCTAACCTGTGAATATGCTCTAGCCTCTAAGTCTAGGATAACCATTCTGGCTCGAGTGCAAGTCTCTCCTAGAGTCTCTCAAGCTGTTCGCTCTACAGCATTCCCATAGGCATGAGAACCATTTCGAAGACTTCGATCCTAATTCCTAGCCAAGGAAGTCTCTTGGATTTCGTACATGTATTTTGTTTGAGTTTGAAGCTGTTACCCGGGAAACTTTGTATCTTAGACTATGCATTTAGACTATTTAGTAATTGTCAAGGTTGTCAAAACATGAATCCATTTTTTTTTTAATTGTATATTGTATTGTATCATGATAGTAAGATACAAATATTTTATAAAATTTATTAAAATTATAGATATACATATATAAATAGTAATTTATTATAAACTTAAAACATATGCAATTACTAATTTAATCATCACTTATGAAATTATATTTAACAAGACTAAAGTAAATAAATCAAATGAAATATATTCATAACATCCAAATTCAAATTGATCAAACGCATAAGTGTTAATACATGATATATAAGCCAAAATATTTTTTTTCCTCATCATACTCATCCTATTGAATAATCAAATTCATCTCCATAATCCGAGTCAATATTACTATCGTCTTTATTATCTTGCAAACTCATCTCATCATTGATATCTTCTTCATGTCCATGGAGAGACAAAGAAGAAGAAAAAAAATCTAAAAGTTATGTGCCAAATTTGTGGTCCAAAATTTATAGAAAAAAAAAAAAATAATAATAATAACTCATTTATTTGCATTGGGCTCAACCAACTAGCCCAACAATTTTGTGTTAAAAACATGTTCAACTTGTTGGACTGGCTTATAGGCTAAGTTTAACACAGATCATGAAGGATGATACATACCTAAGAAACCAGACATGGTATCAACACTGATTATGTCTGGATCGAAATTTTGAACACAATTGTCTGCATGATTTTACAAACAAGACAGTGGTGTCAATGTATCTTGATCTTTGCCTTTGGTTTGAGAGGAGTACACCCAGAGAAAGGGAAGAAAACAAAAGCAAATCAATAGGAAGCAAAGGACCAACTGAGGCAGATACTTCCCGCCATCCCGCAATTTACTTTTCTCTTTTGTTCTTCCCAAAAAGGATCAAACCATTTACCAACAGGTAAGAAATAAATAAATCAATTACTTAGATCGTTCTCTACCAAAATAAACTCCATTTAAACAACTAAAAGTAAACTGTATCTGTTATGAGTATAAGAATTCAATCCATTGTCGAGCTGGTTTGTCAGGTAGAACATGGGGAAATTGTCATATAATTATGAGCAATGTTCCCATGAATGTAACCAAAAACAAGATTACAGATAAATACGGTCCTAAACTTTCTAGATAATAAAGTTTCCTGAAAAGGATAGTACAAGAACATTATAACTTGAACTGCATGGCTAGTTTCCCACTTGCACAACAATGCAGCATAAACTAGCTAACTACAATGTTCAAATTTGTTAATAACAAAACCCCAAAATGCCAAGTAAATGAATGACAAATTTTTATTTATTGACCTATTCTATCCTAACAATTTAAAGTGAAACGGGTTGTGCCTCACCTTCTCTAGGATTTCTCCTCATCTGATTGAGAGCATGGTGGGCCAGGGACAGAATCAACAAAGAACTCCTCCACTGAAATAAGGTGAAGCAATTAGCAGCAACACAAAAAAAAACACTTTCAAATTTTAATCACGGAAATCATTGGAACTCATAGAGTACACTTGGACACCCCATTAAATAATTGATGTGTTACTGCCCATAAACTGAACTTGAAAGGGAAAAACAAAATATACTCGGATATAGAATTTATTTATAATTCAAAGTACATCAACCTTGACCCAAACGCAAGCCAGATTCTGGCCAAACCATGTTGACACTTGATACTACAACAAATACTTTCCTTGCATGGAGGCAGAGGATATTTTAATGAATTACTACACCTTATTGTAATGCACAAGTTCTATCTGATTATCATTTAAGTGTCTATGTATTATTGAGATGGATACTTTGTATCATGTTTTCCCATCGAATCACCAGAACCATTACATTAGGACATCAAAAACAAGATATCCAATTTCCATTACCTATATCCTCTTGCTCAGGAGAATCAAGCAAAATTTCTGAGTCCGAGGGCAAAAAGGGGGAACCAGGGTAATTTCCCAAGGCTCCTAAATCTGCAAGGAATTTTGAAGTCAATGCATTAATAACAGGAAAAAAAAAAAAAAAAGCTTCCTGGAACAGGTTTTGACATAAATGCTATGCAGTATTTAGATCTAAATGAAAATTTATCCATCCATGCATGTAGGATTACGTGGAACCAAAGTTTTTGAGGACATGTTAAAAGTTCTGAAAATTTTATCATTATGATGCACGACAATGAACTCCCAAGGGGAACATTTGTTTGGGAAAAAAACAAAAACAAAGGGATGAAACTAAGAATCAACACCATCGGTTTGCTTGGATCAGTCCAAGCAATAAAAACAGAAAAATAGAAACTAAGAATTACCACCAAGGTTTGCCTGGAATCAACACTAAACATGGGAGAAGGATTGGAACCTAGGGATCACCACCTGGGCTTGCTTCCAATCACCACCAAGCACTGGAAGAAAACTTCCAACCCAAATTTTATAAATCCATGATTAACTGTCTACAATAGTGAATTTTGGGCCCTTTAAATAGGGTTCCCAAATCACATCAAACCTAGAAAAAAAAAAACAACATAAACTCATAATGAGATTACATTATATATGGAAATAAAAATCAAATAAGGTCAAATCTCTCTAATAGCATCAATCAGGATTAATCAGGCCCAACAAAATCAATAAGCATTAATAGGTCCAATCTGGTGTCCTTACCAATTCTCTCTATTGGGAGAAACTCAAACTCATTGAGTGTAGCTCGTCAGCTCGTGGCAGTACTGGTTGAGTCGCAAGCCTTCAACCAAGTGGGGATTAAAGATGGCACAAGCTTAGGGTCAGGAATTGTTTTTTAACAGGTTGGGCGGGTTCAAGGACTTGGGTTTGTATTTTTAAGATGGGTCAGATCAGGATAAAAGATTGATTTTTAATATGTGGAATCGGGAGTGAGCTTAGGTTTTGTATGGATCAGATCACACAATGGGCTAACCAGACTTCTTTTTCTTTTTTTTCTAATGGATCATGTTTTAACTTCATAAAATCTAGTCTCTTCAAATTTGCAACTTCAAGATATGTACTGCTAATCGGAGATGTCGGCACGATGTGGTAGTGACAAGCGAAGTGATTCTCTGGTTTGGGTGTTAGCGGTGGCACAAGGTGGCAGATTTCTTGGTGAGGCATTGGCAGGGACGAAAGAGCAAGGTCGACAACCTGTTGGGGCAGTGACAACAGCGGCTATCAAACACAACGGCGTTTGGGGACAACTTTGGCTTGATGGCAACGACTGGGCAGCTAGGTTTGATCTGTGATGAGGGGTTTAGATCGCTTTGATGGTTCACAATGTCACAGATTGTGCATGGGTTTGTGGGTTGGAATTTGGAGGCTTGATTGACCACTGTTATGAGTGTGGCTAGGCTTGATGATTTGGGTTACTGTTGTGGCGGGGAAAAATTATCTTATGAGACCGACTTATACAACGGCCCCTTACAACATATGGGGCCCACCAAATGTGAGAGGGAGGTGGGGGGAGGGGCTCTGCATAAGACTTGGCTGATATTGTTGTTTTTTAGAGAGGGGCAACGGATGGATTGATGTTTACTCTAATGCCAAAACTAGTGAGAGAGAGAGAACAAAACAAAAGGATAAAACCTAAGAATCAACACAGCTTGCTTAAAATCAGCAACAAGAGATGGAAAGTGACAAATGAAAAATAGAACCTAAGAATCACCGCCTATGGTTGCTTTGAATCACCACCAAGCACTTGAAGAAAACTTTCAACCCAAAGCCATGATCAACTGTCTACAATAGCTTTGGGTCCTTTAAAAAGGTTTCCCTAAATTACATCAAACATGGAAAGATGATAAACACATAATGAGACTACATATTAGATGGAAATAAAAATCAATAAGCAATCGAATCTCTCTAATAGCATCAATTTCAATCAGCATCAATCATATCAATCAGGTCCAACAAAATCAATCGCATTAAGAGGTCCAATCTGTGGCTGCACCACATTATGAGAGTCAGAAGATATTATATACTTAATTAGCTTGTAGCAAGACGCATTGTCCAAAAATTTGTCTCAAATCAATTCCAGAATGACTTCTTGCTGCTCACAAAAGGAAGAGAGTAATGCAGAGATCATATTAATTCAAGAATCTCTACATTTAATATGTACAGCTCCTACTTTCTTTTTGGGGAAACTTCATTGCATTTATATTTTTATTTAATTTTATTTATTTATGTGAACATTCTTTTCAACTTGTGTGGGCAATTATTAACGGACACAAAATCTACTATAGCAGTAATACATTCAACCAATGGAATTTATCAAAAAGATAGTATCTCTCAGCTAATAAAGATGAACTACAAATTACCTCCCAAGTTTGACAAATCTGCTGTTAGATCTGATAAACTGAAATTCCACTGGATCTGATCCAGTGATCTGGCATTTCCAGGCCCATCTTGTGCAAGTTGCAATCCAACTGAAGTTGCCACATCTGATGTAAATGCCGTATCAAGTGCTGATGTGTCTACCCCCATTCCTGATATTTCTGATGCAGTGAAGGGGAAATGGCCACTGGATGCCACTGATGCAGGACTCACAGGCATCTCTGACATGGATGACATGGTGCTGTTTGGTGGAATAATAGGAGCCACATCAGCAGCACTGCTCTCCATCACCATACTTCAACAAGGACAAAAGCAGCTGCCATTAGCAGAACTTCTATCAAGCAAAATGCTAACCAGAAAGAAGGAAAACTGAGATTAGTCTTCATTGACCTAATAAGATTTGACCATGGACAAGCCAATATCACCCAACCATACCATGTGCAACATGGATAAACATGGTCAGAGAAAGAAAGAAACAAAAGACAAAAATATGTTCGTAACCAATAAATGGAAGATCAGAATTTTTTTTAATTGGGCTATTGTTCAAAGCTACAAACGTAACATCAAAATGCTTATGTACTCCAAACATGACTATTTACCCTAAAAACATACACATGCAAACACATCATTGCATACATATGGAACTAATAGTTTATTAGTCAAACCATTAGAAATTTTAAAGATGTGATGCAATAATATTCATAGAGAATACAAATAAATTGAAATACATGGACCAACTACAATAAATACTGTTAATTGAATAGGTAATCAAGGATAAATGACATGAAGCTCAAGAAGTTCTCACTCGTTCCCAGAATTCATCCGAATGGGATGAAAATTGCTCGGTGCAGGGACTCCATTAACCACATGACAGCTTGACATTCCACAGCCCATTGGATCCAGATGGGGTTGACCTGCTGCTGGATATGGAGGTTGCTGTAGGACGGGGTATCCCATAGGCAAGTTGTTAACTGCACTGCAAACAAGTGGTGTTGAATAACAATGACAACAATAATACAAGAATGCCAAATAACATATCACTGTTGACTCTTGGTCTTGATTAGAACCTTTAGCCACCACTGTATTTCAATTAATGAGAATACTCCTATAAAATCATCAAAGAACCACATTTTCAAGTCCAAAAAAAGTTATTACCCAAAATTCTAAGGGAAAAAAATCCTAACGGCAATGCCTGTTTATCCACCAGAGATTCAAGGGAAAAAATTAAAAGAATACAGACTACACTAAAAAGTTTCCTAAAAGGAAATAAATTTTCAAAAATAGTATGCTGAGGATAACAATAAACAAAAGCATACTACTAAGAACTTATTTGAGGAAACGGAATTAGATAGTCATCAACTAATTGTAAGTGTAGGAACTTCGATAAGTGGAAATGCAGAAATAACATCTGAAAACTCACTGTTTACTCTTGCAGTAATCTTAAAAAACCATATCACTGTAAGGTAAGAACTTACCAGGCATGGGATGAATCCCATTCTGTATAGGGGCCAAAGGAACCTTTGGAGGCACAGGATACTTCATCAGATGATACTGATGCTCAAGCAAATGATTGAACAGGATAATTTGTTTTTTCAATTTTAGTCGAATATAATAGGCCCTGAAGAAATCGGCATTTTCTTCTTCCAACTTCTGCCATACTGAATGAAATAGATAATGATTAAAAAGGAATATCAGACTAAGGTGCTGCTTAAGATGTAAGAAAAAAATAAAACTCTTTCAATTACTTTGTAGGTCAAATTCTTATATAAAAAAATAGTATCATAAATAGAAATAACAATATCCCTCATTTGTTGTTATAACATCTTCTATTTCCAATTTTCCACTTCATTAACTCACGTCACACCAAGAAAAATAAGGTAAATTACACTACCCTCCCTCGAGCTATTGAAGAATGACAATAAACCCCAAAATTGAGCCGAAATGATAGTCTCACCCTTCAGGTTTGACATAAAACTATCATGGGTCTTTTCATTACTAATCTTAACAAAAAATTCTATTTTTTTAAAGATTCCTTTTACCAAACATCTAATCAAAGGAAAGAGAGTCTTTAAAAAAATGGAATCTTTTAAAAAAAACAAAATATTCCGTTAAGATTAGTAACGGAAAGTCTCATGACAGTTTTATGTCAAACCTGAAGGGTGTGACTGTCATTTCGGCTCAAGTTTGGGGTTTATTGTCATTCTGCAATACTTCGAGGGAGGGTGGTGTAATTTACCCAAAATATATATATATATATATACATAGAAGCCAAAAAATAAAGTTATAGCTCTTCTACCAAAGATAAAAATAAAAATTCCTTGATTAGGATACCTTTTTATAATCAAACACTGTTATAAAATAACAAATTATTAGTACAACATATAAAAAGAAAGTCACAGACTTATAAATAGGTTTCATGCTGCCTACCCAGAGTTGTAAATCCAGGATCTATCCTTGCACGAGTCAAGAGGGTTTTAACCACCTCCTCTCTATTCATATATAATTGTAGACAACGCTCTATTAGATTCTGAACCTACAACAGCAATTTTGTAGAATTTATCAACACAAAGATGAGAAATAGATTAGTTGAGATCCATTTCAAAGATAATTCACAAAGATATAGATATGAAAAAGAAAAACAGTAAAATATAAGTAAGAATGGGCTGTCTTACAAGTTCAATATCTTGGCGTGAAACTTTTTTGCTATCATTGCTTGAAGCAGATACTGAACCTGAATCTGTTACAGGAGCCTCAGTTGCATGGTTGTTTGGTTGGTCACCTTGGGACTCATGTGAAACTTGGGTTGAGGCTTGTATTTCTTGTGTGCTCTGTGGATCCATAGAAGTTCTTTTTATTTGAGTGACAAGATATCTCAAGTGCTACTACTAGTATAAAATCAGGCACAGAAATGAACCAATATTGGGTTTGAAATGCAAAAGAAAGTTCTTTAATTTGAATTTCGCAAGCTGAAGTTTATTGAGTTTGGATTCCCAGAATTAGTAAGTAAATGCTGCTTGCCATAATTTCTGACCTACCATTATAAGTATGTGAAAAAAGTCTACGGCTTAATTGAACTTTGCAAATATGTTAAAACATTATCATTAATATCCAACTCATCTAAGTTATTATCTAGTTCATTTACTATTGATTAAGTTTTGTTGAATATAAAAGGACGAAGCCCTAGTATACAAGGGCAAAACAACAAAGTCAGGTTTAAAATTAAATTTTATATCGACCACATCTCCTAACAAAGAGGGCAGCATATCATGCATGTGCTCCACATGGTTATTGTAATACCAGATTGTGTGGATTTAAACTAGGTGCAGCGTGTAATGAGTTCCAAATCGAACATTTACTTGGTTGATCTGGGTTATATAAGCAATTTCAGGGAACTTCAATTGTAACTAGAACGTTTGAGATACAGCACAAATCTGGCTAACACTTTACTTAGTTTGTGAAAAATTGTATCATAAGCAACCTAGTAACACAAGTCCTTTTGAGGTATATCGCAACAACTAAAAAATATAGATATTTATTTTGTTTCTTAGGACAAACGGCTATTAATTATGAAGATGATTTTGCAAGATGAGAAAAATGATGGTAACATTTATTTGAATTATGGAGATGATTGTGATTGGGCATGAGGATGAATGTGATGAGA
The DNA here is from genome assembly GCA_907173295.1 of Fagus sylvatica. NCBI lineage: Eukaryota > Viridiplantae > Streptophyta > Magnoliopsida > Fagales > Fagaceae > Fagus > Fagus sylvatica. The sequence continues at coordinate 26,503,604 of OU015762.1, read as the reverse complement.
AAGAATATTATTTTGCATTAGATATAATGTATTATCACTTTTGAGTGTAACTAATTTGAATGTGGATGTTATAAATATATTTCCAATTTGACTTCTTTAGTAATGTTTGTTATATATATTTACATAAGTAATTATAAAATAAATTTTTAATTGAATATAATGTATACCAATTTCATTAATATATATATATATACCTTTAAAATATGCATATTTATAATTCGGGAAAATTACACCAACCTCCCTCAGGGTTTTAGGAAATGACATCCCCTCTAAACTTCTGCCAAAATGATAGTCAATCCAAAAGACCATGTTTGACTTTAATACCATTAATAGCAACGTTAATCTCCATATGGACTAACCTACTGGCCAAGCAATGATGTTCATATATTACCAGTAGTCTAGTGATGAAAATACTATTTTACCCTTACTTTTTTTTGCAGCCCAATATGAAATCACCATTTTACCCCTAAAAAATCATCAAAGCCCCCAGATTGCCCTTAGGTTATTAGTGAAATCACTGTATTGTAACTTTCTTCTTTTCTTTTCCTTCTTTTTTCGTTTTTTTTTCTCTCTCATCTTTGCCAAGCCACACCTCATTCTTCATTTGCTTGTTCTTCTTCACCTTTAGGCGCTTACCTAAGCTTAGTGCTCCTAAATTGGTTGAACCTAGAAATGGTGAGGTGGGTTTTTTAGTCATAGGTGGTATGGCTCCAACCTTTGTGTATTCATCTACAAAGCTTAAGCAAAGCTTTTGCAGATTCTAGGTACGCCGGGTGCTATAAGACCAGCTATGCTCTATGGTACTCAATGTTGGGCTATTAAGAAGCAACATCTTCATAAAAATGAGTGTAGCTGAAATGAGAATGTTAAGATATATAAGTGGAAATATAAGGAAAGACATGATTCGAAATGAGAAAATTCGTTTAAAGATTGGGGTGACCTCTATTGATGAAAAGATGAGGGAGTGCCACTTAAGATGGTTTGGTCATGTTCAGGGGAGAGAGATTAATGCATCAGTGAGAAAGAGTGAGTTGATTCAAGTTGAGGGAACGAAAGAAGGTCGAGGAAGACCAAAAATAACATTAATAGAAGTAGTAAAAAAATGACATGTTAATTAAGAACATAACAAAACGTATGACTTCAGATAGAATAGAATGGCGTAAAAAAAATACATGTGGCCGACATGACTATTTTGTGGAGGATCCATAGCTGATCCCAAAAACTTTGGGACTAAGTCTTGGTTGTTGTTATTGTCGTTGTATTGAATTTGACAGCACTGTGTAACGAGCCAGGGAGGTGTGCAGATTGGGGTATGACTCGAATCTTTGTGTACGTTCAACGAAATGAGATGGACTTGGCAATCCACCAACGAAATGAGATGGACTTTGGGGAGGAGTGTCATTTCAACAGAAGTTTAGAGGTGAGTGTCAATTCCTGAAACCTCAAAGTAGCTTGGTATAATTTGCCCTTATAATTTTATATATATTTTGTAGATTGTTCATCTATCATATGAATATGACATACCATACATAAAAATAAAAAATCGGTTCACGATATGATTCGCACTATAGCAACATCAAATCAATTGCTACAGTTTATCATGATTGCGCAGAAAATTGACAAATCCAAACTCAACAAAAGAAGAAACTCTAAAGGCAAAAATAAGATAGAGAGTTGCATGCTAGATCCTGTGAGGAAAATTGTTAAGTACTCAATCAGCAGAACCTGTATCGTCTTCATTTCAGCTGAATGCAGACTGACCATATCTCCTCAGATAGCTCAGGTATTCCCTGACCACAGGTAAGGTTTTGAGGTCAAAATGTTGGCACATATACCTGAATTCAGAGGAACAAGAAGATTGGTTACAGAATCATAACTGAACCACTTGGTGAGTACACTATAAACCCTTCATTGTAAATCATAACAGAAATTATCATAATTTTACCTACGTAAATTTTATATGGTGCATTTAGATCGTATAGTTCTCGAACATGAAATTATGATTTTTTTTATTTACTATCTGGTTAGCTGGAAAAGGTATAAAACATTTTCTGCTACACATAAACTGGGTCAAATAGAAAATTTAAGATTCAAAAATAAACTCAAACAATTCTAATAACTATGCAATGCTCCAATATTCCACAACAATTATGCAACAATTTATTTGTCCATTAACAAACACATATTTCACCCAGTTGATTTCTACCCTCACCAACACTAATAAACATTAAGTCCCACCAGGAAAATTTGATTTTTCTAATGCAACAAACAAACAAAAAATCCAAACTTTACATGGAAAAATGTCTTGTCCACTTTATTCCTTATGAACAAACACACCCAGCTATACTCTAATGACACATTTTATATGCTAAGTAAGAAACTAAGAATTTCCTTAGTCCCTACATAATTTTTTATATCCAAAAGTGTAGATTTGTACATCTAAATCAAAAACAAAATGGAAAATCAACCAGATCTTTAACACTTCCATGTAAATTTTGCTATTTACACAGTGAAAGACACTAATTAAGTCAAATAAATAACTAATTACGAGCTTTAAATAGCACAATTTTATCAACAGAAATGAAAAGGGCAAAAGGGCAAAAGGGCAAGAAAGGAAAACCAAAATAAAATATAAAACAAAGATCTGGCAAATATTACCTTGTCCGAACTTCTTAAATCACCAATAACACTAAAGAAATAAATAATCAAATACTTTAATTTCGACGAATTATCGCACCCAGCTGAATCTTCAAAGATAGCTAAAAAAGTATACAAAACAGAAAAGTTGGAACTCTGAGTTAGTTCATGTAGTGGTTAACAAAATTGAAAATGAAAAATCGTCCATTGAAGGTGTGAAATGCAGTAAGGTTTTAGTCGGAGTGAAATGAGATTTACACCTTACAGCGCTGACGGAAATGAGTAAGGTTGTGGAAATTTCTTGTTGTGAGGGTTGCCGTGAAATTACTGAAAGCTTGAGACAGCGATAGAGATAGACTCAAAGACTCTGAAAGCGAAGCAGAGGGAATGAAGAAAAAAAAATCTCACCAAACAACTCTGGTACACACTTTTGCTTTGTTTTTATACTTTCTAATCTATACAGTATTATAATCTAATCCTTCTTTTTGGGGGTTTTTAAAAAAATATATTTAAAGGTGCAAATTATCCATATCTTTTTAAGTCATAAAAGTATGTCTTTATGATTATATGTCATAAAAAATTCTCGTTCAACTTATTATATGTCAATTAAATAAACTATCCATATATATTATATAAAAAAGTTACATGACTCATTAAAAAAGTTATGTGATTAAAAACACATGTAAATGATTTATTTAATTGTTATGTAGTGAGTTGGGGAAGGATTCCTCCAAACCAGATTAGAGGTAAACTATTTTTGTCTTATTTTAGTTTTCAACTTTTGCCCTTGTCTTTGAAAGGTTTAAATTTCGTATTTATATTTTTTTAAAGTTTATGTCCCTTTTTGTTCCAACAAACCTTTTGGTTGAGGTTTTCTTATACAAACTTAAGACTAAAATAAAACATTTCAAAAATTAAGAATTTGTTTCTCTTTTATAATTTTTATAGTTGAGAGAGTATCAGTAAATGTCAATCAGTTCAATTACAAGTCTTTTAAAATAATAAAGATTATTTTGAAATCTTTATAAAAAGATTAAAGACTAATCCATATGGATAATCTGCCCAGCAAGACACCTCATAGGCATTTGACTAAGTGGTGTTCTCCCTTTCCAAATTAACTCATCCTTCTTAGAAGTTGTGGGTTTCATCTCCTCGTACAAATAGATTAGAATAGGAATACATTAAGAATTACTACCTAGATTAAAAAAAAAAAGATTAAAGACTAAAAAAAATATTTAAAATGATAGAGACTATTTTCAAATCTCAGCTAAATATCATGAATTATGTCAACACGCATCTATTAAGGTTTGATTAATTGATTAAAATATTTTTTTTATGGAAATAGAGAAAAAGTATGGTAAGTATATAGTGTATCTTAGAAAAAGTGATAATATATAAAAATTGAATAAAAAAAAAATGCATTAGATACTTTATAGATGGATGTATTAAAACTTTAAAAGAACCTTCTTATAATTAAACAAAGTGTCAATTATTCAACAAAAACAAAGTGTCAATTAATGATTCGGACAAGGCTTGAGTTGAGCCGCGGCTTCGACTTCGACTTCAACGATGCTGTTTCTTCTGAACCGTAGGACTTTTGGTTTTGGGAGTCATCACGAGGCTTACGTGATCCTAATCCATAATTTAGAATATTTTTATCTTGTTTCTTTCTATTTTTGACAACAACAAATCTACTCTAGCAAAAAAAAAAAAAAAAAAACTACAACAAATCGACAATACAACTCAGTTTTTATAGTATTGAATAGAATGAAACTGACTTTGTCTTATTAATGATTTTTTTTTCTTTTTTCGTTTTCGCATGCTTGTCTTATTAAGGTTTTTCCTTTGCTAGAAAGTGCCAGTATTTTACAAAAGATCCGAGAATCCTATGCCATTCATATATGTCATTTCACTCGAAAGCAACCTTTTTGTTTGTTTATCTTTCTTATTTTGTTCAAAAAAAATATTTTTTTGGGTTAAATTGTTCAAAACTTATACTCAGGTAAGAATTGTAAATCCAGAAAGGGACAGAGTCATAAAATTATTTTGGAATGTTATGTAAATCACAACAGTACGAGATAATTTTATTTTATTTAAATTCCAAACATATCTTAAATCACTCCAACACTCATTCAAACTTCATATCAAATTTGTAAGTAAATCAACAAAATAGAAAAATTAAATCTCAAATCACTTTATCACTCACTTATAGAAGCAACAGATTTCTTCAAGGAAATTGAGCTAATTTCATGGGAAAATTCTTAAACTATTCAACAAATAAATTAATGATAGGACATATCATTGTCCCATATGATTTTTCTCAATCCTATTGTCCCAACTATATGATGCTCTCTCTAGTTCCCTTGATGTGTAATGGAGAATTATCTAGTGAATATCTAAGCAGAAGGCCATAGTGAAATTACGTAGTATTTTAATTGAAGAAAAAATAAGAACAAAAAAAAAAAAAAAAAAAGACATAGTCGAAAGGACATATATGGAAAAAGAAGGACAATAACAAAAAAAATAATAGAAAAGATATGAATAGCAAAAAAACAAAAAAGAAAGATAGGCTGAGAGTGATGCTTCAGATTGAAATCAAACGAGGGACAGAGCCAGAAAATTATTTTGGGATAGACTAAAATATTAAATAATTTCGACGATACAAAAGAATTTTATTTAATAAAAAAATATGCATCTAGTCCAACGGAGGCTTCAATAATTTGTTCTAGAGTGGTCATTAAAAACTTATAGAGCCTTTAAAAAACTTAAATTATATAAAGTATTGGTGGTCTGAGAGAGAAAATTTAAAGGTAGAGTGACGGAATATTTTGGTTCCCAACTGTTACGAGGCTTGGAGAAAAGATGAGCTTAGAGCTTATATCTTTTAATCAATGATGTCATATAGACCTATATTTTTTATTACACTGTATGGGCTCTATCTTTAACTAAAAGCGATATGTTGAAAGGAGGAAAAAACATAGAAAGAAAAAAAGGAAAAAAGGTGCTGTTATTGTTATTTTGATTTTTTTTTCTTTTTCTTTTTTAAGGAGCTTAGTGAGTTGAGTTTATTGGGATCTCAAGTTAACAATGCCCAATATCTTCTTTGAGAGTGTTCAATTTAGATTAAGATAACTTAAAGGGTGGGCTAATAATTTATTTTGGGTTGGGGTAATGGTTTATTTTGGGCTAAAATAAATTTAAAAAATAATATTCTAAAGGTGAAATTATAAAATAAATAAAAAAAGAGTTGGGCTGGGCTCATTCTTAGTTCCGCCCCTGAATCAAACTAATCCAATCTCACCAAATGTCAAAATACCACAACCTTACCCCACAATGCATTTACTACTATAATACATTAAAAAAAAAAAACACATACTATACTCACTATTAACTAGGTAAATCATATAAAGATTCAACTAAAGTCATATTGTAAAAGTTAAGAAACAAAGAGAGAGAGAGAGAGAGTGAGAAGCGACAGAGAGAAAGAAGAAGAAGAAAGAGATTGGACAGATTACAAAAACTAAGGGAAATAGTCAAAGAGTCTAGAGACTAGGTAAATCAAATAAAGATTCAACTAAAGTCATATTGTAAAAGTTAAGAAACAAAAAGAGAGAAAGAAGAAGAAGAAGAAAGAGATTGGACAGATTACAAAAACTAAGGGAAATAGTCAAAGAGTCTAGAGAAATTACCTTGAATCAGTCAACGCGGCTCGCAATGACAGCATGATGCAGAATCAGCCTTGTTGGCATGGAGTGCAGCTGTCAGCTATGGGTGGGGCGATCTGATGGCAACGTCGTGTATGGTTATTGGTCTATGCAATCGAGAGCGAAGGAGGATAGACTAGCAGGTAGTGTTGAATCAACAATACTCTCTCTTTGGTTTTTTAAAGGCTTTCTTTGTTGTTTTTTTTTATTGGAATTTTGTTTTTGTTGTTGTTGTTTGTTGGGCTAATTTTATTGGTTTAGGGAGGTCAAATATTATTTTTGAAGCCCATAAATAATTTTCTTAAGTTGGAGGGCTAGACATTTAGGTTGGATTACAAGGACTTAAATGGTGGGCTAATGACTTAATTTAGGCTTCACTAAATTTCAAATATGTGTATATATATATATATATATATATATATATATATATATATATATATATATATATATATATATATGTATAAGTGGGTTGGCCCAGCCGACTAGTGGCTCTGCCACCAAACCCGGGCAAAAACTCTACATGTGTTTATTGATAACCATTAAACTTAAGGATTTTAAGTTTTACACTACAAACAATATCAACATCCTAAAGTAGAAACTTACTACCCATGACCCCATAGTACTCTAACCTTCCAGTTGGACTCCCATTTCAAGTGAACCTCCTCGAATGCACAAATACCATATCGTGATTGACTTCTACTTCAATGGCTTTAGTAGATAACAACAACAATTTCCAAATATCACAACTATGAGCAAATGGTTGATGTAGAAATATTTCTTCTTCAACCAACAAAAACATTCAAACTCTCATACTTCTTTTTTTAGCTTAGACCTAGAAATAATGAGAAAAGGCAACAAAAAAAAAAAACACATTTTTTGCATTGTAGACTGACCACATAATGGCTATTAAATACCCCAATCATTGGGTCACATAAAACCTAGGAGGATTCTATGTCGTTTGATTCTTTTTGCAAAATCCCAACAGCTCAATCGGTTAAAGCGGTGTCGATGTAAGGATCGACTTTAATGAAACCTTCTATCGATTGACACAGGTGCCGATAGGAAATCGAACCTTTCTAGAAAGTTCGATTGATCGAACAACAGTCAAGGATCAGTCAAACATCACAACAAATTCAACATATTTGAGCAACTTGGAGCTTGTAATTATAAATATGAAAGAACTACAACTCAATCTAATTGAACAGGTGTTGGACATGATATTGCCAAGTTCAAAAGTGGACCTTTTTTTTTTGCTAAATACGATTTTCATTAAGAAGAAAGCTAGAAAAGGTCTCTATTCCATGCCTCTAGAACCGAGGGAGGAAGGGAGTCCACATTACAACTAAAGGGGAGGCAAAGAGAGAGACCTGCCTTTGCTAAAGCATGAGCCATATGGTTAGCATCTCGCCTCACCCAATTAAGAGAACAAAACAGAAAATGTAAAGCTAATTCTACTGAGTAGGATGATTGGGCATGGATAACCCAAGGGGCATTAGAATGTGAATTAAGAGCATCAACGCAAACCTTAGCATCACTTTCAATACAGATATACTTGAACTCTTCTTCCTCTGCTAGTTCTAGAGCCCAATTGATAGTTGCAGCTTTTGCTAAGGTGAGTTCAAGAGTATCAATAAGTTCAGCCTAAGCCTTAATGAGCATGCCTTGAGAATTACGTGCAACAACAGCAATTACTGCTCTATCTTTGGATAAGCTGCATCTACATTCAACTTGATAGTACCTAATTTTGGAGCTTTCCACCTCAAAATGTTATGGCTGGTATTTTCAACTAATGGAATCGTGTCCTCCAGGCTATGGATATGCTCCAAAATACGAGCCTCTAGTTGTTGGATTATCACCAGTAAGTTAAAACCATGACCACTGTGAGCTGCTTGATTTTGCAAGTTCCAAATGCAATCAATAGTGCTTGCAAGTTGGATAGAAGTATGTGCACTCAAGCAACTATTATTGGAAACTGCATTGGACATGATGGGGGGTTCACATATGAGTTTAAGAAAATCCTTACAGTTATAAGAGTGATATGGCAAGAATGGATAAGCCAATAGGTTCCGAACCAAATTGCCCTCGAAACAGGACACTTGAAGAACAAATGGTCAATGGTTTCCTCACAATCATGACAAAGCGGGCAACTTGGATCACCTGCACCCAACTTCTAAGCTATGACAATCCTTGTAGGTAAGATACCATTAGCTATTCTCCAAATTAGCATTTTGTATCGTTCATGGATCTTTAATTTTTCCAAAGACCTTTCCAATTATCCTCGGCATTCCCATTAGTTTGAGGTTGGCTGGTTTTAAAGGCGAACTTGAAAAAAAACTTCCCTTTCGAATCCAAAATCCATATAAGTTTATCTTTTTTTGGGTACATAGGGATATGAATTTGTTTGATTGCAACTATAGATACTACATCAAAAAGATCACCAAGTTTAGTTTTAGACCAGCCCTTAGATGAAGGATCAAAAAGCGCTGCAACTTTCAATGGAGCCGTGACAATGGATTGATTCTTGGGATTGGGAGAAAAGTTGGGAAGCCAAGGAACCCAAGGTTCCTTCCACACATCGATTGACAAACCATCACCAACCAAAAAACATGCTCCTTTGCTGATCAGTGTCTTCATTTTTTCCATAGCTCTCCAAGTGTGTGTAGCATTTTTTTGAGGTTCATCTTTAAGCCAACTGTCAGTAACTTTATACTTACTCTTAAAAGCCCTCAAACAAGGGCTATCTTTCTTTGACGCAATCAACCAGGTTAATTTTGCAATAAAAGCTTCATTAAACTTTTTTGCTTTCCGAAACCCCAATCCTCCATGAGCTTTGGGGTTGCACAGATGGTCCCATGACTTCCAAGCACAAAATATGCCCTTATCTTTCTTAGGACACCACCAGAACCTTCGCGTTGTGGCATCAAGTTTGTCACATACCATAGTGGGCACATCAAAGGTTCAAAAGGTATACGTGGGAATAGCTTGCATCACGGACTTGATGAGGGTATGACGCCCAGCCCAAGACAAACTTTTACTCCTCCATCCATTCAATCGAGCTTCGAGCTTCTCTTTTAGGTATTTAAAATCTTTTGTTCTTCTTCTAGTAGTAAAGAGAGGTGCACCCAGGTATTTGGCATTCTTTGAGACTTTTTTTCATTTGCAAAATATCCTTTAACCTTCTTTTTTAATTCAGCTGTACCATTTTCGAGAAAATAATACTCGATTTGCCTCAATTAACTAGTTGCCCAGACCAAAGACAGTATTTCTCCAAGCATGAGTTGAGTGCTAAAACATCCCTGCTACTAGCTTTTGAGAAAAGCATCAAGTCATCTGCAAACATAACATTGGTGACTTCAGGACCTCCCACATTCATTTTGACACAAGATAAGTTTTCAGCCATGTGTTCTCTATCAATGATTCTGGAAAGGACTTCCTGGCATAGTATGAATAAGTAAGGGGATAAGGGATCCCCTTGTCTCAAACCTCTCGAAGGCGAAAAGTGCTTGGATTTGCCGCCATTGATTAATATTGAGGAAGAAACTGAACCAACACATTCCATAATCCATTTAATAAAAGTTTCATGAAATCCAAAATTGACAAGAACTGCCTGCAAAAATTTCCAATTCACCCAGTCATATGCTTTTTGCAAGTCAATTTTGAGTGCTAAAAAACCCCATGTTACCTTCTTTCTTTTGAAACTATGAAGCACTTCATGGACCAACAATTGATTCTCGGCAATCCATCTACCTGGTATGAATGCCGATTGTGCAAGGGAAATAAGTTTATCAAGCATGGGCCTTATCTGAGACACAATCAGCTTAGAAATGGTTTAATAAACAGTAATGCATAAACTAATTGGCCTAAAGTGATTGACAGAAGATGGACTTTTAATTTTCGGGATAAGTACTATGAGGGAGTTGTTTACCTTTTTTAGGAGTCTCCCTGACCTGAAAAAACTCTGAATTGCATCAATGACAGTGTTTCCCACCGTTGGCCAATATCTCTTGTAAAAAAGTGCCGGCAAACCATCAGGACCAGGTGCCTTAGGGTTATTGAGTTCGAACAAGAGAGCTTTGATTTCTTCAGGAGTAGGTATTCGACATAGGCATTCATTATCTGAATCTGTGATGACAGGATTAATTAATAGTTCCAGATCAGGTGGAAAATTAGCAACCTTCTTAGTGAATAATTGATGAAATTTATTCTGAACATGATCTTTGATTTCTTTTTTATCAATGAGCTAATCTCCATCGTCATTCTTGATAGCATCCATCGAATTCCTTTTGCGGCAGATGATCATGGTTAGGTGGAACAATTTGGAATTTTTATCTCCATCTTTAAGCCAAGTTTCTCTCGATTTTTGTCTCCATAACATTTCATTCCTTCTAAGCCACTCGTTTAATTCCACCTGCATCTTTGCTTCTGATCGGGCATTCACTTTTGTTTTGTCTTGAGCTTGTACTTCTGAAATTTTTGTTGAAAGTTCTTTGATCATTGAATTACAATGGCCCAAGACCTCCCTATTCCATTTATTGAGAGCTTTGGTGGTCAGCTTTTGCTTACGGTATAGAACATAGGCGTGGGAACCCTCCACCACAGACTTCTAAGCCTTCCTAATAATTCCTCCATATCTTGGGTCTCTCACCCAAATTGCCTCAAACCTAAATGGATGGGGACAATAGTCTTCACTAGGGTTAGTATCAATGAGAAGGGGAGCATGGTTTGAGTTAATGGCACCCAAGTGAAAAACTGTTGCTTTTGGAAACAACAATTTCCAACACGGATTAACTATAGCTCTGTCCAGCCTCTCTTGAATAGCTCATTTGCCCCACCTCTTATTCCACCATGTAAACTTGCTCTCTGAGTACCTCAGATCAATTGCCTCTAACTCAAACAGTAAATCTTTTAGAAAATTAGGGGTGGAAGCACCACCGTACAAAACCTAGCAATCTCTCCCTTTGACAATTAGTGACAAAATCAAAACTTATACATAGGATTAAAACAAAAAATGTTGGAATACAAAAAATAAGCATAGTCTAAGAAACCTAACCTTAGAAACTGCTAAAATGATGATCAGAATCTTGACTTGGCTTTCATCTGTCTTTCATGAAAAGCACTTAACGAATACATAATGTGCACCATGTGAAATATAAGACATAAATAGTAAAAACAAACGTTATACAAGCAAAATGAATATATCAATACAATTTAAGTAGGTGAACACAAAGCAAACTAAACACAATGTACAACAAGATACCAAAAAGCAGTGACAACATAGATAAAAAAATCTCAATATGTCATCAATGAATTATAAGTGTATCAAATACATTGAAAATGATCAAAATATATACACAACAAAAATGTACTATCATGTCTCCATATACAAAGTAAATCTACATGTACAAAACAAAAATGCACTCTCCCTCTAAGTACAAGTACTCTCCCTAACATGTATATCCCCCTAAAATGTATAATTACTCCCTCTTTTTGGTTACTGAGGACAAAGAGCTTAGTATTCAGTAGTTGTATGAGCAACAATAGTAGAAACACTATGGTTCCATCTTTGTGATAGCAATTGGGTTGCATCTTTGTGATGGCTAATGAGTTTCATATTTTTGACAACTTGTCATGCGGCCTTGGGTTGGATTTTCATATTTTTAACTTTTTTACAATTTAATTTTTACAACAAGTGGGGGTGTGGTAATTCAAACCTTAGTTGTCCTCATAAGGGAAGCTAGGTAATGCTGCTTAAAGTACAAGGCCATTGACTTATCTTTGATTATTGATATTTTTTAGGGGCATAATATGTAGCATGTAGTTTCATGGTGAGTTATTTTAAGAAGTTTGATGTTACAGTTTTTTTAATCATTTTTGTCATTTTGTTAGTGAAATTGAGTATGCAGCATTCAATTGGAAATTCCCAAATTATAACATGTTTTGTAAAATGCTCATTATCATGAATCTTGCATTTTCCATACCCTTCATTATTTATGCTACTTATTGGGCTTTAATCATTCTTGTCCTTTATTTAGTGAAATTGATTATGCAGACTTTAATTGGCCATTCCCAAATCGTAACATGTTTTGTAAAATGATTATTATCATGCATTTCCCCTACCCCTCATTATTTATGCTACTTATTGGGTTTTCGCTCACTATAGTTATTTACTTGTATGTTTTTTAGATCAATTAGTTATATCTCAAGCATAAAACTTCCTTTAGTAGTTGTGATTAGAGTACTACGTTAAACTAGAAGACTTGTTTTTATGGTTGGTTCGTGAATCAGTTTTTTAGTCATATTCACTATCTCTTAAGAAAGTAATAGTTACTTTCAATGAAGGTTTGGCGCTTGGAGTTGTAAGCTCTAGGTGTGCTAGACCCAGATTTTGTAGTTGGGGTTGCATATCATAAAGAGAGTTGTTGACTTAGTGTTGAATCACTTGGTGTTTTAGGATATACTTTTGTGTTTTGGACGTATACTTTCAAAGGTGTATGATTTGTAATTTATAGACTAAAGTCCACTTTTAGCCCTTAAGTTTGGTGGTCATTTTGGCCTATAAATTTGAAAGTTTTCATTTTGGTCCTTTATGTTTGTTTAAGTTTCAAATGGGTCATTCCGTTTATATCCTTTAGTGGGACTTCTGTTAAGCGCTTATATGACACTCTATAATGCTAACAGGACATTTTTATTTTACATAATTTAGTTAATTAAAAAAAAAAGTGGTTCATATCTCTCTCTTATCCACTCATCTCTCTCTTTAATGTTGAGATAAAAAGTTGTGATTGGTAGGCCATTACTTTTACATGGATCCACCACACTATTTATATCACCAAAACAATCATAACTTGCGACATCCCACATCAATAAAAAACTTTATACTGCTTCATTAATTTTTTAATTTTATTAAAAACTTTCCAATATGAGCTGATTGAGCTAAAATCAAGTTCATGGAAGAGTGAGATGTACAATAAATTTAGTGACACCAAATTTTCGCAACTTCAAATTAGAAATTCGTGATTTGTGTACAATAAACATTATGTTACATTCATATGAAACTAGTGTTATATTAATTACAACTTATCACTTTTAACATGACAAAAAAATTATATTATGTTCTAAACAAATGAAGATGAGATAATATGTTAAGTAAAATATGTTTGCATTACAAATTTTTTTATAGTAAGAATACGTTTACTTAACCAAAAAAAAAAAAAAGGTGTTTAATAAGTCTAAAGATCTAATAATTTTTATAATTGTTGCTGTGATTGGTCATGTGAAAGTTATGTCAATGGATGAAAGTTACGGTTTTCCAATCCTAATTTGTTATGTCAAGGAAACCATTGTTTATAAGGAAAATCAGAATTCAAATTTCCTTCCACTAACTATCGAATTATAAAGAAAAATAAAATTTTGTTAGTATGGACATTTTGGGAGTGGAAATCGAGAATGTTTAGCTCTAGGTAAGAATGACAATCTCAGTTCAACCCACCTCGATTGTGGTGAGTTTTACCTTATCCGTGTGACAAATGCGATAGTGGCTGTTCAAAAAACCCAAAGTGGGTTCGGGTAGGGCAGGGATGCCTAACCGACCCCCCCCCCTCTGACCCAAATATAATGCAAAATAAAAACTGACAATTTAATGATGAACATAGTCATGAAGAAACTTGACTCTGATACCATAAACCTACCCATGAAACAATATAAAGAATAACAAAGAAACAAGATAAATGATTATAATATAGTGCATAACAAAATAATAAGACCAATAAACATTGTGAAAAACATCTTTTTGAAATTCATTTGGATATTTAATGGGTTCCAATTAGCTCAATTAGTAAAATCTCTTGTCGTCACATAAAGGAAAACCAAGTGGTGTTTTGGCCTAATGATAAAGAGTAATCATTATGGAGTGGACGCCATAAATTCAAATCATATCACATCTATAAAAAAAAGAAAAAAGAAATTCATTTAGATATTTAAAACTTCTAGAGATATGAAAAGATTACAAAAAGATCGGGGATTAAGGAATGGGGAAAGCTTATATGAGTAGATGAGTAGAATAGGGGATGCCCTTTACATTTATGTAGATAATAAAATAAAAAGTAAATTACAAATTTATTTATTTATTTTATAATCATTACAATAATTTGATGAATAGTAAAAGGGTAATAAAAATTGGAATATATTTTAGTGGAAGTCCATTGTGTACTTGGATAGTGGAAGTCCTTGGTAAATTATATATAAATTTCAGATTTTGTTTTTAAAACCCTACGCATCAATAAATGGACCATTTGTACTGAGACACAACACAATACAATCACAAACCTAGGAACAATTTTCTGCAACTTATCACCAGGCTTTCAAACGCATCCAAGCATACAATTGGTATTCGATTGAAACATAGAAGGCACAGATTCGCGTCGCCTATACCCACACAAATATATATATATACTCGCGATATTTTCTCCTTTCACAAATCACAAACCCTAGCCGCCGCACCTCCCCTCTATCGCCATTCGCCGCCACACTGCCTCCGCCGGTCGCCAGTCGACGTGAGCTCCTTCCAGCCGTCGCACCCACCGATCCAGTCTGTGTGGTAAGCTCACTCTAACGTTCTCTCTCTCTCGCACTCTCACTGATTCTTCCATCCACTCTCTCTTTCTCGTCGATCTCCGGCGCCACCACGCTGACCCACTCCGGTCTCTGTGGTTTTTCGTGGTCTCCATCACACAAACGAGATGACCAATCTACGCCTTTAGAAACTGGTTCACCAATTTTGATTCTTTCTTCGTTTTTTCTTTTATGTATGTCACTACATTTTTCCCTAATTTTGAGAGTTCATATATAGATTATGTGAAATTGAATCTAGATAAACTCTAAGTGGTTTCTCAAGCATACATTTTTCCTGATTTTGAGACTGTCATTGTTTCTTTTTGTGCCTGTGTGTTTATTTTCTTCGTTTATAATAAATGATTTCTATGAGATTATGTGAAATTGAATTTCGGTTGAGCTGTGATTATCTTTGATTTTTGGCCTATTCTGTTGATTGTTGAAGCAATTTGTACAGTTTTTAGAGAAAATTTTAAAACTTTTTTGGGGGTTAGTTTGCTATTTACTAATTATTGTCTTTTGTATTTGAAGGTGAAATGTTAGACAAAGACAAATCTGGTTCAGTCTCAGCCACAGACTCACCCTTGCCATTAACCTCCGAGTAAGTGTGACTTTGCATCATATACTATAAACTGATTATATTCTAAGATAGTTGCAACGCCATGACACCATTGATTGAGAATTTTTGTGAATCTTGTGTTCAATTTCATATTTCCATAAACCATATGTGATTATGATGTGTGATTTGTGAATTTGGTGTTCGATATGCTAGAAATTCAAACACCCAACCTTCTGAACCAATTGGGTGTCCCAAAGCCCCGGTTTTGGTAAAGTATTCATCATGTACTAAGAATGTTGAGGGAACTGATTGTTCTTCTCCAAGTGAGAACACAGTAGAAGAATTAGGTGAAAGGAAGAGAACATCAATGTTTTTTATATGTAAAGATTTCATTAAATAAAATAAAGGGCAAGAGGTGTGGTGTAGCTTTTGGCATGTTGGCATGGCAGCTTCAATAGATGGGGTAATGATGCTATTTGGTGTATGAGTCCTCATTGTCTCATGTGGGGGGTGAGAAAGGGATGCTCGGATATTCGAGGGATGTGAAAAATCAAGTCATGACCTAAAACTTTGATTCCTTCACACCCTGTTTGAGTGGATCAATGCTTCGGGGCTGTTCTCTTTTGATTCGTTGCTTGATTTGATTGACAGTTGTTCTTTCTCTTTGTAATCTTGGCACTTCTGCTGTACACGTTTTGTGTACATGGATAGTGCCCTTTTTTCTCTTCTTTAATGAATTTTTACTTATCAGAATAAAATAAAATAAATAGTAATTCATGTACGCAAGAAGTGTAAGCAAATTACAAATATTAAGTACGAAAAAAACAACTATCAAGCATTTCGAGCATAGAAGTAAACAAAACTAAACCAGAGGCCTTTAGCCACTCTAATAGAGATTGGAGGAAATAAAAATTTAGAACTGGCACTACTTTTTCCTGTCCATCAAAGGTCCTAGAATTTCTCTCATACCACAGGCACCACAAAAGGCAGTGCGGGATCGCATTCCAAATCACATCAATACTGCTTCTACCAAACTGGTCTTGCCAACTTGCTAAAGGCTCCATCACACCCCTTGGCATAACCCAAGATACCCTAAATAAAACGAAAACCAAATTCCAAAGCTCCTGGGCAACAAGACAATTGAGAAGCAGATGATTAACAGACTTCCTTGCCGATTTACACATACAAAACTAATCTATGATAATCACCCGCTGTTTCCTTAGCATGTCAATAGTGAGGATTTTCCTTAAAGCTTGAGTCCGAAGAAAGAAAGCCACCTTAGTTGGAACTTTTGGCTTCCACACACTCTTCCACGGTAAGACCGCATAGAAGAATGTAACATTCTATAATAAGACATAAAAAACCTTCCTTGCCGAAGGAGTCCAACATAAAGAGTCCACACCATCTCGGCTCCACGGACAAGAATAAAGGATCTCCATAAAGTTAGCCATGGATTCCAGCTCCTAATTCTGGACTGCTTTGACAAAACTAACATCCCAATGGTGATTTACACTAGAAACTAATAAAAGATCCGCAATCGACGCTTGTGGGTAGTGGCGGCACCACTCGTAGACTTTTAAAAATTTGCAAAAAAAAAATAATAATAATAATATAGATATTGAGCACCTTTAAATAAAGTATTGAGCACCTTCAAATAAAGTATTGAGCCCCTGCTAATAAAGTATTGAACACCTTGACTTGATATTGACTTGAGATTTCAATAGACCAGCCCATTAAGCCCCTAAAAAAAGCCCAAATAACAACAAAAAATTATTATTAGCCCATTTTAAGCCATTCAAAAGACAAAAAAAAACCTTATCAAATTTCTTTTCATTCTAATACTTTATTTATTTGTTTTTAATTTGAAAATCCTGAAATTTTGACTTTCATTTACCAGTGAGTCGAATAGAGAGAGAGTCTGTGAGAGTGCCGTGCCATTACTTCCGTAAGCGGTACGTTGGCATCGTCCCCATGCGCTTGCAGGCCATAGCTCGCTGTCGCACCTTCCCATCGATTTGCTCTGCTTTGGCCTCTGTTGAGCTGGATCTTGTATTTTATTTTTTTATCTCTGATTTCATCTCTGACTCTCTCGCTCAAATATATGTTAGAATTTATTTAAATACTGACTTTCTTGTTTTATTTTGTTAGAACTAGTAGATTGTTTATTGTTAAACATCATCATGCGAGTGTGGCGATTGACAAATATAATTTTGTTAGAATTTTATTTTGACTTTCTTGTGATGGTTTGTCAGTTTGAGTTTTTATTTTATTTTTTATTTATTTTTGGTTGTTGTTGATTTATTTTGTTGGAACTAATAGATTGTTTATTGTTAAACATCATCTGTGAGTTTGGCGATTTGAAAAGTTTTATTTTGTTAGAATTTTATTTTGGCTTTGTTGTGATTGTCAGTTTGTGGAGTTTATTTTTTTTTTTTTGAATAAATGTGAGTGGTACAGTGGCAGTGGGGACCAGACCAGGTTAGGTAATAGAGGTCTGGTCTATGAGTGAATTTGATTACTGGATTGTAGTTAGTAAAATTAACGTGTACATGAGGAAATTTCTATTAACGTGATCATAAGCCTTCTCCAAATCAAGTTTACACAATACTCCTGGTAATCCTGGCTGCAATTGACTGTCTAGGCATTCGTTAGCTATCAATACAGAGTCCAGAATCTGTCTTCCACTAACAAATTTATTCTAGGAAGCAGAAAAGTCAAACTTTTTATTGGTTGTTATTTTAGGTCAAACTTGGAGAGGTCATGCCTAAACAGAAAAGTTGATGTTGTGGTTTTATGATTAATAAGTACTGTTTTTGTCTAAGATTTGTGCTATAATTTTAAAAATGATGTTATATTGCTTTCCGTATTGATGTTTACTGATAACAGGATTTGAATTGTCTTAATGACTTGCAGTTTAGTATTATCTGTAACTGCAATGAATTTGTAGTATTCTATAAATTTATGTTGTCCTCAAATGGCATCTCCTCTTTTGGGAGGATAAGGTTGCAGGTTTAAAACCCCCTAAAAGCATGTTTAACTTAATAATAAAAAAAGGGACTATTGTATTTGGTAATTCTAGTACCTAATATTTGGATGGCCTTCAATTGCTGACTTGTATTGTTAGTCCATGAGCAGATAAAGTGCCCGTGCTTGCTATAGTGGTCGCTTCTGTCCATTATATCATACTCTTTGAAGATAAGCATGGTTGGGCTTTTACCTGGGGAGTCATCGCATCATGGAACTTCTGATGGTGGTGGGTCTTCAAGAGATTCTCAGGACAGGCAAGAGGAAATGGGTCGCTGGTATATGTCCAGAAAGGAAATAGAAGAAAATTCCCCATCAAGAGGAGATGGGATTGACTTGAAGAAAGAAACATATTTACGCAAGTCGTATTGCACGTTCTTGCAGGATTTGGGCATGAGGCTAAAAGTGTAAGTCCATAATTATGAACTGTTTTCTGAATTCTTACAAAATATTTTACTAAAAATATGCAACATTTGTGGTTATTTCTTATCTTATTTTTTTTTTGTTAATTTTTTTATATGTTTTAATTTTATGATTAGAATCTGGTGTTGATTTGAGTTTTTTGTTCAACTGCAAAAAGAAAAAGAAAAGAAGAGTTCTTTATCTGATGCATTGTTATTTTATTGGATCTTTTTATCATATAGATTTGAAGTTGTAAGATTTGAGTTGTTATTATGTATTAATTTAGTCATCTTACTCATGGAATAATTTCTTTTTAGAATCATTAGTTGCTTCCTTGGTACAAAATTGAATTTTCTTATTTTCACAATGGTGGTCTTTCTCACTAAATCTAAAACATTGTGAAGATCTATGTGAGGCCAATGGAATAGAGAAATTTATGTATTAAAAATTGTTGGTTGCAACGTGAAGAGGGATATATTTGTAACCATAGCAACCCAAGAACCATGTGAGAATATTCTTTGATGGATAATTACGTATGAATAAGGTTTGTTTGGATGTTTTTGATACAAATGTTGGGGACTTTTTTTTTTTTTTAATAGATATTATTAATTTATTATAAATATTAAGTTTTATTTGGAAAAACTGAAATGTACCATTGGGAGTGTACAAAATGGACATCTCAAGCTAATCTTGAAAATTACAATGGTCAAGGAACTCTAAAAAGTTTGAAAAAGAAAGACATCCAGACGCTGTCAACAATTCAAATAGTGTACTTAAGAAGTTTAATGTCAAGTTGAGCATGGTTCACTCACACCCCTCAAAGCTTCTGGCATTTCTTTCTCGTAAGAGACATTGCATCAAGCAATGAGGGATGGACTTCCAAATCTCGCCATTTTGGTCTCGCGTAAACCGACCTTGCCAACAAGCTAGTAAGTCTAGGAGCCTTCTAAGCATCACCCATTGAACCCCAAAAGGATAAAAACCATATCCCATAACTCTAGTGCAAAAGGACAATGAAGAAGCAAATGATTAACCATCTCCCCATCCTCACATAAGCAGTATGGGCTCACCGAAATAATATTTCTCTTTCTAAGGTCATCTATAGTTAAATTTTTTTTTCTTAAAGAAGCAACCCATAGAAAAAATGAAACTTTTGACTGAACTTTAGACTTCCAGATGATTTTCTAAGGAAAAATATCTCTAGTTGGGGCTAGCGCTTTGTAATACGAGCTAACCTTGAAACCCTTCTAAAGAGATGACGTCCAACAAATCCTATCCTCTCCATGACCTTTCACCAAAGCAGAATATAGTAAAATTGAAAAAGACGAGATTGACTCCAACTCCCAATCTTGCACTGTAAGCATAAAATTCAATCCCAATGAAGTGAACCATTGCGAAATTGCATATGATCTACAACTAAAGCTTACTTGTGCAATACGAAATAACTCATCACAACACCACCACCTGGCATCATGCCAAAATTTTATTTGAGTGCCATCACCGACCTCATACTTAGTGAAACGTGAGAACTTTCCCCAACCATTCCTTGTATATTTCGAAAGGCTAACTTCCTTACGGCCCACTAACAACTCTGGTACACCAACTCTCCGCTATAGAGCCATTCTTCATTTCTATCACCCTTCTCCACAAAGCCCTCCTTTCCACCCTAAACCGCGATAGCCAGCCACTTCTCTAGGAGAGCTTCATTAAACAATCTCAGATATGTTACCGCTAACCCCTTGCTTTGAAGGGGTTCACATATTTTGTCTCGATTCACCAAATGAAGCTTAGACTCATCACCTAAGCCCCCCATAGAAAGTCTCACTGTTGTTTTTCAATTTGACTAGCCACAATTGATGGAATAAGAAAAGAGACAAAAAATATGTTGGTAAATTCAAAAGAGTGCTTTTCTTCAAAGTGATTCTACTTCCATGGATAAATACATTCTTTTCCATCCTGCGAGTCTTCTCTCCATCTTTTCCAAAACTGCATTCCAAATAGTCCTTGCTTTGAATTTGGAACCCAAAGGGAGCCCCAAATACTGCATTTGAAGTGTTGATGTTTTACACCCTAGAATTGTTTCCAACCGCTCTATGTATGGGACTTCACCAACTGGGACCAATTCCTACTTTCCCAGATTAACCTTTAGACCTGAAGCAGCTGCAAACCAAGTAAAAATATACCGTAGGTACAATACATGGTCTGAGTCAGCTTCGCAAAAAAGGAAAGTAACATCCGCAAAAAGTAAATGTGACACCATCAGAACATTAGGCTCCACATTACACACTGTAAAACCCAACACAAGAGCACCTCCCAGTGCCTTATCGTTAACAATATGAGGGGCATTGTTACTAGTAAGTGGCATCTCTATGGACAAAATATTCATTGTTTATCAAAGAAGTGCATGAGATATTGATGTTTTGCTGCTATCTATTTGAAGAAGATTCATTTTGTTGTTTTACTCACCTTAAACTTTTTTCCTTATCTGGTTTGGAATTTGTCCTACTCAGATCAAACACCTCCATGACTCTTGTTTCGATCAAATCTCTTAATCCAATTTCCCTCATTATGGAGGTTAAATTGTTTGGCAAAATTTTGAAACCCGTAGAAGAATGTGTAAGGTATTCATTTTACCAAATAAATGATGGAATAGGTTAATATTTGCTATTACCTATATAAAAAAAGATTAATTTTTGCTATTCCATAAAAGCATCAAATAAATGAGTAATCTTTGTGATAAGTGTAACCAACCAAATAATAGGCAACAAAGACAGCATAAACAATTATACTAGGTCCACATGCATGTTAACATGAAAAATCTGACTTCACAAGGGATTTTTTATTCAAAAGGAAAATGACTTTTGTTAACTACATTTCCTCAATGTCATAAATACTTATAAAAAAAATCATATATTGGTGATTTTTTAGAGTACATCCATTAATAGATTTATTGGTATATTTTAACTATAAAACAAATATGTTAGTAAGTTGTTCTCTAGAACATGACCTGAATTACATGTTTGACTGAACTCGTTCTCAATGCAGGCCTCAGGTAACCATAGCCACAGCAATAATATTTTGTCATCGGTTTTTCCTTCGCCAATCACACGTCAAGAATGACAGAAGGGTAGGTTGTTTTACTCTTTACTCTTTCAAATAGCTGTTACATTTGCAATTAACCCATCTGAACTTTTAATTTGTTGTGCATTGGTCTTTGTTTATTTAGTTTTTGCATGAGTGATGGATCACTTAAGTGTCAATGGCCTCTGGTGGTGTGAAATTCCAGTAATAAATTAACATTGGAAAGCATTTTAAAGAGAAGATGTTGTGTGTGAGAATTTCATTGTTTTCTAGAACAAGTGGAATAGATCTTTTGAAAAAGGTTTTACGCATATTTGGATATCAAAACTTATCCAACATTTTGTTTGACATATGCTCAGCCATTCCAGATGTTTCCATGATGTGTAGACCATTTTCTACCCCCTTTTTGTTGTTGTTGGTGAACACGTATCCTCCAATAGGCACTAAATGCTACTTATTGAATGAAAATGGGCTAATTTTGAATAGTAGAATGTGAGATTTTAGATAGAAAAAGTGTGATCAAATAATGAGAAAATCCGTTGTTTCAAAGTTTCCTTATTGTGTGATGTATGTGTCTTGTGCCTGTGAGTTTGTGCAAGTTTCTTCTATGAAGATGTACTTGCTTTAAATTATGAAACTATTTAAAATGTGTAACGTATGGTTGTGGGTGTTGATTTGATTTTTTTATTGGATACATGGTGCAGGTATATTTTCTTGTGTTTTTAATTGTGTTTTATGGGAAAAATATGTCTAGTTTGTATAATGGTGGTTGCCTAGGAATCATTGGCAATTGCTTTTGGTTCTAATCCAAGATGGTTTAGCACGTTAAAAATGATTTTATCCATAATAAGTCATTAGATACTGTATGTCTGTTAACAGAAACATATAAACACTTAGTCTTTAGTCTACTAGGAATATAAATAGAGGGAGACACTTGGGAATTGTTTGCTGTGATGTTGGATTGAACCAAGCTATCCACAGTAATCAATAATACCCTAAACTAATATTTACACTACATGATATGCATTGGTTTTTTTTATAAGTTTTGGCCCCAAGAGGAGGCTAAATGATATGTATCTTTAGCAAATAGCAGAAATCAGTTTCTTGTGAAGGGTAAAGTGATGCTAGTTGCTATAATAATAAACTCTTCATTCTTGTCATTCTGTTTTTTCTTTTTATCTCACTATTACTTGGTGATCTAAATTAATTGTCATGTTTTTCTTGTTTCTTTTCTCTCTTTTTCTTTAGTTGAAGATTTTTTTTTTTTATATATCTTCTTGTTGAAGTTTCAATGTGGTGGCTTACAAAGATTAATGGCAGAGGGCTTGTAAAAATTAAAGAACCAATAGAACTTATATCTTTTATGACTATTAAATTATGTGACAAATGTATTATTTGTGAATGTTTTTCATGTTAGTAATTTACCCACTCACCTCATGTGTTTTTGAATCTACGACAATACCCTTCACTCATTTTTATGGGAGGAGTAAGTGCAATTTGAGCTAAGCCTCATTGGACTCATGAAAAACTAATATCAACCAGTTGTGGCTATTTGTGCGTGTTAGTTTGGATATTTTCTTCCTTATTATCTTTCTCTCTCTTATATTCGGAAATATATTCTATTTTTTCCCCTTCTTTTTCTTGTATTCAAAAGTAAATATATAATTGCTAAAATTTCCCATTTATTTATGACACATTTTTGGATGCTTATATGTGTCTTTTCATGTATGTGTAGATATAGATATAGGTATAGTATAGGCATAGCTCTATTCCATTGGTTTGTCAATCAGAATCTCACAATTTATGGTTTGATACTGATGACCCTTAATCGATCCTCTTTTTGAATCTTGATTCTAACAACCTTAAGTCGGACCAGCAGACTCATATGATCAGTACCCATGCTTTTTTTTTTTTTTTTTTGTTTGTTTGTACGGGTTAGGTTTGCCTCTACCTTGCTTAAAGCATGGTCTTGAAATTAAAGCAAGCTTAGAGGGCATGAAAATGTTTGTCTTGATGAGATTATGACCCTGTAGGTTTATCGCCTGTTTCTTTAACCATGTAGTACACGTTTTTGTGCCATTCTGGTTGGTCTTTGTTCTTCCGTTTAGCAGTTATATTCTGATGAACTAAAAATTAGCCATAACATAATAATGATAGCCATAGAAGTTGTAGCTACAAAAAAAAGTGTGGTAAGATACAATGTGTTGAGGGTATTATAGTAATTTTATATCATAAGGTACATTTACTCCTTTCTTTTCCTCTCATTTCTGCTCAATTTGGGCGGAAATGTGTTTGTGGGCTCCAATGGAAACTCACTTCCTTCCTCACAGCCACCGATCCAAACACACTGTAAGTGTATGAAAGCTACTCCTAAAGATTTTTGTTTTTTAAGAGTAAAGCTACTCCTAAAGAATTAGATTAAAAAAAAAAACAAACAGAGATGTGAAATGGACACTGCCTAATGCTGTCATCTAATCGTGCAATGATCTAAAAAGTAAAGGCTTCATAATGTGCTCAGGAAGCTCAACAGCATTAAAAGTTCTGCAATTCTTCTCTCCAAATTTTCATATTCTCACGACAACCAGAAGTCCCTTGCCAACTTTCAAGCCGGTGTTACACATTCACTAGTATAACCCAAGAGACACCAATTAGGGAAAAAACACAAACGACCAAAAATCTTTTTCAATTGAACAATGTTGTACAATTCATTCTCCATAAATCTTGCACATACAACATCTATATATTTCCAATGCATCTCTCTTACAAAGATTCTCTACCTGTATTTTTTTTCCCAATGCTGTCATCCAAGTAAAAAGCAAAGGCAACCTTCTGAGGTACCTTACTACCTCATATAACCCCTCAAGGGAACTTTCACACCACCAGACCCTCTTAATATAATTGACCGGACCTCAATTTTTTCAGATCTGGCTAATCTCCAAAGCATTTTATATTTTCTTGCATTGTAAGGAAAATTGGAATACGGGTAAAAATGTCAGCCACGTATTCCAATGCCCAATCTTGGAAGGCTCAACCAAACTGAGGATTCGAATAGTCTAGTCCCATCTCTGTTGAACAACTGGATATGAAGTAACTAAAGCATCTTTGTCCACAGTCAAAAGTCAGGGAAAAGGTCTTTCATACAAGAGAATGTAGAACATGGAAAGAACGGGGAGTAGACTTCTCGAATCGTTTTCTGGGTTGTTGTTTGATTGGTCTAGGGCTTGGGGCTTGACCTCTACTACATCTCTTGCTGATTTTGTTGCTTCATTATGCTTTGATCCCTTATTTATGAGTGCCTCTAGGTAACTTTTATTCTGTTTGTAATTCCTGCTCCCTCTAAGTGCATGCTTTATTGACCTAGGTTTTTTTTTCTCTTAATAAAATTATTTTACCTATAAAAAAAAAAAAAAAATCGTTCTGATGAACTGCAGGGCTTCTCCAATAATGAATTTAATTTGTATGATATAGGCTAAAATATATGTTTGGTCCCTGAAATTCGCACTTGGTTCTATTTTAGTTTCTGAAATTTCAAAAGCTCTAAAATAGTCCTTCTGTCAAGCGGCCATTAGAGATTGGCCTCACCAAGTGCTGATCGACACTTGACCCATTCACCAAGTGCTGATTGGCACTTGGTGAGCCAATCACTGATGGGACATTGACGGAATGACTATTTTAAAGAGACTTTATAAATTTCAGGGACTAAAATAGAACTTGGTGCCAATTTTAGGATCAAACGTATATTTTATCCAATGATATATTATCAAATTTTATGACATTGGACGACCCTAGCCTAGAATCCCAGAATCCATGGTTTAATTTTGATGAGCTGTAATTGGTCCTCTGCTGGATGCTGATTCTTAAAGCATGGCCTTGAAATAAAATCAGGCTTCATGGTTTTGAAAATGGTGGTCTCAATTAGATTATTCATTATTGTATTTTTTAGGTTCAACTATTTAGTGCTAATCCCAGTTACTCTGTATGACAATTGGTTAGATCATTCTTTTCTAGATAGATTCGGCAGACTGGACTGGACTCAACATTTATGCCAAGTGATTGATACTTTTATCATTAAGTGGGGTTTGGCCAAATGAAACTACTTTATCTTTAATTATTGATATGTTAATAATATAAATTCAATATATTTAGTTTATGAAATTTTGTTGTAGCTTTTTCATTGATATCATTTTCTTTTTTGATATATGAATAACACAATTATATAAATGATTTTCATGCATGATCTGCATTTAGTTGTACTTGCTGTGGTTACTTAATGAGTTTACAGTCTATATGATGGTTTTGATGGAATGTCCGAAGGTTTTTTTACATGGCTGCTTTACCCCTTATGGATTTCCTGATTTGATTAAATTTTAAATGGGTAGATGAATTAAGAAAATTAAAAGAGTTATGTTAAAGTGATCGTCCATCAGTTATTATGCCTAACACCATTAATATGCTTGGCAGACCATCGCAACTGTGTGTATGTTCCTGGCTGGGAAGGTTGAAGAAACTCCTCGTCCACTAAAGGATGTTATTCTTGTTTCATACGAAATAATCCACAAAAAAGATCCTGCTGTGGCCCAGAGGATCAAACAGAAGGTGTTCACTTACTGATGGTGCTTACTCCAGTTTTTTGTATAGTTCCTCAGATTAATGTTTCCCTAGTTGAGTTGTTACTGCCAGTACTTCTGCTCCTCCTCCTACTCTCTCTCTCTCTCTCTCATTCATGTAAATAGATGTTCTTCACCTATATACTTGTTCTCATGACATCCACCTTTTTCTAATTCAAGTTGCAACCTACTGATGTCCTTTTTCACTAAAGAGTCAATCTAAGGTAGCCATGCAGGTAGCCTGTCCTTTTTTGCAGTCCACTTGTAAAGAGATTGTTTGGTTTGGTAATTATAGTACCCAGCAGATAATATTGCTGAAGTGCCATAACATACATATTTATAGAATTTCTTCTCCTGTCCCTCCTTTAATAATAAATTCTTGCTCAGCCTCCTCACTTTTCACACCTACAGCTGTACCATTGGTAAACTATCTCCTTGATACCTTTCAGTTCTATCATTTTTCCCCTTTTTCATGTTTTATGGATTGTAGTTATTGTTCCTGTAGTTGTCTCATTGATCGTCATCTAACGTGCAGGAAGTATATGAGCAGCAAAAAGAACTAATTTTACTTGGGGAGAGGGTTGTGCTTGCCACTTTAGGTTTTGACCTTAATGTTCACCACCCATATAAGCCCCTTGTTGAAGCTATAAAGAAATTCAAGGTCGCTCAGAATGCCCTTGCTCAGGTTGCATGGAATTTTGTTAATGACGGGTATGACCCAATGCTTTTTCTTCTGAGTTTTAATAATTACAGTTCAATGGTTTCTCTTCCTTCTCTTGGTCTTCTTCACACACTGGAAAGTGGCTTGCAGGCTGAGAACATCGCTCTGCCTGCAATTTTTGCCTGATCACATTGCGGCAGGTGCCATTTTTCTAGCTGCCAAGTTCCTCAAAGTGAAGCTTCCATCGGATGGGGAGAAGGTTTGGTGGCAAGAATTTGATGTCACCCCACGCCAATTGGAGGGTTGGTCTCCTCCCTTCATCTAGTAGTAGAAATTATTTTGACCCCAGGGGACAGCCTTTAACATCCCTGTGGTTCAAATGCTTCCTGCTGTTTGCCAGTAGCATTTGTCCCTTTAAAATTGTGAAAATTGACCAAAGTCAGATGATTCTAGCTGTCCTTTGTATATCATTCCTTCTGGTAGTGCCTACCAATAAAATGGTTGGGCAGTCTAGAAAGAATGATAGAAGTGGATGGCTTCTGTCGCATGAAGGTCAGAAGTTGCTACAGCCCCTAAGGTGCATACAATAAATGATGTGCCATGGGTATTGCTGTTCAAGTGGTGGGCTGTCCTTTTCTGTCTTAATTAGGTGGATATATCTAAATACTCTCTTAAATCATTATGGTTATTTTGTCTTGCAGAAGTTAGCAATCAAATGCTTGAACTCTATGAGCAAAACAGAGTGCCCCCATCGCAGGGGAGCGAAGCGGAAGGAAGTGCTGGTGGTGGGTCAAGTCATCGAGCCCCTGGAAAACCTCAAGCTGTAAATGAGGAACAAGCTTCAAAGCATATATCATCTCGTCCAGCACCTGATCATTCATCTGCTGACAATCATGGCATGCCACCAAGAAGCATGCAAAATCAAAGTAATGAAAATGGGAGTGCAGAGATGGGTAGTGTTATTACTGATTACAAGGTAGATGTAGACGTTAAAGATGGTCAGCATCCTGAGCATTTTCCCCAAAAGGAGAACATGAGAGAAGTAACAAATAGATCTAAGTCTGGAACAGAGCGAGTTGGGGGTGAAGACCAAGAAAGGAATAGTGGGAGAAACGAGAGTGCAGAACCAGGAGAGTGGAGGGATGATTGTGCCTCACGCAAGTCCAGCAGCAGCAGCATGGTTGGTCGGAATCTGGAGCTTCGGGAAGGCCCCCTTGGCCAGTCACCCAAAGAAGCTATCAAGATGATTGACAAGGACAAGGTTAAGGCGGCACTTGAGAAAAGAAGGAAGTCTCGCGGGGAAATTACACGGAAGAAAGATGTGATGGATGAGGATGATCTCATTGAGAGGGAACTAGAAGATGGGGTTGAATTGGCAGCTGAGGATGAGAAAAACAAGCGTGATAGAAGGCAAAGCTGGTCCAAATCTGATAATTTAGATCATGGAAAGGACCATATGGAAATTGGAGATGAAAAGCACTTGGGCATAAAGGGGCAATCATCAAGGGGATTGGAAGTGGAGAATGCAGAAGAGGGAGAGATGTTAGATGATGCTTCGCCTATGTTGAACAGCCGTAAGAGAAAAGGTAGCCCACTGGATAGGCAGTTGGAGGGGAAGAAGCGGAGTTACAACCATGATTCTATAGAAGATGGACATAGGATGAGTCGACCAAGTTATGCAGATAGGGAGCACAGAAGGCATTCCCAGGAGAATCATTTGTGAGTGGTAATGGTGCTATGATCTCAGACAGTCAGTATGCTGTAGACATTTATAAATGTTTGATTTGGATTATCATGTAAGCCGCGTATGTATTGTAAAAGATGTTAGAGGGATGAGGGTATTTCAACTTTCATAATGGTAGGGCCGCTGAGAAAGTAATTTATTTAGTCAGCATCAAGAATTGATCCCAGATCCACTCCTCCTATGTAAATGCTTTGCGAATGTGCAAAGGAGAACGAGGAATGTAGCGTTTTTGCCACATTTTTGGAGAACATATTGTTTATTAGTTCAGTTGACCGTAATTATATAAACACCTATAATTTAAGTCTCATTGCCTAGTAACCATCCTTGTTGAAATTGTTATACCCATGTGAGTAGTGCATTCCTTCATTTCTTTGGCCTCAACTCATTATATCTATGTTATTGTTATTATTTTCTCGCTTGATTATTTTTTCTTGGTTGCTATTCGTACAACAAAAGAAGAATAGAACTATGGGAGCCAGCCCTTGATTTCATCAGTGCTAGTGAGTATTTTAGAAATACTTTGCCCAAGAGGGCTGGAAGTCAGATTCTAGCCAATGACTAAAAATGAGACCGAAGGGCATCCACGAGCTTGATTCAGATTATGCAATTTTTAGTCCATTCATTTTATAGTGTTCATATTACTTATGATTTTTCACTAACTTATCTTTTTCTTCTCTTATAGGTATTATGCTTATTAATTCTATTCCTGTTTTATTGTGTTTGTGGGCGTACTTAATGTCTTCCTATTATAAATGCATGCAATAGTTGAATGATTGTATGGGGTAGATCTATTATTCGAAAATAGATGTTAGGAGGTGGGTATCTCATCTCACAATGTAATCCCCATTGAGGGAATGTCGACATGCATTTCATTATATTTCGAGTTTGTTTTTGTACACCGTTTCTTAGATTGTACGTAAGACTAGAGCTATGTAATTGATTTTTATAGTTAATTACATTTTTACTTTAAACCCTAAAGGTATGGTTTCAAAAAATTTCAAATTAAACCTTATACTTGTACTTTTCAAAATGTTTCAAATCAACTCCTCCATTACTTTTTTTTCCCTAAAATTGTTGATGTTAAACCATGTCATTATGTTGTCGTTTTCAGTCACTAACAGATGGATTAATTTAAACCTTTTAAGGCTAAATTACATAATCACCTCCTGAAGTTTAAGTCATTTGCAAACTGATCCTCTGAAGTTTAAATTTTGTAATATAACCACCTGAGATTTTCAAATTGGTGAAATTAACCCTTTTAGTTACATTTTTTTTTGTTGATTTTGTTAACAAAAATTGGTCACGTGTATTGTATATGACCACTATATAATAAATTTTTTCATTATTATAAACCTAGGTACAATGCACATGACAATTTTTTGTTAGTAAAATCAATAACAAATGTAAATAGAGGGGTCAATTTCACTAATTGGAAAACCTCATGTGGTTATATTGTAAAATTAAAACCTCAAAGAGTTAGTTTGCAAATGACTCAATCCCCAAGGGAACATTATATAATTTGGCCACCTTTTAAAAGAGGTATAGGGTTTAATTTGAACTTATGAAAGTATAGTTAAATTTGAAACTACCTTTAAAATTGTATTTGGATTCAAGTTTAGAGAATAGTACAAATACAAATTTGGAAAACAAATTGAGTCACCAAACATACCCTAAAAGATTACTCTTTTTTATTTTTATGTTTTAAACCCTATCTTTTTTTTTGTTTGGCTAATGTTAAACCCTATCTCACAGTCACATACATACACATTACACAGTGTTTCCTTTGGGGTTTATTAAAACCCTAACGCTCACTCTTCCACTTTTATTATACCCCTTGTTATCCGGCAGGCACACAAGGGTTGTAATAGTATGCCCGTTAAGCTCCTCCCGCAGCTCCGTCTCCTGAAGCCCTCTCTTCCGGTGACCCGTTTCCCACTCATGAATATTAATATGAATATCAAACCCGGACCCGCCTCCTCTTCCTGGGTCCAATCCTCTCATCGGCCCATACCCGTTTTCTCTCAGATTTTCCCCTTGAGGCTCAGGTACTCTGCTGGTTTACGGAGTT
Organism: Fagus sylvatica; assembly: GCA_907173295.1. NCBI lineage: Eukaryota > Viridiplantae > Streptophyta > Magnoliopsida > Fagales > Fagaceae > Fagus > Fagus sylvatica. The sequence goes on along the minus strand of OU015762.1, from coordinate 26,472,507 downwards.
TCTCCACCCGAAGAGCATCCAAGAGCTTGATTGAAGACGAGGCCGAGCTCAGTGACTGGGTTAGCGAGTTGAGGTCCGACTCCTTCCGAGGCAAACTCACTAGCGAGGACGAAGCCTCCTCCGATGTTGTAGATAGAGCTAGGAATAGAACCAGAGGTAGAGAAACTAGAGACAGAGATAATAAGGGTAGTACTAGTGTTAGGGATTCATTTTCTAACAAGAAGCCCAGGATAAGGGAGACTTCTGAGCCGACTCGGAACCGAAACGATTCATTCTCGAGGAATTCGAGGGCCACGAGGCGATTCGGGAGTGCGTTGGAAGACGAGAGAACAACGGCGAATAATGGCGGGTCTCGAAATGCGAATGTGATGGGAAGGAGAGGTGGGAGAGAGATGGATAAAGGGTATGTTCGGAATGGAGGAAATAGAGGTAGCAGCGACGGAATAAGAGGAAATAGAGGTAGCAGCGACGGAATAAGAGGAAATAGAGGTAGCAGCGACGGAATTAGAGGAAATAGAGGTAGCAGCGACGGAATAAGAAAAGGCGGTGTGAAGGATTCGACTGCGACGAAGCTACCGCGTTGGATGGATGATGATGATGTTGATGAGGATGAAGAGAAGTTAATGCCTGCTATAGGGGATTTGCTTAGTGAAGAAGATAGTGATGCTGAAGATGATGATGATGATGATGGTGAATTGTTGAAAAGGAATGTGAGCTCTATGTTTGGATTGGCTAAGGAAGAAGTGAGTGTAAAGGTGTCACCAAGGACTTCATCCACAGAGTCTGAATCTCTCTCTTATTTGAGTCAAACTAGGTATGTTTTAAAAAAAAATGCAATTTTTGTTACCATTTACTTTTTAAGATTGTTTATTCTCTGTGTCTATGTTGTGGTAATGTCTTAGGAACACTATGTTTTGTGTTAAATGGTTTGAGTAGGTTGTGTTTTTCTGCATATTCCCATTTTGTAATCAACTCATTGGTTGTTCTGAACAGTTTGTATATTTAAACGAGCATGTTCTTGCATCCTCTTTGCAAAAGAAATAGCTCAACCCTGGTGAGATTCTGCAAATATATTCCAGTTTTGCTCGGTGTCATGGAAATTGTACTTCTATAATTATGATGAATTTTTCACTAAGATCTTCTAGACATATCATAAAGCAGTCCCATTACGTTTAGTTAACTGTGAAAAGATTTATATGGTAGCAACAAGGAACAATTTTGTTCCTTTTCTACCCCAAAGTCAATTTCTGCTCATTGTGGAATCAAGGAGTTCAACTTTGGAGATTACAAGAAGCAAAGTTTCTTTTTCAGCAGGTAGATTTTGGAAAGTAAGAGATGCCAAGGGTGGGGGTTGGGGGGATATTTACTTGCAATATTTGTATCTGGACTTCTATGCAAACTATTATTACTGGCTAATAATCTTTTAGCTCCTTTGCCAAGCTTACTGCTTCTTTATTGTTTACAGCATTTTGTTAACATCTTACTTCTGTGAATGCCTGCAGATTTGATCAATGTTCAGTATCTCCATTTTCATTAAAAGGAATCAAGGATGCTGGGTATGAGAAAATGACCATGGTACAAGAGGCAACCCTTCCAGTAATACTAAAAGGTTTGTTTTCGACGGTGCCCCTTAGGGTGCTACCAACCATCTACTCTATTGTGCACTCCTCAAATGACCAAATATGCAATGACTTACATCTTCTTATAGTATCCCCATTTGTGGTTCTGTTGATTTTAGTGTCTTGCAGTTCCATTTGATGATGCTTATTCTATTTATTTATTTATTTTTTCTTCTAGGTAAGGACGTTCTGGCCAAGGCTAAAACTGGCACTGGAAAAACTGTAGCATTTTTGGTAAGATCCTTTAATTTTGTGTCTGCATGGGTGCACGTTGGCCTGTTAATTAAGTCAGAACACCCATCTATAAGTAGAGCACTTTATTATCCTAAAGTCTGCAAGTCATGTCCATGTATTTGCATTGTGAATATCATTAAAGCCTTCTTTCTTAAAAATGATTTAATTAAATATTAAAAAAAATCTCACACACATATATAGCACAGTTCAAGTGAGTTTTCACTTTAGTAATTATTTTGAGTTCTTTCTTTCAGCTTCCATCAATTGAGGCTGTTGTAAAGTCACCTCCTATTGGTCGAGACCAAAAGCGACCCCCAATTTTTGTGCTTGTAATATGCCCAACTCGAGAGCTCGCAAGCCAAGCCGCTGCAGAAGCTACTAAACTGTTGAAGTATCATCCTTCTGTTGGTGTTCAAGTTGTAATAGGAGGTACAAGACTTACTCTAGAACAGAAACGCATGCAAGCAAACCCTTGCCAGGTGAGTGTTTTTATTAATTTTCGAAGGAGTCTTTGTTGGGGTCACACTTAGGCCCATTATGGGACCGGTGTTGGTTTTGGTAAAATGTGTATGTTTTGTGGTAAGTGTGTGTTTTGTGATAAGTGTGTGTTAGTAGTGGTAAATGTGTGTTTATTGTTGTAAAAATAAAATGTGTGAATTTCTGTAACATAAGTGATATTTGTGGTAAACTCAACTTTGTTACAAATTACACACAATTTACCACAACCGACACACTTTTTATAAAAAAACACACACATCTTACAATTTTTGACACTTGTGGCGGGACAATCCCGTAGTGGGACCTTAGAATTTCCCCTTTGTTGGACTCTTGTGATATTCACTAGGCCAAACATCAAATCAATCCAATGATTTTAATTGTTGTATGCATTTGTGGAAAATCAGTATGTTTTGGGATGGGTATGGAGTGGGAGTGGTAAAATAGCCTAGTAGATTGGATTTTAGGTTCCTTATTCTCAATCTTTTTTTCTTTTTTTTCTTTAGGGATTTCAAGCTACCAGCTAATTGATACTGGGTTCTCACTGAGTTTGTGTTAAATATATACTGTTGCAAAGCTTTGTAACGCAAATAATTATCATAGTCTCAAATTAGTTAATTGGACTTTATTTCATAGTTCACTCATTCATGACTTACAGATTCTTGTTGCTACACCTGGAAGGCTCAAAGATCATATTGAGAATACAGCAGGTTTTGCGACTAGGATGATGGGTGTGAAGGTCCTTGTACTTGATGAAGCTGATCATTTACTAGACATGGGATTTCGTAAAGACATCGAGAAGATAATTAGTGCTGTTCCAAAACAACGACAGACGCTTTTGTTTTCTGCCACAGTTCCAGAAGAGGTTTCTATCACTATTAGTTAGTCTGTGGTGATATTTCATGTAAAATAAACGATACAAATTGCTAAATTTCTTTTTGGTATGAAGGTTCGTCAAATATGTCACATTGCTTTGAAAAGAGATCATGAATTTATCAATACAGTTCAAGAAGGTTCTGAGGAGACACATGCACAGGTAATCCTTAATGCAACACTGTTTCTTAGTTTTTTGCTAATTTGCTCTGTTTCTTAGTTAATTTTCTTTTAATTTTATAAATTTTTTTAAAACTAAGTTCTTTAAATGCTGGATCATTTCAGGTCAGACAGACACATTTAGTTGCTCCATTAGACAAGCAGTTTTCCCTACTGTATGCTCTTCTAAAAGAGCATATTGCAGATGATGTTGACTATAAGGTATGCTTTGTAATCTTCAAGCCTGCATGAAAGACTTATTATTAGAGTAGTCAGTGTCAAGATTTTTGGAGTAGGTATCAGTATCTGTGGAGGTTGCCACAAGTATTTATTCAAAAGACATCAGGTTTTAGGTGTCAGTATCTGTCATGGTTTTGTTGAACTGTCACTCATACCAACAGGTTCTGTTTGTGAACATTTTTGTAGTCGTCCAAAATATGTTATTTTAGCAATTGGTTTGTGCAGGTTCTTGTATTCTGCACAACTGCCATGGTCACACGGTTGGTTGCTGACCTTCTTGGGGAGCTGAACTTGAATGTCAGAGAGATCCATTCTAGAAAGCCACAGAGTTACAGAACCAGGATATCTGATGAATTCAGGAAGTCAAAGGGTCTTATCCTTGTGACATCTGACGTATCTGCACGTGGAGTAGATTATCCAGACGTTACCCTCGTTATACAGGTAATGGAATGTTAGTTTCTGGTCATGTGGACTTGAATCAATGGCTTTTAGCAATTTATTTCTAGTGGTGGCAATTTTTGGAGTATTCGTTTTGCATTTTTTTGCAATTTAGAAGCATTCTATGTTGAAATCATACAAAGCAAAGTGTATGGGTGTCAGTGTCACTTTTTATAACCCTTTTTACCTGGTATTTCTGACTCCTTGCTCTGATTTTTAGGCAAGACTATTTTCTTCACTCAAATTGATTTCAACCTTTTTCTGTTCTTTTTTCAATATTCAGTACACTTTTGTTAAGTTATTAATTTTACCACCTTTTTTTGTCTTGATGGGTGCAATTACAGGTGGGTTTGCCTTCTGACAGAGAACAGTATATACATCGACTTGGTAGAACAGGGCGTAAAGGCAAAGAAGGGCAAGGCATATTGTTACTAGCACCTTGGGAGGAATTCTTTTTATCTACTGTCAAGGATTTGCCAATTACAAAGGCTCCAGTACCTTCTGTTGATCCAGACACAAAGAAAAAGGTAAGCTTACAAATGTTTCGTCACTCTTGGTCCTTCTCTATGTCCTCCAATTTTCTGCTTTAGGGTTTTTCTTTCTCCTAGATGTCGACACGTGCTGAGATGTGTTATTTTTAAAAATTAAAAATAGATGTAGTGTAGTTATAATCATAAGAAGCGAAGAATGTAGTTGAGATAAAAGACAGTATATGAATAGATATTGGAAGTTATTTCGTTGCAGGAGAGAGAGAGAGAGAGAGAGTGAGAAACTAAAGGAGAAAGTGGTGGTGGTAGTAGGAAACGTAGATTGAAAGTTGAGTGATGCTAGTCTACTAAATTTAGGGGATTTTGAAATATCTATATTTGGTAATTGGAGTTCTAGATAGATTTAAATTACTCAATTTATTATATGTCCTCATTATTTTCTTTAAAAATGTTTTTTTAACTATTTAGTACTGTAGATCTTTAGCGTTGTTATTGGAACCTTAAAAAAGACACCTAAGTTGGGAATCCCCTTTCTAATGGTATAGCTAAGTTCCATGAAGCATACACTAGTAATTTGAGTCAAATGGACAAAACATAAATATTCCCACAAACATTTTCTAATGCATTGGGATTTGGTGTGTGAATATTGAACAGGTTGAACGGGCATTGTCCAATGTGGAGATGAAGAACAAAGAATCAGCATACCAGGCCTGGCTTGGTTATTACAATTCCAATAAGAAAGTCGGCAAAGACAAGCATAGGCTTGTGGAGCTTGCTAATGAATTCAGCCGAAGCATGGGGCTTGACAACCCTCCTGCAATTCCCAAGCTTATCCTTGGCAAGATGGGCCTAAGAAATATCCCTGGTCTGCGGTCCAAATAGAGCAAGAGCTCTAGCAGTTTCTTTCTAGTTATTTAACTAATTAAGAGCTGACCAAAAAAAGAAAAAAAGAAAATTCCAACTATGAGTTTATGTATTTTGGGAAAGTTCCCCTGGATAATTTGGTTGTCATCAAACAAGTTTCTGATATATGTATTCTTTGACATTTCTTTTGCTATTTATAATTTTGTATCTATTTAAATTCATACATGATAACTTAACATGCATTCCATGAATCTCGGATGTTTGTGGTAAGTCTGCCCGCACAAATGATGCATGCGAGGGTTGGCTTGAACGGTTAGACCCTAACTATGCTCCTCAGAGGTCATTAGTTCGAATTCTAGTCAAGACTCACTATTGTGATATTTGGCTCTTGCAAGTGGAGTCAAGTATATGGGGTTTTTACTCTTCAGTGTTGGTTAGGGTGTTCATGACTTGAAGAAAAATTAAGTAAGCCAAAAAAAAATATATTTTTATGTAGATGTTGAACAATGAATACCCTTAATTAAAATATTGAACACCCTCAAATGGAAAAATAAACACCTTGATTTCTTCACTTCTCAACAAAGCAACAAAACGAGCGACACCTCAAGAAGTAAAAAAGAAACCCAGTAGCAAACTTGGGCTCGTGAACATGTGTTGAGAAAAGAAGATTAGGAAAAAAAAACAGAAGATTGAACAAATCTGAGAGTTGATATGTGAACTCTCGAGGGGAAGAAAAGCTCAAAAGATGAATACTGAGGAAAAAAAAAAAAAGATGGGGAGTAGCCGAGTAGGTGTGAAAAGGGGAATGGGTTAAATTAAATGATGGGAGAAAAAGTGGGGGAAAGGAAAAAAAAAAAAAAAAGAGTGAGAAGACAAATTTTACCACAAAATTAAACAAAAATATTATCAATGACAAAATTAAATGTCTAGTGGCTAGTACATTTAATTAATCTTAAATTTTAACTTAATAAATTTATAATGAGACCTAATAAAATTAACAGCTTAATTCGATGACTTATATCTACGAATTAGAATTAGGTTAGAGTAAAAATTTTATGCCTTAAATAAATAACTTAATAAATTCATAATGAGAACTAATTAAATTAATTATTTTTGTCTATTAGTCCTCACATTACATGTCGAATGTCTTATAATTTATCTTTTATTAGTTTTATTAGTACTATAGACAAATTTATGATAAAGAAATCACGAGATTCATCTCTTACTCAAAAAAATTAGGGAAATTTTTTAATGAACACCCTGGAAAAAATTTATGGAGTCTTTGAGAAATTCTTCATCATAAAAAAGGGAAAAGGAAAGAAAAAGTCCGCTGAAATGATGATATTAAGTTATGGGCAAAACTTATATACATTACCTTTTGTCTGGTACATCCGGTTCCTAGACTTAAAAAGCTGACACGTGTTCATTTAACGTAAAAGACAAACGGAAGTTAAATCGTGATTTTTTTGCCGCGAGATAGCAAGAGAGAGAAAAGATTTTATTAAAATAATTTAAAAAACAGAGAAAAAGAGAGTCAGAGGGTTGCTCTCTCTCACTTCTCTGCAACACTCTCTTACCAGAGAGGATCGCTCTCCTCCGTGTCTCTACCGCAACTCCACCACTAACCTCCCAAAAAAACATCAATTCACAACCAACCTCCCCCAATCACACACCCACAAACCTCATCAAAATTCCATTTTTATGGACCCCATCGCGACCCATTTTTACAAAATCACCCTCTTCGCCATCTCACTGTTACCTCTGATCGCAAACCCACCCACAAGGACAAACTTCGAAAAATTTTCCAACCCCAAATCGCAAACCCAACCATAATACCAAATTTCCAACCCCAAATCGCAAACCCACCCATTGCAAAAATGGATCCATTTGACCCAAGGACAACAACGACAAATTTTGAGATCAACTTCCTCCTCCGTCAAGGCGTCAACCACGTCAAAGGCTTTGACCCAACGACGCCCAAAATGGCATTGTCGAAGGAGAGGTCAAAACCCAACTACTGCAAAAACTCATCCCCGCAAACCCACCCACAACAAACCCTCAAATCCTTGGAACTAATGACAGAAGCACAAAATTGGGTTTTTCAAATCCATTGGTCTGTAAAAAATGGGGTTACTTTTATGGGCTTGGGGATGAGGAAGCGAACAATGATCAGTCCGATTGAGATTGAGATTGTCAAGGGGATGAGTTTGGGTCTTGATTGTGGTGGTGGAGATGTGATTTGTGAGGATGTGGAGGTTGGTTTGGTAAATTTGACGAGGCGTGTATTGGAGGGAGGCGGGGTTTAAAGAGGGAAGGCTTTTGGGTTGGGATTGGAGGGAAGAAGAGAGAAGAGCAGGACCGGTCTCTGGTAAGAGAGAGAGAGTTGTTGGGGAGAGAGAGTGTTGCAGAGAAGTGAGAGAGAGCAACCCTCTGACTCTCTTTTTTCTTTGTTTTTTAAATTATTTTAATAAAGTCTTTTCTCTCTCTTGCTATCTGCGGCAAAAAAATCATGCATTTAACTTCCGTTTGTCTTATACGTTAAATAAACACGCGTCAGCTTTTTAAGCCTGGGAACCGGATGTACCAGACAAAAAGTAATGTATATAAGTTTTGCCCTCAAGTTATACATGAACGTTATTTTTCATATTATATCCCTAATCCAAAATCTTTGCTTAAAAACATTTCCAACAAAAGAGCTAAAACATTTTTCTCCACATCTTAAAGAGCCAAACCAAAAATCATGTTCCAAAACTTATATTGACTCTCTTTTGTTTTTTGATAACCTTGGATGTCCGGATCAGCGTTCCGAAGATACGCGCACCTCGACTAATCCCAGTGGGACACGCAACACCCTACTAGCACGTGTACTATGATAGGCGCAAAGCTTTGCCTTGGGTAGGTGACCCTGAGGAGATTTGAACTAGTAATCATTAGGGAACACATCCAAGACCGAATCAGTTGAGCTACCTCTCAGGTTATATTGACTCTCTTTAAATTTTAAAATTGCTATGGTGACATTAATTTATTATTTCACCATCATTATACTATTCATTTCAACTCCAATCATTCATCTCTCTTTCGGAACTACCAACTCAGCTAACATGAGTTGGTATTTCAACCCAGTAATTATTTGACACCTGTCTAAAAAAAATTTAACAATACCAACTCATCAACTTTATTCTTTCCTTCACACTCCTCTGCCTCTGATCTGCTCTCTCCTCAACTGGGTCGCCGTGCACTGCCACACCACCTCGATTGCGCCGTCGTCAAGGGAACATCCACGGCGCAGCTTCGACGGTTCCGACGAGACCAACCGGACATTCTGCATTTTCTCTCCCTTTCTTCCCCTCACTACGTACCTCCCTCTCTCTTTCGCACACCTCGTTACTCCGGAAATCAGGTAAAGGAATCTCTCTCTCTCTCTCATCTCCCTTTTAAATAGTTTCATTTGGATTTATTAAAACCCTTCTATCAAACCCTAAGATTCGGTTTTTTTTTATTCACATATATATATATAGAGGTTTTGTTTGATTTTGCTTGTCTCTGTGTTTTCTCTTTTTATTTTATATATGAATCGATGTCCTTCGGAATTGGATTAAAATTAGGGTTCTGTGGTAGTAAATTGATGGAATAATTGTTTATTCTTTTTAATATTTTGTTACTGAGTTGGGATAATTGTCTTATGAATTGGGTTTTAATTTTTAATATTTATTTTTTGCTGATACTGGGGTGATTTCTGAGATTAGGGTTTTTTCCGGAAGTGAAATTGATGATTTTTGATAGCATATGTGTGTAAGGAATCGATGTTTATTGTTTATATTTCGTTTTTGGATGTAGAATCATGAGATTGGTCATTGGTCACATTGGCTTCTAAGTATAAGTAACCTAATTTGTCCCTTACCAATTGGGGTCAAAACTTACTTATAAAAAAGTGTAAGTAACCACTTATTAAAACCCCAAGGTTCACTCTTCCACTTTTATACACTTGTTACCCTGCAGGCACAAGGGTTGTAGACAGTAGTATGGCCGTTAAGCTCCGTCTCCTGAAGCCCTATCTTCCAGTGAATATGAATCTGAATCCCGGAGTAGCCGCCTCGTGGGTCCAATCCTCTCATCGGGAAATACCCATTTTCTCTGGTGGTGCTCGTCGTGCTGTACATGAACTATCCCATTTGAACTCAGAGAAGATTGGTTTGCCCAAATCACGAGTCTTATATACTGTCTTACGATCCCCTCATATTGATAAAAAGTCCAGAGAACAATTTCACATGGGAATCAAGAAACAAATTCTGGTTACAAAATCACAAAGGCATGAATTGCGCAACAAGTATTTTTGGTTAATGCGCCAGCGGATTTTTGGAGCTCAATGTGAAATCCAATTTTCTTACAAGACCCGTTTGGGTGTACGGAAATTCTCCACCCTAAGACCATCCAAGAGCTTCATTGAGCATCCAACAACTGGGTATGTTTAAAAATGCAATTTTTATTTATTTGTTGCACTTTAACATTGTTTCTTCTCTGTTAATATTTGTTCTGTCTATGTTTTGTGTTAAATGGTTTGATTAGGTTGTGTTTTTCTGCATATTCTTATTTTGTAATCAACCCATTGGTTGTTGTGCACAGTTTGTATATTTAAACGAGCATGTTCTCACATCCTCTTTGCAATTATTATAGATATAGACAAGAAATGGCTTAAGCCTGTATGAAAGTGTTTCATCACATTTGAGTAATTAATTTACTAGTGGAAGAAATGATAAAAATATATATTTTTTTTTTTTTATAAGTAATAAAATTTTATTGATCAAAAAGAAGCAGCAAGTACACTAGGTGTGTGCTTGATACTTGTAGAAATAATTATGACCAAACAGTACAATGATCAAAGAATTCTAAAAAATTGTGAAAGCTAAACAAGCCTGTGGCAAACATCCAATCAAATAAAGTTCTGAGAAGTAGGAGCTTCAAGTCGAATATGTTCCTTTCACAACCCTCAAAGGTCCTAGAATTTCTTTCCCTCCACAAGCACCACATGACACAATGAGGAACGGCCCTCCATATAACACCATTCCGATGTTGTCCCAAGCTGCCTTGCCAACAAGATAATAAATCCAGCACCCTTGCAGGCATCACCCAATGGACCCCAAAAAGACTACAAACCATAGCCCATAATTCCCAAGCCATAGGACAATAAAGAAGTAAATGATCCACGGATTCCCCATTAATCTTACACATACAACACTAGTTTACCAATATAATCTGCCGTTGCCGTAAATTGTCCATAGTAAGGATTTTCCCCAAAGAGGCAGTCTAAATGAAGAAAGCAACCCGTGGAGGAGCCTTCACCTTCCATATGCTCTTCCACGGAAAAGTACCAACACAAGGAGTTAAGATCTGGAAAATGACCCCCCACTGTCTCCTGTGGTGTATTTGGCAGAAGCGTAATGATAGAACGTTCAATGGGGTGGAGAAATCTATCCCGGCCCTCAAACTTCACCTGCTGCACACCCTCCTTAGTTGGGCTAAGGCTACTCATTTAGATTCTTCATGTTCTTTGTCTGACATGATTGATTATTGTTCAGCTTGTCTTTAATTTTTTGCTGGTTTCATTCAGGTCCACTGCCTGTGTACTTGTATTGACTCCTTTCTTTTTTCTCTTTAATGAAATTCTTATTTATCAAAAAAAAAAAAAGGAGTTAAAGCACGATAAAACAATCGGACCTCAAACTCTTTCTGGCTATCATTCTTCCAACAAAGCCTATCCTCCCCTTGACCACTCACCTTGGCTGAATAAATCAATTCAAAAAAGGTTGAAAAGGACTCCAGCTCCCAATCATGGGCTGCTCGAACAAAATTGACCTGCCATTGAAACGTACCATGGTATTGTTGCATATGATCCGCCACATATGCTTCCTTGTCACGGGCAATGCTATAAAGCTTAGGAAATTGGATATTAAAGGAGTATCCCCATGCCAGGTGTCCACCCAAAATTTGGTCCGAGCTCCATTACCGACTTTAAAACCTATTAACCTCTCAAACTTCTCCTAGCCACTCCTAATATGCTTCCAAAGACTTACCCCATATGGACCATTAACCACTCTAGTAGACCAGCCAACCCCCAAAAACTCATTTCCCATTTATCACCCTCCTCCATAAAGCGTCCCTCTCTAAGCCAAACCTCCATAGCCACTTCCCAGGAAGGGCTTCAATGAAAACTCTCAAGTTGCGGACAGCTAAGCCCCCATTCAGACAAGGGGAGCAAATAGCATCCCATTTAACCAAATGGAATTTAAACTCCTCCCCTAATCCTTTCCATAAGAAATCTCTTTGAATTTTTTCAATTCGTTTTGCCACAGAAACAGGAATAGGGAAGAGGGACAGAAAATAAGTAGGTAAGTTAGAGAGAGTACTCTTGATCAACGCAGGTCTACCACCCTTTGATAAGTACATCCTCTTCCAACCGGCCAACCGTTTCTCCATTTTGATTGGGAGAAAAACACTCTTTTGGATGAAATTAGTTGGAGACAGAAATCTCGGGCAACATGGCTTAAGGAAGGAGACAAGAACACTAAGTTTTTTCATAGTGTTGCAAACTCTCATAGAAGACATAATACCATCAGGCAGCTACACGTTGATGGTGAGCTCTCTTCAAACCAAACGGATATCAAAGCACAGATATTAAAGTTTTACCAAGGCTCTTTATACTGAAGACACTGGTTATAGACCCAAGGTTAGATGGCCTTGATTTTACTCCTATTAAGGCTGAAGAGGCTGCATGGTTGGAACGTCCTTTTGAGGAGGAAGAGATTACCATGGTGGTTCGAAACATGAATGGGGACAAATCCCCTGGCCCGGATGGTTTCCCAATGACATTTTACCATGCATGTTGGCATATAATCAAGGATGATTTGCTGGCTGTGTTTGGTGAATTGTACACCGAAGGGTCAATAGAAAGAAGCATCAATGCAACTTTCCTCACTTTTATTCCGAAGAAGTCAAATGCAACTGAGGTGAGAGACTATAGGCCTATTGCATTAGTGAGTAGTGTTTACAAAATTGTTGCTAAAGTGTTGGCTAACCGTTTTTGTACGGTTCTGGGTGGTATCATTTCTCCGACTTAAAATGCTTTTGTGAAGGGTCGACAGATTTCAGACTCGGTCCTTATTGCGAATGAATGCATTGATAGTAGATTGCAAGCTGCTATTCCGGGGGTTCTATGTAAGTTGGATGTGGAAAAGGCGTATGACCATGTAAATTGGAATTTTTTGTTATATCTTCTGGAGAGATGTGGTTTTTCTGAGAAATGGAGGAAGTGGATTTACTTTTGCATTTCTACTGTTCGGTTTTCCATTTTCATTAATGGCAGTCCGGAAGGTTTTTTTGGTAGTACCCGTGGGATCCGGCAAGGGGACCCGTTATCTCCCCTTCTCTTTGTAGTTCTTACGGAGGCTTTGAGCAGGATGATGTCAAGGGCTGTTGAGGGGGGGCTGCTGTCTGGGTTCCAGGTGGGTTCTTTGGACAATAATGTGATGCATCTCTCGCATTTATTGTTCGCCGATGATACATTAATTTTTTCTGATGCCAACCCTGACCATATCTTTCATATTCGGCTGTTATTCACTTGGTTTGAAGCTATTTCAGGATTGAAGATTAATTTATGTAAATCCGAGATGGTTCCAGTGGGGCATGTTCCGGATTTGGAGAGATTGGCGGACATTCTAGGCTGTAAAACTGCTCAACTGCCTATGAATTACTTAGGTCTCCCCCTCGGGGCGAAATTTAAGTCTAAAGCTATATGGGATCCTATTTTGGAGAAGATGGAACGGAAATTAGCTGGCTGGAAACGAATGTATCTATCTAAAGGAGGGAGAATTACTTTGATCAAGAGTACCTTGTCAAGTTTACCCACTTATTTCCTATCTCTTTTCCCAATTCCAGTGGCGGTGGCCTTGCGTATTGATAAAATTCAGAGAGATTTCTTGTGGGGTGGCTTGGGGGAGGGTAAGAAATTTCATTTAGTCAATTGGAGTCAAGTTTGTCAACCAATTCACTCGGGTGGTTTGGGGATTCGGAATTTGAGAATGTTTAACAAAGCATTATTGGGGAAATGGTTATGGCGTTTTGGCAATGAACGGGAGGCCTTATGGAGACAGGTTATTGTAGCTAAGTACGGCATTTCTCATGGGGGGTGGACTTCTGGGGAGATAGGTGAACCCAATGGTGTCAGTTTATGGAAAAATATAAGGAAAGAATGGGCCACTTTCTCATGTTTTCTAAGCTATGAGATTGGGGATGGATCTACAGTTGGATTTTGGACTGATAGATGGTGTGGGACTTGTAGTCTCAAGGAGGCCTACCCGGAGTTATTTTGAATTACCCGGAATAAGGAGGCTTTGGTTAAGGAGCATCTTCAATATCATAATGGAGAGGTCTCATGGGTGATGAACTTTATTCGCCCAATTCAAGATTGGGAGGAGGAATCTATATCTTCGTTCTTGAATGTTCTATATTCGAGTTCGGTAAAGGGGTATGGGCTGGATAAGGTGTGCTGGAGAGGTTCTCAAGCAAAGGGCTTCCAAGTGAAATCATTTTACAGAATTTTGTTACCGCGGAATGCTGTTGAAGGTCCGTGGAAGAACATTTGGAATCCAAAAGTCCCCACCCGGGTGGCATTTTTTGTATGGACTGTGGTTATGGATCGTATTCTTACCACAGAAAACCTTAGAAGGCGTAAGGTGATTATTCTTGATTGGTGCTGCATGTGCAAGAACAGTGGTGAGTCCACCTCTCATCTGTTGTTACACTGCTCAGCTGCAAGGGAATTATGGACGTTTATATTCAATATATTTGGTCTGCAGTGGGTTATGCCAAAGGAGGTAAGGAACTTGTTAGCTTGCTGGTGGGTTGGCAGGGGTAGTTTGAAGATTAAGGAGTTGTGGAACTCGATCCCTCATTGTGTGTTTTGGTGCATTTGGTGGGAGCGAAATTCTAGAACTTTTGAGGGCAAGGAAAGAAACTTGCTGGACCTTAAATGGCTGATTATTTATACTTTGATGGAATGGTCAAATGCCTCAGGCTTGACATCTTTTTCATCTATTTTTGAATTTTTGGATTATTGTATTTTGTAACTCATTCTAGATATGTTCTTAGCACACTCCCTGTGTACTAGGACATTTCTTCATTTTTGATGCAATAAAACTTTTTATTACCTATCAAAAAGGATTCCAAATAACCTTGGATTTAAATTTTTCTCCTAATGGTATACCCAAATATTTCATAGGCAGTGAGGATGTTTTACAGCCTAGAGTAGCTGCTAAATCTGTAATGGAGGACACATTACCAACCGGGACTAATTCTGATTTTCCCAAATTAATGCGCAGGCCAGAAGTAGCTTCAAACCAATTAAGAACCCATTTCAGGTGAACGAGTTGAGATGGTGATAAAAAATTCTTTTGTCCTGTTTCCTGTTAAAATCTTGCTTTTCCAGTTTTGCTCGGTGTCATGGAAATTGTAGGTCTATAATTATGATGACTTTTTCACTAAGCTCTTCTAGACATATCATAAAGCAGTCCCATTACATTTAAGCAATTGTGAAAAGATTTATATGGTAGCAACAAGGAACATATTTTTTTTTATGGCTTTTCTACCCCAAAGTCATTTTCTGCTCAAGCTTGTTGTGGAACCAAGGAGTTCAACTTTGGAGATTACAAGAAGCAAAGTTTCTTTTTTGGCAGGTAGATTTTGGAAAGTAACAGATGCCAAGGGTGGGGGTTGGGGGGGATATTTACTTGCAATATTTGTATCTGGACTTCTATGCAAACTATTATTACTACTGGCTAATAATCTTTTAGCTCTTTTGCCAAGCTTACTGCTTCTTTATTGCTTACAGCATTTTGTTAACATCTTACTTTTGTGAATGCCTGCAGATTTGATCAGTGTTCAGTATCTCCATTTTCATTAAAAGGAATCAAGAATGCTGAGTATGAGAAAATGACCATGGTACAAGAGGCAACCCTTGTGAATATCATTAAAGTCTTCTTTCTTAAAAATGATTTAATTAAAAAAAAAAAAAATCATACACACATATATAGCACAGTTTAAGTGAGTTTTCACTCTAGTTATTATTGCTAAATTTCTTTTTGGTATGAAGGTTCGTCAAAAATGTCACACTGCTTTGAAAGGAGATCATGAATTTATCAATACAGTCCAAGAAGGCACTGAGGAGACACATGCACAGGTAATCCTTAATGCAACTCTGTTTCGTAGTTTTTTTGCTGAATTGTTCTGTTTCTTAGTTAATTCTGTAAATTTTATGAATTTGTTTATATAAGTTCTTTTAATGCTGGATCATTTAAGGTCAGACAGACGCATTTAGTTGCTCCATTTGACAAGCATTTTTCCCTACTGTATTTTTTTCTAAAAGAGCATATAGCAGATGATGTCGACTATAAGGTATGCATTGTAATCTTCAAGCCTGCACGAAGACTTGTTAGTAGAGTAGTTAATGTCAAGATTTTCAGAGTAGATTCAGAAATACATACAAACATTTTTTATCATCTATGGGAGGTTGCCACAAGTATTTATCCAAAAGACATCAGGTTTTAGGTGTCAGTATCTGTAATGGTTTTCTTGAACTGTCACTCATACCAAATAAGACTGATGAAAAGATATTGGAAGTTATTTAGTTACAGCCTTACAGGAGAGAGGAGGGCTGGGGGGGTTGAAGAAGAACTAAAGGAGAAAGTGGTGGTGGTAGGGGACATAGATTGAAAGTTGAGTGACGCTAGTTTGCTAAAATTAGGGGATTTTGAAATTTCTATATTTGGTAATTGGAGTTCTGGATAAATTTAAATTACTCATTTTCTTACATGTCCTCATTATTTTTCTTTAAAAATGCTTTTTAACTATTTACTAGTATAGATCTATAGGGTTTTTATTGGAACCTTAAAAAAGACACCAAAGTTGCCAATCCCCTTTCTAATGGTAGCTAAGTTCGTTGAATGCATACACTGGTAATTTGAGTCAAATGGACAAACAAAAATATTCCCACAAACATTTTCTAATGCATTGGGATCTGGCGTGTGAATTTTAAACAGGTTGGACGAGCATCCCATGTGGAGATTAAGAACGAAGAAACAGCATACCAGGCCTGGCTTGGTTATTACAATTCCAATAAGAAAGTCGGCAGGGACAAGCATAGGCTTGTGGAGGTTGCTAATGAATTCAGCCGAAGGATGGGGCTTGACAACCCTCTTGCAATTCCCAAGCTTATCCTTGGCAAGATGGGCCTATGAAATTTCCCTGGTTTGCGGTCCAAATAGAGTAAGAGCTCCCGCTGTTTCTTTTTAGTTATTTAACTAATTAAGAGCTGACCAAAAACAAATCCAACTATGAGTTCATGTTTTTTTTTTGGGAAAGTTCCTCTGGATAATTTTGTTGTCATCAAACAAGTTTCTGATAAATGTATTCTTAGACATTTCTTTTGCCATTTATAATTGGGTATCTATTTAAACTAGCTTGGCCAATACAAAACAGGCACTTCATGACTCTCGAATGATTGTGGTAAGTCTTCTCAAATGATGCGGGTTGGCTTGAACGGTTAGACCCTAACTATGCTCCCTAGAGGTTATGAGTTCGAACTCCAGCCAACACTCACTATAGTGATATTTGGCTCTTGCAGGTGGGGTCAAGTATCTTGGGTTTACTCCTCAGTGGTGGGTTTAAAGGGCTCTTAGAGAGGTTCCTCGTTATAAAAAAAAAATCCACTCAAATGATAATATTAGGTTATACATGAATGATATTTTTCATATTAAATCCATAATCCAAAATCTCTGCTTAAGAGTATCTCCAACAGAAGAGCTAAAACATTTTTTCTCCATATGTTAGAAAGCCAAACCAAAAAATCGAGTTCCAACAGCTTATCTTCACTCTCTCTAAATTGTAGAATTTCTACGGTGATTCTCTACACCAAGAGTGTTAATATAGCTCTCTACCTTCATTACCTTAATATTTGACCCCCATTATTCTATTCATTTCAACCCAAAACATTCATCTCTTTCTTTCTTTCTTTCTTTCTCTTCTTCATCAGTCACTTCCTTCGCCTCTCACCTCTCATCTTCACTTCCAATTTCTCAACCTTCATCATCGAGCCTCATTTGAAATCACAAGCCCACATCACCAAGCCCCTCATCTAAAATCACAAACCCACAAAACCAATTTCCTTCTCTATCTCACAACCCCACAAATCTCGTATTTGTTTCTTCAAAGGCGTGTCACCCTCACATCTTAGCTTGATTGTGGTATGGGGATGACAACAGTGCCATTTAGTAGGGGAGGGGGATGATTGTTGGAGCCGAGATTTGGGAGGCTTGGGCTACAGCTTGAAGGTGGTGGCGTGAATGAGGACAACGACTTGAGTTGATGGCCGACTTGATGAGTGGGTTGTGGCTTGTGGGAGGTGATGAGTGGGTTGATGTCGTTTACTGTGTGTGAGTTGTGGCTTATGGATGGCGCAAAAGAAGATGGAGGAGGAAGATGGAATTTGTTGGGATGAGAAAAAAGGAAGATTTTTGAAAAGAGAACAAAGTTAAAATAAACGAATGAAAAGATTATTTAAGTAAAATAGAGAAAGAATAAAGAGATTGTTGGAGAGTGTGTTTGGAAAAGTGATTGGTTAAAATGAAAGTTTTTTTTTTTTTTTTTTTTTTTTGACATTTGGGGGAGAATATGAAGAGACTGTTAGAGATGCTCTAAAGGTGGGAATATTTAACATGATCCACAAATACGACATGATTAAGTTTAAATGGGTTCGTATCATAGTGGGTCGATCTGCTTTGGCATGATTAATAAGTTGTTGATTCCGTGTTGACTCGCTTAACCTGAATGATTTTGTTCATTATTCGTTTCAAGACGAGTTGATCCACGAACCTCTTTAACCCATATAAATAAATGCCATTTTAATCTAACATAAAGTTGAATTTTAAATATAGAATTGAGTAATTAAAATAATTCTAATAGTTGTATTTAATCTCTTAAGTCCCCAACCTTTTTACCCAAGACAAAGAAAAAAAAAACTATCAATTCATTTTGATCTTTTTTAGATTGTGTATTTTTAAATTTGCGTGGGACTTCATTGAGTTGAAATAAAAACTTTTAGAATGTATACTATTAGAATTAAAAATTGATGTTATATTGAAATAGAATTTGTTGAGATTTTATTTATTTATTTATTTTGTAATTTCTTTTGAGGTTTTATAATATGAAATGACACACAAAAAAGAAGAAAAAAAGAAGAAGAGAAAATGTCATGATATGACACTTGTGAGAACTCCAGATTCTCAAGGCCTCCCCTCTCCTCCTTTTTAGGGGTGGGGGGGAGATGCTCTTAATTTGCGTATTGTACTACTATGAAGTGGGGAATTGGGTTTGCCCTGTGTGAACTTATCCTACACACTCAAGAATACGCCTTTAACCTCAAGAGCTAGGGCGAAGAAAAAGAGTCGCCACTTAGTTTAGGTCTAGGAACCACTTTGAATCCATGCACAAAGGTACTACGCTCGGACTAGGTCCAGAGCTAAGGTACTGTTTTTGAAAGGTGTTAGGCACCCAAAATCGTTCAACCTTAAGGTTGGACTTCATTTATACCATTTGGATTGCTTGTAAATACTTTTATTGATTAAACCACTAATCATGCAAACAACAATATTTGAAAGCGAGTAACAACAAATGCACATATCTAAGTAGATAAGAAAACAATATGGATCTATTTATGCAGGTGGCAATGTGGATATTGAATAGAGCATATGAAAAGATGAGCAAATGCGTGGGCATGCGAGGGGATAAACAAAACATTAAACGTAGAATGGGATGAGTAATCACAAAATGATGAATGGTAATTTATGGAAAAAGAAAGAAAGAGGAGATGGGATAACCATTTCTAGGGTACAAAGGTGTACATTACCCAATGGTAGATGTACATACTCATTCATTAGGCATGTGCCTCTATTTGGATCATTCCATTCTTCAACAATTATACACAAATGAATAACTCAAACAATTTCCATCAATCCTTTTATTAGATCAGAGATCTTGGGCATTTTGAGAAACAAGATTCATCATAGGGTTTATGAACGTGAAACAAAAAGAAAAGATATGAACAAATAATTTGTTTAATCCTAAAGTCTACCCATTCCTTGTGAAATCCAAGGATCTCGGATATTTGAGGATTGAGACTTATCATGGGATTTACGAGTATGGAATAAAAGATAAAGAATGAACAAATGAATTTGCTTAATCATCGAATCTATTTCAACAACTCCTTGTGAAACTCAAAGGTTTCTGGTGTTTGAGAAATAAAATTCATTATAAGCTTCATGGATATATTATGGCATATTGATAATTAAAAAAAGTAAAAGAAAAATTAAAATAAACAAAGAATGAGAAATAAAATTCATTATAAGCTTCATGGATGAATTATGGTATATTGATAATTAAAAAAAGTGAAAGAAAAAAAAAAAACAAAGAACACTATTCTGGAAGAGTAGGTGTACACCTATAAGAGGGAGGCGTACGCCTGATGCCTCTTTACCTAAAATACAAAATAAAAAGTAAAAATAAAGTGAGAAATAATTTATTTAAACTAGAAGAAACAATAAATAAATACTTTGAACAATAATTTAGATATAATCGATTAATAAAAACACACTATATATATATATATATATAATGTGAAACTTAAAGAAACTAAGGTGGAGAAAATGGATCATGAAGAAAGTCCATTTCTCACCTTAAAATCAATCTAGGATTGACCTTGATTTCTTAACTGGTCCCTTGGTTAATTTCTATCACAACTTTAGTTGTAAAGAAGAGAAGACTATTCTATAGTGTGGAGATGATATTATTAGCCTCTTGAAAAAGAAGCTTGTTTTCTTTGTTAGATAACCTAGAAAATAGCCAAATGCTCAAGAAGCTTTTTCTATCACTTTTTCTCAAAACTAATCTAAAAGGATTTCTCTAGAGTTTACCCTAGGTTTTCTGTGGATTTCAGTGTGTGTTGAAATGGTGAATGGGGTGTCCTTTTAGGAAAATGGAGTGAGGGTTGGTGGTGGCTGAATTTTTGTAACCCTAACTGACTAAAATCAACCCCTCAATATGATGATTAAGACTAGTATGGAAATGGAGTGATTTTTGGATGTTTGATTCAAATTGGCGTATGCCTTTAAAAGGCAAGCATACGCTCATCACCAACAGGCGTACGCTTACTTGAGGCACGAGGGGCGTACGCTCATGAAAGGTAGGCCTACACGTAGAAGGAAAGCATACACCCATTTGGTCAGGGGTGGGCTTTTGGGCATTTAGCTTGGCTTGGGCTTGCTATGAGTCTCCTATTGGGCCTGCTACACAATGTTATTTGTTGATAGAATGAGATATTATCCTCATTGGGACTAGAGATTTCGGATGTTAGTAGGTATAAAATGGGGTGTTTACAACA
Organism: Fagus sylvatica; assembly: GCA_907173295.1. Taxonomy (NCBI): domain Eukaryota; kingdom Viridiplantae; phylum Streptophyta; class Magnoliopsida; order Fagales; family Fagaceae; genus Fagus; species Fagus sylvatica. Next base: position 26,451,613 of record OU015762.1, on the reverse strand, counting down.
CTCCCTCTTTTGAAGTTTGAATAAATGCAACAATTTTGTTTTCACTAACAGAATATATATAAAATTTATATAGACCCCTCAGGTAGAAGTGTCATTTATCCACAAACCTCAATGGATGGAAGTGTCATTTCATCCATAGCTTGGGTAAGAATATATATATTTTTTTAAAATGAAATATTCCCTCATTGAAACCACAGTTTGAGAGGATATGGACTTAATTATTAAATTTATATAAACCTCAAGGTGGGTGTCATTTATACAAATGTTTGGGTAAATTATCATTTCGTTAAACTTTAAGGGAGAGTGATGTAATTTACCCTTATAATTTTTTTTTTTTGGGTAAAATTTACCCTTATAATTATTATCCTTTATGTACTTACAAAATATAAAATATGTTGATCATTTTGGGTTTATTTATTTTAATACACATACATCTTAAATATAGGACGGAGATTAGAACTCTAGACATCTCCATTGAAAACATTAGAAAGTGCTAATTGACCTAAAAGTCATTGGCATTTAGGGTTATATTCTTTAAATTGGTTTAAATGGGTCATATTCATTGACATTTAGGGTTATATTCTTTAAATTGGTTGCAAGGGTCATATTCATATCATCTCAATACAGCATGTTTATTAAACAGGTTGAGAAATGTCGTTTTTAGGTCAACCTAGTACGAACTATTTATTAAACGTGTTACATGAGTCGTGTCATGTCAACCTGTTAAACAAACGGGTTGTCTTAGGATTGAGAAGTTTTTTGACAATGTTATTAAATGAGTCGGGTTAGGGTTGACCCACATAATAAAACACCTCCACTTCAACAAAACAACCCGCCAACATGAATTATCACCCCTACTCTACTTTACCAAATGGAATATCTCTCTCCTCTCCTACGGGATTCCAACAGAGCCATTACTAGTAATGCCCTAAAGAATTTTGAACTTCTCGTCTCACCAGAAGAAATAAATCATTGGTTCAAGCCACAAGATCAGCATGAACAATGTGATCATTAACCTACCAAGTTCAGCATGCTTTCATACCATACAAAAAAGAGTTTCAGAAACAATGATAGTACAAACGAAGTAAATATATCGTTTTTTACAGAGCTGCCATTGGCATTCTAAGGATGAAAAACATGGGACAACCCCACCCCCCCCTCCAAAAAAAAAAGGAAAATTAATAATAAAAAGAAGTAAAAGTTAAATGTAAGGTGACCAATGGGGAATTTTTCATCTAAATTTATCCTTTACGGTGTTTTTGATACACTGTTAATATCTTAGAGAAGAGTTGATAAAATGATAGCTGCTACACAGTGAGCATATGAATCAAAAGCCCTATTACATTTGTGTGAAAGAAAATCCTGATAGAACAGATATGTAACAGAGTAAAATCCTAAGTTCTGAGCCTAAGGTAGTTTCTACTTCAGTGGGGTTACATTGTGTCTAAACCCTAAAATGAAAAGCTAACCGCCGATTCCTGCATCACCCTTCACCGGCCTGTCATATCCTTGAAAACAGAACACTTAATAACTTCGTGTTGTACAGTACATATTCTCCAAGCCAGCATGTACAGATGTTTCCATGAGAAATATATTAAATATTCATCTAATCAGATAACCAAATATTCATCCCTGGTTTGGAAATGGGAGGGTTTCTCATCATAGTTTCTCTCACTATCATCCCCTCCCTGGTTTGGACAGGCAAGAGGTGGGAAATCCTCATCTTTTAACTGATAATTCCTCTGGGTCACTGATCTGTTAAATAATCAAAGCCCCCTGTTAAGATAATAAAAGCATCACAAAACAATCCCAGTAAAATAATAGGAAGCAATTGAAAAAAAATATGAAAGAACTTACAAAATTTATAAATAAAACAGTAAAAACTAACAGGAATGATACATAAAAGATATAAATATTACATATCATATTATCTAAAAATATTTTAAATATACATTTTATCACATATAATAATAAATTTTATAGGTATATAATAAACGGAACCCACAACCCTCATGAATTTCAGAAAGAGAACCCCGAGAAGAAAATAGGGGGACTAGCAAGCTCTGCAAAACTAGTTGATTTTGGAAAAGTGAGAAGATAGAAGGTAGAGAGAAAATGGAAGATGAATTGAGATCTTCTTGTTTGGTAGATTAGAAACAAGTAAAAGGAAAAAAGAAGAGGTGATCTATTCGAGCCCATCTTTTTTAATCTTCCCAAAATGGGAGGAAAAAAGGAGAGAAAATATCTTACAGAGGTGACTAGACAATCTTAACCCTCTAGTTTGAAAAACAATTCAATATAAAGATGTAATAGGAATATAATACATTATGTTTTGTTTTCTCTCCTAACAAACACTTATAATGTAAAATTCTGATATCTCATTTCCTTTTTTGTCCATCCTCCTTACATTTTCAATCCGCTCACTTTTCTATTACCCTAACAAACAAACAAAAAAAAAAGCATTAAGAAATATTGAAAAGCTTGACCTATACCATTGGGTGAAGCAGAAACTGGGACAACTAGAAAAATATATAATGTTCTTATGACTTCATGTGTTTTAGTAAGTAATATTTTTATAAATCATTAGTTATTTTGGAGAAAAAAGACCAACTACCTCCGAAGGTGGGGTGAAGAGGGCTGATCTGGTGAAGACTGTTGACCAGGAACACCATGAATCTCAAATGCCCCACTTGATCGGCTTCCATCATTTAGTTGTGAAACTTCATTCACACCTGAGAAGCCCACAGGTCCAAGAGACCCAAACTCAAGCTGTTCAGCATGTGATCCATAGCCAGCATTATGATCATAAGGATACACCATGACAAGAGGTGGCATAGTAGCTCCATTTGATGATACCCCACTGGGGTTCATGGCTGGTAGTGGATACGGCATATATGTTACATTGGCAGGACTACTCTGCGTAGAGTTTGAGTGGACTGGACCATTCTGAGACTGATGTGAAGGAAATGAGTCATGTCTATGTGAGCTCCAAGGCCTGTCAGTTCGGCTCTCACTTGCTGCCAACCGGTCTGATCTTGAGTTTGGCTTTTCAGCTTGGCTGCGGCTGTGGCTGTGGCTGCGCCCAGCAGCACGTGACTTCGAATTGTTGTTCCAGTTCCCTTCTCTATCACCGTGGTGGTCATTTCTATCATAGTTGTAATTCCCCCGTCTGGCACTTGTGGTGTGCCGGTCCCGAGGAGAAAGTTTCTGAAGCATAAATAATACAACAAAATTAAATATCCACAATAGCCAAATCAAAGTATATATTATCAGAGATTTTAAGCACATTGCTATGAAATTGATCCAACTGAGGATTGGTAACCGCCATTGACCACAAACAACCATTAACAGAAACTAGCATTTCAAAACACACATTCAGATACAATGACTGCGGGATTAAAATCTGCATACAATTTCAGGGCATTAAGAATATAAGCAAGAGGAACCAATCTGTTACAGCTTAAAAAAATGAAAAATCTAGGATTTTAGGTCATCACCTATGGCACCACCAATATGGAATTTGACTGAGCAAGAATATAGCACTAAGATTAATGAAATACACATTAAATATGCAAAAATTACTTCTGTACAGTTCTTAAACACTGCCACATTTTTATAATCCATTGACCAAAGGACTTTATAATAATGGATCAGGTGAAAGTATGTGTCTAGGAGAATCTGTTCAACTAGTGAGCTGCAGCAAGACTACTGTCAACATCATCTACAAAAATGTGCACAATACATGCATGCCAAATTAAAGGAAAAAAAAATTCTCCGGAATTCCGATTCTAAGGTTTTATGCCTATCTAGTTGTACCCAAAAGATACAATATAAAGGACTGAAATTAAAAACCAAAGAAACTGCTTAACAATGTGTTAGGGTAGTGGAAACTAATCTTACAGGATTTGGCAAGTAGGTCCCAGTCCCACTACGATATTGGTAAACACCAGCAGGTCTATTTGAAACAGAGTGGAGAGGAGCAACAGGTACGAGACGAGGCCTATAACCCATAAGCTGAGTGACAAGATTCATATTTCCTAAATGAGGTCTTCCTGGACCATCCAGTGGAAAACGGCCCTGTAAATACATAGGAGGCACCATACCAGGTGGAGGACAAATCATAGGTCCAGGATACTGTGAGTTTTGGCAAAACCGTCCATATTGCAAATTTTGCCAATGGCTAGCAAAGTCACTGTTAAGAATATCAGACTTGTGCTCTGATGGCTCAATGGGAGCTATGCTTCTCATAGAATTAGAAATACTTAAAACCTCAGACTGATCCAGTCCCTCAGAAGAATTGAAATTCTGACCAGAATCACTGTTATCCAACCCCTCTTCCCCACTAAATTGGCTTGTTGATGTATCAGAAGTTCCTGCCTCAGTTGGAAAATTGTACAATGGAAGCATTGTAACAAAAGGAACTGGTGGCCCAGTAGGATAAAAGGTAAAGGGATAAACCCCAGAACCATCAGGAGTTCTTTGTCGTGAACCCGGACCTAAAACCACTGGAGCAATGGGTATGAGCGACTCTGATCCACTTGTCTGAGCTGATTCAAATCCAGGTATTTGATGCCTTGTAACATGTAAAGAAGCAACAGATTGAGGTCCAGTGCTTCTTTCTGCCATTTCAGCACCCATGGTTGTCAGTGGATTCCAGTCCCTGTTGTCATCATCTGCCTGAGTGGAGGAATGTTCGGACACGCTCTTACCTTTCACATGGATGGTAGATGGCACTGCAGAAGCAACAGTTTTCCTACCCCGTTTTTCCTTAGTTGACTTTGAGACCTTTGCTGATGAACCTTCCCAAGAACTCTCAGAAGAGGTTTTACTTCTAACGGAACTAGGAGGCGCAGTAGGCAATGATCTTGAACTTGCAGTTCTGTCATCCTGATAAACCTCATTCCCTCTGTCGTCTTGATACTGCAAAGTATCAAAATGATCATCCCTCATTGACCCTCGGTTTTCTTTTGTAATCTTCAGTTGACCTCTTGTAGAGCTGCTAGAGCCAACAACACGGAATGAAGGATCGAAGTTATAACTAGCTGAAGTTGATTGTAGCTTGTCATCTGACTGAAGCATTTCCAAACTTCCGTTATCCAGATCAAACCCACCAGTAGAGCCCCTGTCCTGCTCATGCCATAAATCATGATCAGACTCCCCCAGGTTCATTTCCACTGAACCAAAATTTTCACTACCAGGTGAAATTGAATCTTCAGGATTTGAGTTCAATCCCATGCCAGGGAAATAGTGAGCTATTGGTGAAGGAAAACCTTGCGGAAACTGCATATTTGCGCCCCAAGGATTCTCAATCAATGGGATATTTGAGGGAATCATTCCACCCAGATTTCTCTGAGCATATTCCATTGATGCTAGAATGGAAGATGGGATGGGAAGTGGCAATTGACCTGAAGCCAAATTCAATGGAAGATGAACTTGTCCATTAAAACTATGAGCTGAAGACGCCATCATGTTCACAAGATCTTGCTCCTCCTGATGCATTCCCTGTGTCCCCAGAACAGAAGAAAACTCTTCACCCATGGCACCTGAGCCTGACTCTTCATGGTAACTATTGGAAACACTGTTTGAATCAGCAGCAGTGTCTAGATTCTGACGGGATGAGATTTGTCTAACAGCTGCAGTGCCATGGCTTGCCAAAATTTCGGATTCCTGGTTTTTCCTCCTGCTATTATCCAACCTTGCAGAAGAAGTCTGGCTTTTTCCACTTTCTGGGCCCCTGTTATGCCTTCCCTGAGAAGAAACTTCACCATATGTGTCAGTAAGCTCAGGGCTAGAGCGTGTTCTCGCAAACAGAAACTTCCCCTGTATATCATTCACCAAGCTATCAGCTTTGGAACTTCTCTGAACTTTATCCACAAGTGGACCTTGATTGGAACTGATTTCTCGCCTAATCTGATCGGAGATCCTTGAGTTGTTAGGGTTTCCATAACTCTTTTGGCTTTGATTACGAGAGACTGTAGAAACATCATTGGTTCTAGAGGAACTTTCCAGGGAATGATTACCATGCTGAGAGGAAACACTACGTAAACCCCGTGTCCCATCAACTTGAGTTTCACGACCAGAGGAAATGTCATTCCTTTGGCTACTTGAATTGCTCTTGAGACTCTCAGAGCCATGTAACTGATCTGGGCTTGACAATCTCAAACGACACAAGTCATTTCTTGGTGCATCAGGACGATGGCCACTGCCATGTCTGTCCCAAGTGTTCATAAAGAACTGATTTACTTCAAAAAATAGGTCTTCTTTAGGGCAATCAAGTAACCTTGCCAGTCTTTTAGCCCCAAATGCAAAAGCGCTGCGTATCCTAAAGAAATTACCTGGATAATAATACATAAATTATCATGTCTATAAAAAGAGCTAAAAGGAGTACAACCTGAGTACAAGGGTAAGCATGTCTTTATGTTATTATTGCATTAAGCGTATTGATAATTTGATATGCAAAAAAGTAATTACTAACTGCCAATAGAAGAGTGTAAAATCACAGCAACAAAAATAATGTAAGCAAAGAAAAAGCAGTAAAAGGAATTAATGAAATAAATTTTATAAAAAGAGACTTGACTCCATTAATAGGCATCTTTGTGTGTCTCAGTGACCTCTTAGTGTATCTTGCTAGTAAGTGCATACAGTATGCAGAGCAGACATACATAAAAATTTAATAGTTTTATAATTGTCTTCCATCCTTTCAGATAACATTATCCAACCCCTCAATCTTAATAACTTGTACTAGTAACTGCCGGCACAGTCAGATTACTTCTTTTATTAGCTGATTCATATCTGCAATGCAGGTGACATTAACGAGTAAGACAAAGAGAGGGATATAGGTTGTCAATCTTTGTGACAACGGCACAATCTTTCATAAAGTATGGTGTTTGCAACAAGGCACACAAGTCTCCAAAGCAATGAGTGGAAACAACCGCCAAGATGGTTGTGCTCTAAACTAAAATTCAACATAGAAGAACCAAATGCTACATATATTCACAATAAAGGTATCCCTCACTATTTAGACTGCATCTCCAGAGAATGCATACTTGGGAGATTCAATTGAAAGAGCTGTTCTGGTGCAATTACACACCACACAGAAAAGTCAATTAGCAAACAAACTAATGTGACAAATCTGATATCGGTGAAGCATGAATGCACAATCACTTCTGAAAGCCTAAATTGTTTGGTTCTTGTTCTTTTTCTGTGAACATCCACTAATCAGATGTGGGAAAAATTACTTTTGCAAAGATCTCCTGAGGGAGGAATAGAATTATTAGCAAACAAACTAACGTGATAAATCTGATATAGGTGAAGCATGAATGCACAATCACTTCCATAGCTTAAATTGTTTGGTTCTTGTTCTTTTTCTGTGAACATCCACTAATCCTATTCCTCCCTCAGGAGATCTTTGCAAAAGTAATTTTGCCCACATCTGATTAGTGTTTTTTCCAGTTAGGGTAATGCATCCACACATCTGTGAAGTATCACAGCCATTGACATGGGTATTTTGCTCTAACATCATTTAAGTTAATCATTAAGTGAACTGTTAGTATAGTGTGTGCTTGATATACATTATTGGTCCACTTCCTGATGGTTTACGCTTTTCGTACTAATGGTTTCTAACACAGTATAAAAGCCAAGGGAGTGTTAGTGTTTGATAAACATTGTTGGCCCACTTCCTGATAGCCTGAGAATTTGGGATTGATAATTTCTAACACCACTGATATTACAGTCTTTTAACAAGTTTAAATTTCCATGTGGCCATCAAGGAAAGCAGAATTTCAGAATGTGTACAGGATCATATGAAAACTTTGTGGGACATATATAAAACCCTTTAATGACAACTTGGTAGAACATATATAAAGGACACTGGTTTGTAGCTAGCTTGTTACAACCCACTACGTGGCGACTCATAAGACAATCCACATGTACTTTTAGTCACATGACCTACTTAATGAGTCATGTGACTTGTTTAAATAATACATGTGGATGCTCTTATGAGTTGCCACGTGGTGGGTTGTAGCAAGCTGGCTACATACCGGTTTGTAGCCAAATTCTACTCATATATAAAACCCCTTCATGTGATCTTATTCATTTAAGTATAAAAACTTCTTCTTTTTTTCTAAGTATTTAACTAAAAAAAACTATAAGTTGCACAGGGGAGTTTACACTAGAAAACTACAACTTGGACACTGGGTTTTCTAAATGACAAAGAAAGCCTATTCTAGAGCAAGCAGATGACTCAAAATTGGTTCAAAAGAGAGCACTGACAGTACTCTTTATAATCCCTCTTGTTGATGACAGGTGCAACCAATATGCAGAAAACCATGTCAATTTTCCAGTTAAATTAGCATATATATACACCAGACATTACAAGTTATACCACAACAACAGTTTCTACAAATACAAACATTCTACAGCAACAAATAAGAATTAAATAATGAAAATATCAATACAGAAAAATGGGATTAAAAAACTTGTAACCAACAACCAACTACTCCAGAAAAATGAAGTGTAAGATCCCATTCAAAAGAGAGCACTGACAGTACTCTTTAACTTTATATTCCCTAATTCCATTACCAATTTTGAAATATAAAATAAAATAAATTTTCGAATAAAAATAACTAAAAAGAAAAGGTGAAGTAATGATACAAGAACTATTATTTGTTCAAATGGGAAAGAATACAGCAACAAAACAACTTCCATTTTACAAGTTATTTGTAAATCACCACTTGGATATCAAACAAACTTAAACCCAAAAGAAACTAGCCTGCATGCAACAGCTGTAACATATAAACCTGTTTGATGTTCATTCAAGAGATTGCCAAGGCTCGCTAGTCACAAGCACAATTTTCCATCAATGAATGAGAAGAAATGTGTTCCAAGTACATAGTTAGTACAAAAGTTCATGAATAATTGATAACATAGAAATAAATAACCAATATATATTCTGCATGAGGAAATTATTGCAACCTTCATAATATCTCAAAGATCAGCAATCAGCAGAACAAAGAAAGACATTAGATTCATAAATTCAATGATCCATTCCAGCAGCAAATTATAATCAACAAACTACATGTCATACCAGAGGCATGAACAGACATAGTTGCCATACAAAAAAAAAAAAACTCAAAAAGACCAAGCAAACATCTTAAAAGCAGTTAATTGGAAGTGTATTAGATAACTACTCCAAGGTATAGAATTTATCTACCTTTACTGACACTACGTCCAAGATTGTTGTTTATACGCAATGGATCGATAACATTAAAATGTTTAGAAACAAAGGGTTGCCCCTGATTTTCTTGGCCCACAGGTAAAACAGCATATACTAAGCTACAGGCATCTAGAAACTTTTTGTCAAGTAGTAAATCTCCACCATCTTTTCGAGGAGGTTCGGCTGCAAATATTCAAAATAAAGAAATATTTATTGGAAAACAGTGGCAAAATCTGGGTCCACTCAATCGAGTATTAACACAAGAACATTCCAAGCAAATTCTACATACCTGTTACATCTGGAAGTGAACTAATGGGTACAGGGCCCCACAGGCTAACACAAAAATTGTCCCAATCAAACTTACTAAAGAACTCCAGAAAACGATACAGGACCTGCACATGCAACAACAAAAAAATTCCAGATGGATAGATATAGAAATACAACAAATAAAAAACAGAATCTACTCGCAGTCACCTCAAGTGGTCCAGCAAAGGGATTATTGAAGACATGAAATATGTAAAGAACCAGGGTTTCCAAGGCATAAGTTGAGATAAGCCCATGGTGAGCACCCAGGATCCGGCTTTCATAATAACACCAAGCCTTGATCAATATAATGCTACGCTTGAATAAATGGTTTTGATTTATCAAATGATCAACCTAAGGAACCAAAAACTACAAATCAGTGAAGAGACACAATCGTCATCATGGTCTAATTTTCATGGAGAAAGAAATAGTTCAAGGTTTCCAAAATGCAGTATTCACCTCCTCAAGGAAGCAAAGAGTGCACAACCCTCCAAGCTGGTCGAATGATATGTCTACCACAATATTTTCCACAAGGCACTTTATTATCTTCACCTGAAAACATATGAAGAAACAATACAGAATGCTAAATACTATCAGAGAAAATCCCAGAGCAAGAATAAAAAAATAATTATATTATTTTTTGATTATAAGGAACATAATCTAAAGCAATACGGAAATAATAATAATAAAAATAACAAGCAACAACAATTGCAGGAATAAGAAAGCTTCCCAACTGGCGAAAAGCCAAAAAAATAGCTTATCGGCTAAGAACATAGATCTTTTCCCATATACCCCAATAATCATGGAAACAAAATATACAATCCTCAACCCTAAACCATAATATGTAGCTGTAGGCCCAAGGGGAATACATAGCAAGGATGATAAGCATCCTAGAAGTAAAGTCAATAGGTGGAAGTTAAGGATTCACTGTTGACTGGGAAATTAGAAGAGAAGGCCTCAATCACATTGCCATAGTTAAATCATGTAATTATAGATATCTCAGGTGAACCAATATGTATGTAAAAGCATATCATCCTCAGGTTGTCCAAACATCTGAATATGCCCAACAACGATAGGGCTGAAAAGACGAATCCTTTCATTCCGTAGTTTCTAAGAAACGATAAAAGTTGCACATTAAGAACTGTTCCAACTAAGAAGCATGAACATAGACACGACACAACACAGGATATGGTGACACAAAAATTCTTAAAAATTAGGACAACACGGTGGGTACACGACAATTAAAAAATATATTATATATTTTAGCATATTTTATGTTTCGTTGGGGGAAAAATAGCAAATTTCTCTATTTTAAAGACCAGAACCTTAAGCAGGAAAGGAAAAAAAAAAAGCAAATTACCAACATGTGGCCAAGGCTGGTAAACATTTGGACCTTCCCTCCCTCTGTCTTTTTCAATTTCCTCGTTGGGTAGATCCAAACCCAAAATCAGAAACAACGAAAACAACAAGCCAAAACCACCTCCATCACTCGACTCAAAACAGGAGGCGCATCCTTCCTAATAAGCTCGACAACAACCTCTGCAAAAGCAGTGGTGATCATGGGACCTTCATTGAGGAGTGATCGTTGAGATGTGGAGGAGCGCCAATGAGCATGGAGGAGAGTCGATGAGCTTTGAGCAGTGCCAATCAAGTTTGAGAGGGAGAGGGAAGACCGAGTGGTGAGTGGTGACATTTTTTTTTTTTTTTTTTTTTTTTTCCATTTTTTGTGTTCACCGTGTTGAGACCATATCCTAACCGTGTCCAAAATATAAAGTTTTTCTTCTCTTTTCTCCCAAAATGCGATGGACACGGATGCAGAAGTTTCCGTGTCTGTGCTCGAGTGTTCCAATGACCATTTGGTTTCAACATACTCATTAATGTCCTATCCAAACTGGTTGTTCCTATATCTCAAAGTTTTGTGACTGCTAATACCTTAAGCTACAAAGCAATACTTCAAGAAGCATAAAATATAAACTTCAAAATAAGCTTTACAAATGGTTTACTTTATTTCATTTTGATGGGGGGATGGCACATTTGTTGCTATAGCTTCTGAGGTTAAAGCTGATGCCCAATAGATAGCATCTGAGGTTCCATTTCCCCAAATAATTCTCTTCTAGTCTATAATCTGAGTGATCCTAGAACAATTTTTTTTTTGTTCATTTCACATATGTTTAAGAAGTTAATTTTGCAAGTTTGTCTTATCATCAGAATGCAGAAAATTTATTTACATGGATAAATTCGGATAAGCAACCATTAAATCAATATATATATATATATATTTTATGATTAAGACAGCACATTCTTTACCAAATGCGCAGATGGACTAGGAAAATCATTCTTTTCTACAGTTAATTTAATTTCACAAACAAGTAAATTAAAAAATACTACACTACGCTTTCAACAGAATTGGTCATAAGGCCAAAACATTAAAAAAAGATGACACAGAAGCTCCAATAATTGTAAAAGCATTAAGAATACTAAGAGGGACATACTTCTGCCTGAATATACTGAACTTCTTTAACACGAAATTCAGCATTCTCATTCTTTTCCTCATTCTCCAGCATATCACGAACTTGATGAGCCCATGACTCCTTCATAGTTTGGTTCTTACTGAAGGATGTTAAGTCAATGTCTCCATCAGGCAAATAAGTCTTGAGGGGCACAGATCCAAAAGTGAACACCTGCAGACAAAGATCATAATTTAAGTGATGGTATTGAGGAACAATGACACAACAATATAAAACATGAAGGTGCATGCATTTCTACTCTGCTAAAAGAAGTGAACAAACAATGATGTCATATGTCCATGTCTACTACCAGGTATATATATAGATATAATATTTTGAAATCAAATAAGCCTACTATCCACTCACGCCGCTTCCCACAAATTCAGTCTCACAATTGCACTCAATCAAAGTCAAACCAACACCTATCAGCAAATATTTTCCTTCTTAGCTATTACCCTTTAGATAAATTCATTGATGGTTGTCCTCTAGTGCCTTTATTGCCTTCAGGCAATCACTAGTTAAGATGCATTTATTAGTTTTCAAAAGTCATCAATTCAAATTTTAATTCTTTTTTTTTTTGGGGATGAGCTGTAAACTCGGACGTCTTGGGTTCTAATAGCCTCCTGCGTGCATTCAACCTCTTGGGGCCATCGGATTGGGGGAATTTAATTGCCCCTTGAATTACCCGAATGTGCACTTGCGGGAAACTCCTTGCCAAGGCCCTGTGCACCCCCGGGATTAGTCAAAGCAAAATGTTTTGGACACCCAGTGCCAATAAAAAAAAAAATCTTTTTTTCAAATGCAGCTTATCCATCTCAACATTCTTACTCAACTATGCTCATTGAGTAGCCAAGACACTTGTAGCTCAATGTCACTGCCTACTCTACTTATAACAATGATACCAGCATTATCAATTTAAACAAATTATCCATTCATTCCTAACAAGATAACAATTCATCCAACTAAGTACCTTGCAGGGGAAGCACTTCATGATAAGGCGCTGAACGTAATTGGCAACGGCATTTCTGCGGTTTTCAGAAGGCCGGTTGGGCTGAATACAGGCAATAAGTTCTGCAGTCCTTTCCTCGGCCTTCAACCATCGTTCAGAGTCGAGCACTCGCATCACCGAGGCCTCTTCATTGGGCAGCAAGCCGTTTGGCAATCGCCCACTCGGTGGCTCATGTTCGCCCATACAAACTTACACCTTTCTCCCTTCCCTCAAAACCCAACAATAACGAACTCACAAACAGCTAGTTGAACCGGTAACAAACTCCCAAAAAAAAAAAAAAATAAAAAATTTGTTAACAGGTTTGCTTAAAAGGGAAAGTTCTAGAACTTATCAAAACAAGACCCCAGATAGCCAGATAGGCTTTCTACCAAAAAAAAAAAAAAAAGGATCGCAAACCTAGAACCCTAAAAGAATTTATATATATAAATATATAATATAATAAAAAAAAAAATGAAATTGAATCTAGAAGCTAATCCAATAGGGAAACCCTAATGAGAGCGAAAAAAAAGCTGATTGGATAATCGGAATTTCCCAATGGTGGAGGAAGTGTCGACGAATCAATAAATATTTGGAAGTGGAGTTGGAGGAAAAAGATGAAGAATAGGAGGGGCCTATTTGCAAATGTCAAAGATGAGAGGAGGATCAAGAATTAGGTTTTTTTTTTTTGGTTTGTAAAAGGAGGCGATAGAGATATGTTATAGATAGAGGTGTGTCTGTTTTGGGTTTGTGTTGGTTGACGTTGGTGGAGTTATGTGCATTTGAAGTGTTTTTGATTGGGAAGAAAGAGGAGGAAGATGGATTAGAGGAATCTGTAAGACAGAAATAAAGAGAGAGTGTTAGGGAAAATTAAAAAAATAAATCATTAAATTAAATGTCATAAAATGATTTGACCTTTTTACTAATGGGCTTGGGCTGATTATTATTAATTTATTATTTATGGATTATGGACCTTTGTTGGATTTGGAATTTTTTTTTTTTTTTTTTTTAATTTGTCATGTAGATGATGGACCCAAGCATCATTGAATTTGGGACAACAGTGAAGAAGTCAGCAGCATTTTGGATGAAGATAAGTTTGAGGCAGAAATGTTGGTATTATGGAACAACATACAATGTTTGTGTCATATGGACTAATAGCATTTTGGATGCTAATGTTTGTGTCATATGATATGGATTGATGTATTGATAGCCAAAGAAAGGTAATAGCAGTAAAAATGTTGCTATTATAGCCAAAGAGACTTGTAACAGTAAAACTATTTGGGCTTCCCGAGCACATATTTGCAATAAAACAATAACAAATGGCTTCCGAGCACATATTTTCATTCATAAAACAAAATAAGTATAATAGTTTACTCATAAGTGCATTACAAACACTTAATTTTACTAACCAAGGACATAAGCTCATAAAGCACCTAATAGGGTACCAACAATAAGAATCCAACTAACTGCGAAAATGTACATTAGCATTCTTTGCTTCTTATTGTGTAAGCCTTTCAATTCTGTAATCTATCTCTTCTTCGCCATGCTTTTTTCTTCAACACTTGCCAATATAAGCTTTGTCAACTTGTTACTCTCTTCTAACTCTCACAACTTAATCACACCATGCAAACAGACCATTACAATTAAAACACTTTTGTCTTGCTACTTACCTCATACTTGTCGTAACTCCAACATCTCCTCCCAGGGTTTGAAGATGTCCAAGAAATCCTAAAATGTGCAAAATGTTGAAAATTTTGATATGATCAGAAAAATGATGTGACTTTGAGGCGTGATAACATTATCTTTAAGGTGATAAATTGGCACTATTCCAGAATAATGTAACTGTTCAAAATCATTAAATAGTTATTGGGTTATGATGCACACATGCCCAAGTGCCAAGTGCGCTACTAAAACGCCACACGCGCGTGCACGTGTGTGAATAGTAAAGCCACATGTCCATAGGTCCACTTTAATCCATTTAAAGTGTTGGTGTGTGTACCACCTTATAAACACCTTCAAGGCTTTGTATGTTTCCAATGTGGGACAAGTGCATAAGCTCCCACTTCTATATCACTATAAACAATCATTTTACAACACAAAATGCATACGGAGACATACAACGCTAAACTTCAAAGTGTGTACACTCTGTAAACTGCCACGTGAGCTACCAAAAGGCATTGGGCTTGAAACGAACTTACAGTAAAACAAACATTAAACGGGAGCTTAACATTTTGACAAACAATTGGTTAACAAAAGCCAACGATTATAGCAAACCATCTTTATTACCTCAAATCTATATGTTGTCGAAGTCCCACATCGCTCGGGGGCCCTTGGGTTGTGCACTTTATAAGTCATGGGCAATCCTCCACTTATGCTAGAGCTCTTTTGAGTGGAGTTAGACTCATTTGTCTTTCTAAATCTATATAATATTATTCATACACCAAAAAAATATGTTTTTCCATTCATGGATAGCAGACCAAATAAGAACATTTTCTTTTTTTAGTAAATCAATAATCTTCTTTGCAACAGGGACTACAAAAAAATTTCCCCTTCATAAAACCCCTTCAAATGGTAAGCAATGCCGATAATAAACCTTGAAACATTACCATCTTCGATTACAACACTCCTCTTTTCAATCTTCAACTCTCCTCTTCTTCGATTTCAGTTATCCTCTTCCTCTATTTC
Organism: Fagus sylvatica; assembly: GCA_907173295.1. Lineage (NCBI taxonomy): Eukaryota > Viridiplantae > Streptophyta > Magnoliopsida > Fagales > Fagaceae > Fagus > Fagus sylvatica. The sequence goes on along the minus strand of OU015762.1, from coordinate 26,435,919 downwards.
CTCTCTTCAACAAACTGAACACCCAAGCAAACAAATTTCTTCAGCAATCTATTAAGCACAGCTCCTTTCGTTCTAGATCTGCATGAGGGATTCATCTCTTCGTTTTTTTTTAAAGTTAGATGGAATGACATCGTTCCTTGTTTGGTGTTCATGATCTCTCTACTAATTTGAAACTACATTGTTTTGAAAGATTTTGCTTTTTCTTTTTTTTTTTCTTTATTAGGGTGACATTTCACACTAACCTAGGATTAATTGAAGTTTCCCGTTGTAGAGGCATTTTTTCGCATAGACCGAGTCCAACACCTAGTGATCCACCAGAGGTCCAAAGTGCCACGGTATAAAACGTAGAAATGCAAAAAACCATCAGCCAAGTCCAAAGCCCAAAAGAGGAAAGGGAAGCCCAGCCCATAACTGTTAGGAGGTTCAAAAATTGATTCAAAAAAGAGGAGGGAAAATGGTTGTCTAAGATTTCTTTTCCCTCAGACATAAGGGGCATATTTCCAAAGATGAATCTCATTGAAAAATGAAACCATCGAAATCAAAGAAAATGGTCAGCACTAAGAACAAGGAGGAAGGAAGCTGGTCCTCCACGCTGCCCAGTGGTCCACGGCATTACCCAGTGGTCCACGGCGAAACCCAGTTTTAAACTTGCGGCGGCGCCAGCTGCAGCAAAATAGAATGAGGTAATGGCATCTTCCATGGCCGCCCATCAATCAGCTGAAAAGAAATATGAAAGACAAGCTTCACTTCCTTTGTCCACTGGTCACGAGGGACTTACAAAGTTAGGCAGCACCAGCTGAAACAAAAAGTGCTGAAAAGACTTGAGAAATCTGCCATGGCCAAAGGCCACCACCACTGATAAGATATTATAAGTAATGATTTTCTGCTGGGGATTTAATAAATCTAATTAATGCAAAACAAATCAAGTTTTAAATGCAAATCACATACTTATCACCTCCATCCTCATAAATGGCCTGAAAATCCGCCGTTCGCCGCAGATAAATAATCTGCGGCAATAAAACCATCAGCTCAGCCCCCAAAAATTAAACTTTGTCAAGCCCCTTTATTTCTTGTTAAACAATGATTCTCATGATGAAGAGGATAACAAATCAAACCATAAATAAACACCATTATAAATAGGGGTGAGAAGAAGGAATAGGGGTTGGTTGGCTGATCAGAAAACTAGACTGAAATTTATTCTCCATAAGAGCTGACTTCAAAAGCTCAAAGGAGGCAGATAACCAACAACAGTCCACGGGACACTTCCCGTAGGTCCACGGTAACTAAAAGTACTTTTAGTCTGCCAAACAGAAAACTAATCAAACACTAACCCAACTCATAATACTGGTGTTGCCTAAATGATTCTCTTCCTATCCAAATTCCTAAGTTCTATGATTTGTTATGTTTCTTTACTCTGCTCCTGCCTTTTGCAAGTCACAAGGGAAGCCAAGTGTATTGTGTCCAGCCTCTTGATCCACTGATCCTTGATTTCTATTATTTGTCATGTTTATTATATTTACTGTCATTGATTGTAAACTCTTGAAAGAGTTGAGTTCATTGTACTGAATCTCAGTCTATGGGATGTTTTGTTTGTCATGTGCAAGCTTGTGATATGCTTCTCATGTGTTGTTACCACTATGTTGTGATTACTGATTCTGGTGGAAGTGAAGTCCAAAATTATCAGTCATTTTGATCTGCGGCATCAGTTTCGTTAGTCCACCGTAACCTCTTACGTGAGTATTGCAGCCTGTGGATTGAAGAATACCAGAGGGAATGCACCATCAGCCACCAAGTTACCACACTTGGTGTAGAGTTTTGGGCTCAAATCCCCCACACACAAATTCGGCCCGTGTCCGGCCTTCTCGTGGATTGATACGCGGCCCATTCGGTGCTGATTTTTAGCTCCACACCCGTACTATTTATGTTTTTGGAACCAACTAAGTAGACATAATGACTCATTTGAATCGAATCAAACATAAGGGACCAAAATGAAAAGTTTTAAACTTAAGGAGAATAAAATGAAAATATCACCAAACTTAATAGGCCAAAAGTGTACTTTAGTCTTTTTATATTTAACAAAAAAAAAGACTTAGCTCTTTCTTGTTTGAAAGTATTGCGTCCAATAGAATGCATATATTCGAAAATATTTGAATTATTAGTGATGCTTCAAAAATGATAAGATATTATAAGTAATGATTTTATTTAATAAGCACAAATTTTTCAAAACATACCACGAATGTAGATATAATGAATAGAAGAAGAGTTGGCAAAATAAAGCCATATCATTGTTAATGACTCGAATAAATAGGTGTTGCCTACATTTTTTGAATGGGGAAATGCAATAGTTAAACAAGTTTCATGTTGGGTATATAAATTCATTCTCATCTCAATTAACCTAAATTAATGTTTGTTTACTTGCAAATCATTCTCATCTCTACTATTTATGTTTTTGGAATGTATGGTAATTTGCTTTCCAATATTTATATTATTTTTTAATATAATTTTTTTTTTCAATTGATTATTAAATAAATTTTAAATTACTGATATTTGTTAATGACTTACCCAAACCAAGAATATAGTTTGTATCAAGAATAGCTTTCAAAGTTGTGTTTTTGTGTATTATCACTTCTTTAATTCTATAATTTTGGGTTATATATTAGTTTTATCATGTCATTATTAGGTATAACAATTTAAATGTTGTTTTTTTTATTACAAAAAAATTGTGCGTGTGTTCTTCATATTTGTTTTGTTTTTCAATAAGTACTACATGGAACATGATGCATTAGTCTATTAGTTTGGAATTAAATCGTGAAAGTATATAGTTTGAACAAAAGAGTTTGTAGATATCTATTTCGTTGGGTTGTGCAATATTAAATTGTGGAGGAAAATTGATGGTGATAGTATTTTGAATGGGAGAGGAGACACATGCTTATGTGTAAAAAAGTGTTGATAGCATTTTTCCTAGAACAAAACTAGACTCTGAGAGAACTTAAAAAACCTAGAGAGAGAAAGTGAGAAATAGTGGTGTTTGCTTTGGGGCGCATGATAGGCGTTGTTCGCTATCGTGCGCCCATGGTCTTCTTTGGTCATCATCGCGAGTGTTACTCGAGGTGGTGCTCGTCCAAACCCCCATATGGGTTCTCTAGTCCCCTTTGTGGGTTCTTTTATAACCCAAATGGGTTTCTTCGTTGCCTTATATGGGTGTTTTTGTTGCCCTTTAGTGGGTTGATCCGTCGCTAGTGTAGGTTATTTTGCTACTATCTAGAGCCCTTCGATGGGTCTTGGACATGCGGAGGTGTCTCTTTTTGTTCTTTTTGTTATTAAATAGGCATTGATCTTGGCTGGACAGAGGGGTTAGTGGATGTTATTTCTTGGCCTTCTACAACAATGATTTGTGTGAGGTTTGAGTTTGTTCTTCTCTACCTGACTTGCAATTTAGGTGTTAAGGCTTTTAAGCACTTCTCAAAGTGCCCTCCATCCGGAATCGCATGGTACTTTTCACCATGGACAATCGGATTGTACCTCCCCAATCCCCTCTCTTGGTGGATTGGGCCATGTTTATGTTATTCTTGGCCTCTCCTCTTGGTTGCATCTTTGAAGATGAGAGGAATTTCTCACTTGTTGTTGCTCGGGGCCGATGGGAGATCGTGTGTGTATCCCTATGTTTATTGTGAACTGTGATATCCACCTGATCCTTGTTATAGTTGTTAATGGAGACTCCTTAATAGTTTTGTTGTGTTGTGTTGTGTTTGGTTGGCTTGTGTTGTGTTTATGTTGGTCTTGTTTTTGTTGTTATTGTTATGGCTCTTTTCCTTGTTTGCCTTCCATGTGTTTGTTGGTGAAACTGGGGAAGAGGCCTGTTGTGTACCTTTTATTGGCCTTGGTTGTTTTTGATAAAAAAAAAAAAAATGGTTATACTTAGCAAAAAAAAAAAGAAGAAAAAAATGTGTGAAAAAGTGTTAGGATTGATTATCTTATCTTACTATATTATAAAAGAGAGTTTTGACTTTGTTTGTGGTGTAATAAAATACCTTTTAGTGTATGTGCCAATTACAAAAATGGTTTGAAAAAAGCGACTAAGATTTAGTTGTGTTAATTGTAAATATATTGGTCGCCATTGATGTGCTCAATGGCGGGTTATTGGTTGTTACTACTAGATAATGAGTAAATATTTATAAAGAAAAAGCAAGTATACATGCAAAATGAACAAGGATTTTTACGTGGAAACTTTTTATGTTTGGAGCGAAAAAAACCACGAGCTCCAACCAGTCGAATATTCCACTATGTATTGGAAATAATTATAAGAGTTGTATGTGTTTACAAGAAAGAAATTAAAAAAGGGTGAAGAGAGCTTGGAAAATGGAGCCTTTTAGAGATGAACAAAAATGAGTAGATAAGGTGGACAAGTGTTGCATTCTTATTGAAGGACGCTAGTGAGTCTTCACAAAAGTAGGACCCATGAACATGGTGCCTTGGCGCATTTTTTTTCTCTTTAGCTGGCTAGCATTTTGTGCTCTTCAGCTGGCTGGTCATTAGTTATAATGTGGCCAAATTATACTATTGTAGTAGCCCTTAATGTGTTGAATGAATCCTTCACCCATAGATTTGACATTATTCATGACCATGCTGCTAAAAGTTGATGGAGTACATGGTCCCTACCCAATGGTTAATGACCAATGGCTAATGGTTGAAGGCTATATGTCTTTGTCTAATGGTCTAGGGCTTAATGACTAATAAATGCATGACTTCGTTCAATAGCTAATTCATTTTCAACGTCCAAAAGTCAATAGCGAGATGCCTTGTAGCCATGTAAAAGACTAAGTATAAGTGCATCACACCAATATAACTATATGCAAGCCATTACGAGTCCTACCAAATGTTAAAACTTTTTATTTTTAACTGTTTCTTGCATTAGTAGATTCGCCCACTGCTAATCTAGTGGGTGCTATCTCGTAAACTTGGATAGGCTAAATGACAAGTTAGAATTGTACGCAAAGTTGCATTTGTAAGGATATGTTTTCCTCCAGAAATGTGATGCAAAGATACTAAGAGGGAGAGAGAGAGAGGAGAGTGAACCAGTGAGAAGAATCCACCCACTTACTCCAAGTCTGTCAAGTAGAGAGAGAGATAGAGAGGACAATGAATCAATGAGGGAAGTGATGGGAATAGAGAGCATGTGGGTACCTACTCAGGGTTATTTGTGGGTTTTTTTCTAAATTGAAAGAGGGAAAAAGGGGAACAGATGGCAAAGGGGGATTCTCTGTGGTTAGTTTTAGTGTTTCAGCTCAACATAACTGGAAATATCTCTTAATTTTTTATTTTTCCCTCACAAAATTTCAACTAGTTTAGGACCTAAACTTTAGGTTGCTTTATTTCCTTTTGGTGTTTCGGCTCAACATAGATCAAGTCATCTCTTTTTCTCTTTCTAAATTTCTAATTTGATTCACCCCTTAAAAATTTCAGCTCCAGTTTTGGTTGATTTTTTTATATATGTTTTATATTTATATTTGTATTGTAATTTTAGATTTATGGGGTGGTGAATTTTGATTGTTGGTTGAGACTTTGCATTGTGGGGATGTGATGATGGAGTTATATATTGTCGAGTTAGTTTTTCTACATTTTGCTTTCATTTTTTAAAGGTATAATTATATATATAAGCTTTTTAGTTTTTTCTACTCTACAATTGTAATAATAAAAAGTTTTAAATATTCTAATACATAAAAAGTTTGGTATAATATTATAGGAACGTATAATCAAGGATAACATTTAAAGTTTTCAGCAGATATTTGTGCGGGCTCTTCTTTGGTTAGTCCTTGCTAAACCATCTCATTAGCATCATGCATGCCATGTTTAGCACATCAAATTTTGTATTTTCCCCAATAGTTTTTTGTTCAGATTTACAATTGTTTTATTTGGTTCTTATTTTTTGGAGGGCTTAAATCAGCTACGCGCGACTCAAGGTTTGCATTTTATTTGTTAGAAGGGTTTTCACTATAATTAGGAAGGGTGATATGTAAATATCTACATGATCTCAATCATGAATGAGTGGATTTAATATAATTAATTTTATTTGATGTTGATTTGTGTAGTTGATAAATTCAAGTGCCACAGGCGGAAAATCAATATATACAACTTGAATTTATAACTAATATACTTGAGTTTAATTATTGCTAACAGTAACGAAATAAATCCAATGTTAGTTTATATGTTTGCATTTGAAAGCTATTTCTCTATGTGTTTACCTGAATTCTAGCAAAATTTTTACATGTTATGATTGACTTTGTTTTTTGTTATTTTTTATTGGTGTTTTGAAGGAGAAATTTATATTTGACATAAACAATTTTTGACAGAGACATGTTTTGGGTTTGTAGTTGGACATTAGTATATAAATGATATGGAATATTGCAAACTTTTAAGTTTTGTTTCATTTACATTATATGCATGTTCCATTGCTTGCTAGTTAGTTAGTCACTACTAATTTTGAGATTAATAATGACCGATTCAAATACATATCACATGCCTTATAACTAGCTTGGCAAGGAGCCTTAATATCCATAGGTTTTGCTATTTAAAAGAACTTTCAGAACTCATTGAAGTGCTCTGAATTTGTCTCATATGTGTACTAAGCAAATAACAATCAATTTAACTTCATGATTTCACAAACTAGAATACGGTCAAATTATTGTCTGTTACACCAATCATCTATTTATTTATTATTATTATTATTTTTGGTTTTTAGGCAGTTTTATTGCAAACTTTGAACGAATATTGGGAAAAATAGTTCTTAAACCACTTTTGTGACATGAAGGTAAACCATCACTGTCATTATCAATTTTTAAGTTCCTTCTACAAATTACATTTCGAGTACTAATGAATTAGTTTGTGTACTTGTTTAGTTTTGATATTATTTATGAAAAATAACTTATAGTTGTTGTATTTTTTTTTTTTTACATGCACTAGCCGAACAATTTGTGCCGACAAAGATATAATAGTAGATTCTCATTTGAAAATGCAAATTATTAATTCTAGATCTTACTTTTAGTATTTGTTTGCCAATAACCTTTTGTTTCTCATTTTAAATGATAAAGACAGAGGTAGATGGCTATTAATTAAAGCAATTCGTGATAGAATTACAGTGTTAAATACTATGGATATTTTTTTATAGCGTTCTTTACGGGAAAATTATTCAGTAGTTTCAAACTATAAATAAATACGTAGTCTTCACTCTCACAGAGTAATGAGTCCGACCATGAATTTAATTAGTAGGACCCACCATTTATATGAAAGGAGAACTACTGTATAATCACTTGTTCTTTACATGTGTTGCCAGGATCGGCCCTAGGGTAAGCGCTTTGTCTAGGGCAATCCCCCACCCTAGGGCAATCAATGAAAAAAAAATAAAATTATACTATACATTAAATAAATAAAAAATTTATACGTATACAATAAAAAGTATACATAAAAAATTTGTATACATAAAAGAAAATTTTATTAGTATACATAAAAAATATTCAAAGGCAAAAAAAAAAAAAAAAAAAAACCAATACACCCAACAGACCAACAGATCAAGATTTTATTTTATTTTTTATAATAAGAACGGATTAAGATCTGAACCAACAAACCTAAACCAACAGATAACCAAAACTAAACCAAAAAAAAAAAAAAATACAAATAAAAACACAAAACACATAATCAGCAAAACACAACTACCATAAGCTACTAGTTACCAAAAGTTCGAAAAAAAATACCTAATCCTAGATTCACAATCCATAAAAAATCTCAAATCACCTTGAAGGGGCAATCGATGATTAGCCACCAGATCTGCCACTTGAAAGGCTCAAATCACCATTCGATAGCCACCGTCCACCGTCCATGGCACGGGCTACTCTCACGCAGCTAGGAGGCAGGAACCACATGGAGTGACGCTGACTGAGTCGCTGAAGCACGGCAGCACGCAGTGACGCATAGCACGCTGGCGCTCAGCCTGTGTGTGTATTGACCAAATAGTGTAGTGTAGTGTTATTTTTATTTTTATTTTTTTAGATGGGAGTGTTACGCATTAGATTTATTTGTCTGTGTTGTGTTGTGTTTTTTTTGGATGGGAGTGTAATAGTGTTATTAACACTGAAATATTTTTTTGCTAAAATAGGTATTAGTTTAGATTTTTAGGATTGTACTATAATTTTTTATTATTTGAACGAGATTGTAATGTCATATAGATTGTAGGTACTATGACGAATGATGATAATGACAACAACCGAGTGAGGTCTCGTAAACAAAACTCTGGATATTATAATAGAAAAGTCAAGCAACGAAAAGATATAATGGCAAAATCATTAGTGGGTTCGATTTCTAACCTATTTAATGCAAGAATTAAAAAATTCCTACTTTCAAGCCAAGTTGAAGAAGCTAGTCGTGAAGATATGAATGAAGTCCATGTGGAGCCTAATGAAAGTGTTGTAGCAAACGAAGAATTTAGTGAGGAAGAAGCTAGTGGTGAAGATATGGATGAGGTTCATGAGAAGCATATGAGTGAAGGTGTTGACGTAGCAAATGATGAATTTAGGGAGAAGCATAATGAAGACCATACTCTTATGAATGATAATCTTGGGGATGAAGGTGTTAATGAAGAAGTTTGTATAAGTATGCTTGACCTTGAGAAAGATGTTGATGTGAACTACGATCCGGGGTTGTGAGGAATTATTAATGTTAAGGTTTTGGATAAACCAAACTCAACTGAAGCCTCAAAGAACAAGATCACAGCAAATGCAGATAAAGATAAAGTTCAAGGAAACTCATTTTGTTAAGATAATGTGATAAGCATTCTGTTTTTGTAAATATCCTTGCTTGTAGTTATCTTATAAACTCATTTATAAATACACAGCATCCTTGACCATATTTTGGCAAGGCAGAACAGCTATCAATATCTCTGTTTATTTAGCTTTTACATGGTATCAGAGCCCTAAAAGACTCACGACATTTTTTTTTTTAATTCTCTCTCACACATTTTCTCAAACACCATGGCCTCATCCTCTTCAACCCTCACCGACTCCTCCGCCCATACTGCCTCTCCACCCACATCCCTCACTGCTGTCCATCACCTCATCACCATCAAACTTACCAGAGACAATTATCTCCTATGGAAAGCACATATAGTACCTTACCTCAAAGGCCATCACCTATTTGCCTTCCTTGATGGCTCTCGGCCTGCTCCACCCCAAAATCTCCCTACCCAACTCACTGATACTACTAATCTTCTTCCCAATCCCGATTTCCAGGCCTGGCATCTTTAGGATCAATTAATCCTAAGTGCCTTGATCTCTTCCCTTTCTGAGACCATCTTGGCCCATGTTGTGAAATGCAGCACCTCTCATGATGTGTGGCTCACTTTGGAGAGAATGTTTACCTCTCATTCTCATGCTCGCATAATGCAGATTCACTATCAACTTGCAACCTTGAGGAAGGGTGACTCGCCCATTGCTGATTATTTCCACAGGTTCACAAATCTTGCCGACACACTTGCCGCCGTTGATCATCCTCTGAATGATATTGAGATGATCTCATTCCTTTTGGTTGGCCTTGGCTCCGATTATGACTCGTTTGTCACCTCAGTCAACACCCGTGTTGAACCTCTCTCTCTTGAAGATCTGTATGGCCATCTTTTGGTTCATGAGCTACGGCTGATCCAAAATCAACCCAGCGTTGATCTTTCTGTTGCTACAGCAAACTATGCCCAAAAGGGCTCCTCCAATCGTGGTGGTCGTGGTAATCGCTTCCGCACCACACCCTCCGCTGGTCACACCTCTTCTCCAGGCCACCGCACCAACTATGGCCGTGGTCCTGGTCGTGGTCACTCTTCTAATGGCTCTCGCCCAATGTGCCAAGTCTGTGGTAAACTTGGACACATAGCATTCACTTGCTATCACAGGTTTGATAAAGCCTATGCCACTGAACGTAATCCTCATCTGCAGGCTCTCTTGGCAACTCCTCAGCCTTAGTCTGACAACAATTGGTACTCAGACACTGGTGCATCTCACCATCTCACTTCAGACTTGTCTAATCTGAATATGTATGCTGATGAATACACTGGTACTGAACAAATCCGTGTGGGTAATGGTAACTCTCTCCCTATCAAACATATTGGCACCTCTCACCTGTTTACACCACACAACTCTTTTTGTTTAAATAATGTTTTGCATGTGCCCAATATATCCCAAAACTTGTTATCTGTTCAGAAGTTTACCACTGACACCAACACATTTTTTGAATTTCACCCCAAATTTTTTTATGTGAAGGATTAGGCAACACGGAGAACACTGCTTCAAGGGCCGAGTAAGGATGGATTGTATCCTCTTCCCCTCTTCAATAAAAGACATTTTTCCAATAAAAGACCCAACTATCCTTCTTGCCTTTGTTGGTGAATGAGTCTCTCTTCCACAATGGCACTCTCGTTTGGGTCATCCTTCCTTTCACATTGTTTCTAGGATAGTTTCTAAATTTGGTCTCCCTGTTTTACCAAATTCAAATAAATTTTTTTGTCCTGCTTGTATTGCTTCCAAAAGTAAACAATTATCTTTTTCTTCTTCTCATTCTAAAGCTACTTGTCCTCTTGAATTAATTTTTACTGATGTTTGGGGCCCTTCTCCTATCCCTTCTCATAATGGTTATAAATATTATGTTTCATTTTTAGATGCCTTTAGTCGTTACACATGGCTCTATCCAATGCATAAAAAGAGTGATGCTTTCAATATTTTTTTAAAATTCCAAAAATATGTAGAACGGTTCTTCAATGCAAAAATTAAATCCGTTCAATCTGATTGGGGTGGTGAATACCGCTCCATTTCAAAAAAATTTCAAAACTATGGAACTGTGCATCGTGTCTCTTGTCCCCACACTCACCAACAAAATGGATCCATAGAACGTAAACATCACCATGTTGTTGAATCTGGTCTTGCTTTGCTCTCTCATGCTCATGCTCCTCTTCGATATTGGGATGATGCTTTCCAATCTGCCTGTTATCTCATAAATCGACTTCCAACATCCGTTCTTCAATTCCAATCTCCCTATGAGAAATTTTTCAACACCTCTCCAGACTACTTATTTCTCAAAACCTTTGGGTGTGCTTGTTGGCCTAATCTCCGCCCTTATAACACTCACAAACTCCAACCCCGATCTAGTCAATGTGTTTTCTTGGGTTATAGTCTTCTTCATAAGGGTTACAAATGTCTCCATCTTCCCTCAAATCGTCTCTATATCTCTTGTGATGTTGTTTTTGATGAAACCACTCTTCCTTTTCAAAAATATTCCCCATCCTGTCCTCCATTTCCGTCCAGGTCATCACCCACTCATCAAACTCTTGCAATGATACAATCCATCTCTACTGCTGGGCCTTGTACAGTGCCAACCCGTGCCCAAGCCTCTCCAACACACGGATCTGACCTTGAGCAATCACCTCAAGCCTAACTTCATCCTCCACCAGAGACATGGCCTGCCCTTGAGCCATCAACCCAAGCCCATTTTATTCCTCCACCAGAGGCCCACAACCCACCAAGCCCAACCCACTCCTTCACCAATACTGATCTAGAAACATCCCCAACCCGTGAACATAATCCAAACCTCACTCCAGAAAATCCAGCCCACAGTGAAGCTCTCTCCACCCTCAACCCAGCCGCACCACCACTTCTTCCCACCCATCCGATGACTACCCGTTCCCGAAACCAGATCATTAAGCCTAAAATTCCCACGGATGGCACGGTTCAGTATCCCGTATCAAAAGCACTTCTTGCCGTCACCGAGAGCTCCTCCGTTGATGCTGAACCCACATGCTTCACTTCGGCAGTCAAGAGTCTAGCCCGGCGCGCAGCCATGAACCTTGAATTTGATGCCCTCCTCAAGAACCACACATGGAAACTCGTTCCACCTCACTCCTCTCAAAACCTAATCGGCTGCAAATGGGTTTTTCGCACGAAGAGGAAAGTTGATGGCAGTGTTGAACGGCACAAAGCTAGGCTCGTTGCCAAAGGGTTCCATCAACAGCCTGAGTCGACTATGATGAGACTTACAGCCCTGTTATAAAGCCTACCACGGTACGTACTATTCTCTCCATTGCAATTTCTTCAGGTTGGCCTCTTCGCCAAATTGACATTCAAAATGCCTTTTTACACGGCACCTTGACGGAACAAGTCTTTATGACTCAACCACCGGGATATCACCATCCCTCTTACCCATATCACGTGTGTAAACTGCAAAAAGCACTGTATGGATTGAAACAAGCCCCACGGGCTTGGTTCTCTCGCTTAAGCAACCGTTTGATTGCCTTGGGATTTCATGGTTCTAGGTCTGACTCATCTCTTTTCATTTACAAAGACTCTAGTATTACTATGTATGTTCTGATCTATGTGGATGACATCATCATAACTTGCTCTCAACCTTATGCCATTGATGCTCTGCTTCAATCTCTCACTGCTGATTTTGCTGTCAAAGACCTTGGCAACCTAAACTTTTTCTTGGGTGTTGAAGTAATTCCGAATTCTCAAGGTGCTATGTTGTCCCAACAACGATATATTTTGGATTTGCTCACTCGCACTAAGATGGTTAATGCCAAACCTGTCACCACTCCTATGGCCTCCTCCACCAATCTCTCTGCCTTTGATGGAGAACCTTTTCCAGATCACACCTTGTTTCGCAGTACAGTGGGTGCCCTCCAATACTTATCTCTAACCTACCCCGACATTGCCTTTTGTGTGAACAAGCTCTCCTAATTCATGCATAAGCCAACACTACTCCATTGGCAATCTCTGAAAAGATTACTACGGTATCTCAAGCTTACTATTCAATTCGGGATTCAAATTTATCGCAACTCCAACACCTCCATTCATGCCTTCTCTGATGCGGATTGGGCTGGCTCTAAGGATGATCGTCGCTCCACTGGGAGCTATTGTGTCTTTCTAGGCCGCAACTTAATTTCATGGAGTTGCAAGAAACAAGCTACAGTTGCTCGATCCAGCACTGAGGCTGAATACAAGGCACTTGCTAATGCTGCTACTGAGGTTAAATGGCTTCAATCTCTACTTCTTGAACTTGGTTTCTCCAAATCCACTTCTCCAATTCTCTGGTGTGACAACATTGGAGCCACATACCTCTCCTCCAATCCGATTTTTCATGCAAGAACCAAGCACATTGAAATTGACTTCCATTTTGTGCGGGACATGGTTGCTGCCAAGACCCTTGATGTACGTTTTGTCTCGACTCATGATCAGCTGGCAGACCTACTTGACAAAACCCATATCTTCCTCCCAGTTCTCTCTCCTCCGATCCAAGCTCAACGTCCTTCCTATACCGTTTAGCTTGCCCCGCGTGTTAAGGTTTTGGATAAACCAAACTCAACTGAAGCCTCAAAGAACAAGATCACAGTAAATGCAGATAAAGATAAAGTTCAAGGAAACTCATTCTGTTAAGATAATGTGATAAGCATTCTGTTTTTGTAAATATCCTTACTTGTAGTTATCTTATAAACTCATTTATAAATACACAGCATCCTTGACCATATTTTGGCAAGGCAGAACAGCTATCAATATCTCTGTTTATTTAGCTTTTACAATTAATGACACTAAAAAGGTAATGTTCGTTAAAAAAATGTCCCATTAAAATTTTAAAAGAAAATGATGAGTTTTCAAAAGAACTGAATCTTGGGAGACACTTTTCTTCTAAACTTTACATTTGTGATCTTCCAAATGGTGAGAGACAAGAAAGTAAATGGCTTGTGTATCCAAATGGGTTGGATAAGGTCTTTTTTTTTTGATTGCAAGTTATTCAAGCATAAACCAATGACAACTAGTTTGGCCGAAGAGGGAACTAGTGATTGGCATAACCTTCCTACAAAACTCAAAGAACATGAAAGGAATCCAAAACACAACCACAATGTCATGAAGTTAGTGGACTTGCAAATGAGACTTAAACAAGAAGCAACAATTGACAAACAAATGGAAGCACTAATCGACAAAGAGAGACATCATTGGAAGTTAATACTAGCTCGAATAATTGGGGTTGTGAAAACTCTTTCTTGAAATAGTTTTCCATCTCGTGGAACTAATGAGAAGATTTATGAGAATAATAACAGGCTTTTTTTTTCAACTTATTGAATTTCTTGCGGAATTTGATCTTATTATGAAATATCACCATCAGCATGTAGTAGATAAAAAATATTCAAATCATTATCTTAGTCACAAAATTCAAAATGAATTGATAAGTTTGTTGGAAAATGAGATTAAAGAAGAAATTAGAAGAAAGATTTTAAAAGTAAAGTACTTTTTGATTATCCTTGATTGTACTTTGGATCTAAGTCATGAAGAACAAATGTCGATTGTTATAAGATGTGTGGATGTTGAGGATGCAAGTGAAGTTAAGGTGGAGGAGTTCTTTCTTGGGTTTATAAACATTGATGACATGTTGGGGTTTGGGCTTTTCAAGAGACTTGAAGATACTTTGGTGGATTTTAAACTCAACATTGATGATATAAGAGGACAAAGTTATGATAATGGCTCAACTATGAAAGGTAAACATCAAGGTGTACAAAAAAGATTACTTGATGTATATCCTAGAGCATTTTATATTCCATGTGGATGTCATACCTTAAACCTTGCACTCTGTGATATGACAAAATCTTGTGTGAAAGCAAGAATTTATTTATTATTATTATTTTATTTTTTTTGCATATGTTCAAAAGGTTTATACTTTGTTTTCAGGTTCAACACATCGGTGAGATGTTCTTAAAACATATGTGAAGGGCTTGTCACCAAAGGTATTGTTGGCAACTCGTTGGGAAAGTCATATTGAGAGTGTTAAAGCAATAAGAATTCAAGCACCGGAATTAAGAGATGCTTTAATTGAAATTGCAAATAGTTCTAAAGAGGATGTTGTGATGGCGGAAGCTAAAGGGTTGTGAAAAAACTTCTTTGGAGGATTTTGAGTTCTTAATTAGCTTATGTATTTGGTACAAAATCTTAGACAAAGTTAATTGGGTTAGTTAAGTACTTAAAAAGAAAAGATCCATATTGAAAATGCAATTACAAAAATAAAGGAGCTCATTTTATACTTTGAGAAGCTTAGAGAATATGGTTTTCAAGACTTGATGGAGGAAGGCAAAGACTTGCAAAAAAAGTTGGTATTGATCCAGAATTTACAACAAAAAGAGTAGTTCGTAGAAATAAGCAATTTGATGAGAATATGGGAGATGATGCCAATGGAAGTCAATCGCAGGAAGATAATTTTAGAGTTACCTACTTCTTCCACATTATAGATCAAGCTCTTACATCACTTACGGATCAGTTTGAGCAATTTCAACGTTATGAAGAAATCTTTGGGTTTTTGTTAAATGGAAAGTTCAAAAGTATTAGTGAAGACAAATTGATAGAACATTGCAATCAATTACAAAGTTTCTTAGAATATAAAGAACATTGTGATATTTATGGGAATGAGTTATTCCAAAAACTTAGACATTTGAAAACATTATTATCGAAGGATATAACAAAATTGATTGACATCCTTAATTCTATAAAGTCTTACTGGGAAGAGGGTGGTTTCAAAACAGTATGGGTTGCATATTGCATTTTGTTAACTATACCGGTTACAGTTGCTTCAGCGGAAATGAGTTTCACAAAGTTGAAGTAAATAAAAACTTATCTTCAGACTACATTGTCACAAGAGAGATTAAGTGGCTTGGCTGTGATCTTAATTGAGAATGAGTATCTGGATAAGCTAAATTACAATAACTTGATTGAAGAATTTGCTTCAAAACATGTAAGGAGAAGTAATTTTCTTGGAGTCGGATTGTGCTATTTATAAAGCACTATAATTGGGGTTACATTTTTTTATTTATTTATTATAGTTTAAGCTAAAAGTACAATGTAACCTTCAATTTGCATAATTTTTTTTTTTTGGACTTTATGTTATTTTTTTTTAATATTAAACAATAAGTGGGCAAGCAAAATTAGGACGAGTTTAGGCAACCCAAATCTCGGGGCCAACCCTGTGTGTTGCACGTGCATCAAAACTAGTTATTCGATTTTTTAATGATCTTTTCCATTTCTCAATGTTATTGAAAGTTTTCTTTCATTCTTTTTTAATTATGAATTACATATGTTTTGGGCAATTGCTAAATTTGAACTTTTTGTAATATCAATGTCATTGGATATAAAGAAGAATATAATAAAATGACTGTACCTGCTAGTTACCTAAGGTTCAATGGCAAAGTTTCTGGTGACTAACGGTACACGGTTTAGCCAATAGGTATGAGCTATTAGCAATTTAAAGCATATTATAAGTTGTAACAAAGAATAGTGAGAGTCAATGGCGGGTCGAGACAAGGGGTTTTAACGTGGAAACCCTCCATTACATAGAGTGAAAACCACGAGCTCAAGCCAGTCAAATGATCCACTATGAATTAAGAATGATTATAGAGTATAGGACCTTTACAAAAGAGGAAAATGATAGCAAAAAGGAAAAATGTATATCTTCCCTGTCTCCTCTTCTTTTCTCTGCTCTCTCCTTGTTGTTGTGCATGCAAATTGAGCTCATGTCTTCCTTTTATAGGCTTTAGCCCATGTCCACGTGTGGGCATATCACTGGATGCCCATGTGGGACGAAATTTGTCGCCCTGGCTATTGTCCTCATTTCGCATCACTGTCTATACCTCTGACATTACCTCAGGCGGTGTTGGTGCGTACACATGAGACAAACAACTCGACACTTTGTCCCTTCCTGGCAATTGAGGTTGCAATGGTTACGCCCAAGGTGCGCTCCACTACCCTCCATCTGTCTTTATTAGCAGTCATGTACTTTGTACTAGTCCTTATCTTCTGATGCAAGTGGTCCCCAGATGAGTCACGTAAATGTTGATTTTCAATCTTCAAAGGCTTCGTTTGTTTTAGCCATTGGCTAGGCTACACCTTCTTCCATAATGTCGTGCCTCTTTACTTCTCACGAGTACGGATCTACGACATCTTCATACCACCTATGTCATTCTTACTATTCTTGGGGTTGGGCTTAACAAGCTAGATTAGCCATTGGATGTTACCCCGGTACAATGACTATTCTAAAATAGATTTCTTCATAATTTAAATTGAAAATATCATAGGCATGGAGATGTATAACCATAATAGGATAATTATGAGTCAATAACTTTGGTAAGAGAATGCCCAAATTTTTTTTGTCTTATTGTTGGCATATTTAATTAATGAGCTAGCGTGTGTGTGTCTTAAGCTTACTTGGTACCATGTTTTTCAAAATTTAAAGTTGTATTGATTGAAGTCTATACAATTTTCTACATTTTAGATATTGATTGAAGAGTTATATTAGGATGGTTTTTTTAGTAAAACATCTTTGGAATAGTCCAACAATACAAGTAAAGGTCAGCCTTATGGCTACGCAGTCCTAAGAACCTAACACCTTCCCAAAAAAGTACCCTAGTCTCGGACTCAATCTAACTAATTCCTTTACCTCTAGAGTTTAAATAGTTCTTGACCCACACAAAAACTGAATGACAATTCATTTCTCCGACATAGTTCATGAGACTTGAGGCATATTCTTAGGCTCGTGTATAGGGTGGGCCCACACCAAGCAATCCAATGATCCGATCCCACCTTGCAATAGTCCATTATTGGAGGCCCCCATTGAAATTGACGTTCAGAGTGACAACTCCATTAGGGAGATGGAAAGTGAGGCTATGAAAAACAAGGTCCGACTTGTTGGACGCCGTAGAGTCATCTAGTGTGGTTAATTCATTTATCCGACATAGTTCATAAGGCTTGAGGCATATTCTTAGGCTCAAGTATAAGGTGGGCCCACACAAGCAACCTAGTCCCACCTCGCAATAGTCCATTATTGGAGGGCCGCCATTGCAACTGATAGGTGGCCCTAACTAGGACGTTCAGAGTGATAAGTCCACTAAGGGATAGAGAGTGAGACTACGAAAAACAAGATCCGACTTATTGAACGTCATAGAGTCATCTAGTGTGGTTGTTTTGTAAGGTTAAAAAAAAAAAAAAAAACTGGAAATTGGCAGGTCTTATGTGGATATCACATTAATTGAGAAAAAGGACAGATCAGTGTTAACAGATATGTGTTGGCAACTTGGTTGGCAACTTGATAGGGAGCAGTTAGACAATAACTTGACACCATTTATCATTCCAAAAACACACCCTAGTGCCATCCCCTATCGCAAAATGCACATAAGGCAGAAAACTGTCCCACCCAGCCCTTATCCCTTTCCACAGGCTACAACCATATGGCCCACGACACTGACGGGAAGTCCACCCCCCCAACTCCTCACCAAATTTAGAGGCTATAACCAGTCTCCACAAAGGTTGGTTATCCTACCTAGAGCGCCATAACCATTTCCCCAACAACGCTTGGTTAAAGTACCGAATAGTACGGATCCCCAAGCCACCCATAGAGATAGGGGTACAAACCTTCTCCCAAGCAACCAAAGAGAACTTAAAATCAACCTCAGAGGCTCCCCACAAAAATTGCCTCTGAATTTTCTCCAGCCTCTTTGCCACAGAAATTGGAACAGTAAATAGAAATAAGTAATAAGTTGGAAGACTAGAGAGCGTACTCTTTAGCAATGTAAGTCGACCTCCTTTGGATAAGTACAACGACTTCCACCCTGCTAGCTGGCGTTCCATTTTTTCCAAAATCGGATTCCAAATAGACTTTGCCTTGAAAGAGGTGCCCAAAGGCATGCCTAGGTATTGCATGGGTAAACTACCTACTTTACAACACAAGATCTCTGCAAGGTCCCCTACATTTCCCACGTTGCCTACCGATACCATCTCACTCTTCCCCAAATTCACCTTCAACCCCGTAATAGCCTCAAAGCATGTCAGAACCAGCCGTATATATAACAATTGTTCTCTATCAGCGTCACAGAATAGAATTGTGTCATCTACATATAGAAGATGTGAAATAGCCAGCCCAGTACGCTCCTCAGGCCCAACTTTGAATCCCCTAATAAAACCTCCATCCACAGTCTTCTGTAGCAATCTACTCAGAACCTCCATCACCAAAGTAAAGAGCAAAGGTGATAGGAAAGAAACCAGTCGAACAGCCACGAGTACTAGGAAAGAAACCAGTCGAACAGCCATTCACTAAGACCGAAAACCGAACCGTGGAGATGCATACTCAAATCCAATTCCTTCACTTATCCCTGAACCCCATCTTGCTCAACAAGTAGAGTCAAGACTCCCAATTGACGTGATCATAAGCTTTCTCAATATCCAGCTTGCATAGAACCCCTGGAACCCCGTTTTTTACACGGCTATCCAGGCATTCATTTGCAATCAGGACCAAGTCTAACATCTACCTCCCACCAACAAAAGCGTTTTGTGATTTAGAAATTACCTTATCCAAAACACTCTTCAATCTCACAGCTAGGACCTTAGACACAAGTTTATACACACTTCCCACAAGACTAATGGGTCTAAAGTCCCGAATATTGGAGGCATTGGCTTTTTTAGAAATCAAGGCAATGAAAGAAGCATTAAGGGATTTTTCCAACTCACCCTGGTAGTGAAAATCAGCAAAAACAGCCAGCAAATCTGCTTCCACTACCCTCCAGCAATGAAGATAAAAAGCTATGGTGAAACCATCTGGACCGAGTGCCTTATCACCCTTCATCTCCTTCAATGTCTTTATGATTTCTTCCTTCTCAAAAGGTCTCTCCAGCCAAGATTTATCATCCTCAGAAATACTATCAAAAGCAAGACCATCAACCTTTGGGCGCCACACCTCCGGTTCTTGATAAAGAGACGTGTAAAATTGAACCACTTTCTCCCTAATTTCCACCTCATCCTCATAAAAAACTCTATCCACTTCTAATCTTCCCATAGAATTGCTTATCCGGTGTGAATTAGCAACCTTATGGAAGAATCTAGTGTTACTATCCCCCTCCTTTAACCACAACACTCTCGACTTTTGGCGCTAGGAGATTTCCTGTAATGCTGCCAAACGCTTTACCTCAGCTTGAACTGCTTCCCGATGTTCTTGTTCCCAAACAGTGAGCCCTTGACTTCCTTCCTTGACATCCAGCCCCAATAGCTCACATAATAAAGCTTTCTTCTTCAAATTAACATCCCCAAAGACATCTCTATTCCACTGTTTCAAATCTTCTTTGAGAGCTTTTAGTTTACAAGCCATCACATAACTCGGGGAGCCCTCAAACTGATACCCCCGCCACCAAATATCAACCATGTCAGTGAATCCCTCCACCTTCAACCACATGTTCTCAAACTTAAAATAGCTTCTGCCCCTTACCATTCCTCCTGCCTCAAGAAGAAGAGGATTATGATCCGAAACCACCCAAGGTAAAGTAGTCTGGGTAACATTCGAGAAATAATCCTCCTAATCCCTTGACACCAGAACCCGATCGATGCGAGACATTGATGGCAGGAATAGTATTACAAGACCAAGTGAAGGAGCCACCACGCAGTGGTAAATCAATTAAGGCTAAAATGCAGAATCACCCCTTGGGGTTTGACTCAGTTGCAAACAGACCCCCTGGGGTTTTGATTTTGCAATATAACCACCTGGGGTTTTTAAATTGGTGAAATTGACCCCTCTAAGTATATTTTTTTGTCAATTTTGCTAACAAAATTTGTCATATGCATTGCACTTGGGTTTATAATAATGAATTTTTTATTATAAAGTGGTTACATATAATGCATATGACAAATTTTGTTAGCAAAATTGACAAAAAATATACTTAGAGGGGTCAATTTCACCAATTTAAAAACCCCAGGTGGTTATATTGCAAAATCAAAACCCCAGGGGGTCTGTTTGCAACTGAGCCAAACCCCAGGAGGTGATTATGCAATTTGGCCATCAATTAAATGAACATTAAAATCACCCACAATGCCCCAAGCCGCCCTCCACTTCTGACTTACCTCCCCCTAATTCCAGCCATAAACCATTCCTGAGACTATCATCATTGGGGCCATAGACACCACTTGATGTCGGGTCAATTTTGATGAGGGATGGATAGTATAGTAATGAAGAGGGTTGTTGAACCACAGGGAGATTGGAATTCAAGAGACACTTTTAAAAGGGTAAAAATAAAGAAAATAATATTTTGAGGTTTGTAGAAAACTAATAATTAAAATTAAGAAAAATGCAATGAGTAAAAATGCTTAGACTTTAGGTTCATCCACTTTATAAGAATACTATAAATTCAATTTTACCATGTCATAACTCAATTGATGGTTTCTCATCCCAAACCATCAATCGGAAGATTTGCAATAAAGACTTTATAAATAATTCTAATATAAATTTTTCTAAAGATTGTCCATTGATTAAAGCATGAAATCAATAACTACACTAGAAAAATCATAAGACGACGATATACTCTCAAGCAATAACGCAGCAAACAATAATATCTAATGCAATTAAGGTTTTGTATTTGATAAATCTAGGGTTCTTACATAACTATAAGAAAAGCCTGACTGAACTTATGAAACGGTTCAAACCCTAAAAGTTTCAAATAAAAAAAATAATATAATAGGTATGAACAATCAATAGAAGAAATTATAAACATTGAAACACATTCATGGCATTAAAAGAATAAATAGTATTTTACAAAGGGGAATCCCCCTTAGTCTAAGCTAAGGTTTTAGCCTTCCATGAAAAATACTAAACAAAAATCTAAAGAAAACATTGGGGGAGAGAGGCAAAGAGAGACTGAAGAGACTAAGAGAGCTAAGAGAGAAGAGAGAAGAGTGCTCTTAAATTTGACCTAATGAACCTTTAAATAGGTCTAGAAATCCTAATAAAACTAGAATTTTCGTAGGTTTAAAATCCCAGATTTTTAGGCTTTACTTGACCGCCACGTTTGACCCATTATAAGTCCGAATTAGGAAATTCTCATTAGACACAAAATTGTAGCCCTTTGAATCAGCTTTCCAGCCCAACTTGAATCGCATCAATCCGATATTTGAGTTGAAAGTTATGGCCCAAATACGAAGACATATGCAAGCTGGAATCCTAGTACGAATTGGACTGCGATTTTTCTTTGATTCCTTGTTCTTATTTGGACTCCAATTGAATTGGGCTGACCTTCTTTTGCTTCATTAAGACCTACAAATATAACAAACTAAGTTAACACTCTATGGGATCAATATAACTCACATAAATGGTAAATTTCATGCGATGCAATGAAATTAAAGAATTGTATAACTTATGTGTAATTCAAAGTATCATGCATAATAATCCCATTAAATTCTCTCTAAAACATAGGTAAATAAGTCATATTTCATGACTTATCACACCTCCCAACCTGAACTTTGCTAGTCCCTAGCAAACTAAAAACAAAAATATCAAAAAAAATCAAAATCAAAACAAATTAAAAATAAGCCACTTTCGCTGGCACTCTCGAAACAAAATTAGCGTATGCAACAAGCCTTTAAACCCCTAAGCCCTAGTGCTTTCGAGTTGTAGTCTCGTGAGGCACTACTCGAGAAGTGATACCCACAAACGCTATGAATTGCTAATCTTGCGTCAAAACAAACACAACAAGTCATGTTATCTTTAAATCACCAAACTAATGGTTTTGTGTTAGCAAGCCCTAAATAGATCAACTCCACTTTCACGAGTTTTAGAAATCTTAACTAAGTCTCAAATCACTTAAATTCAAGTAGGTTTAAAACATTACACAAGTGATACCCACATGTGTGAAGTGAATTAACCTCAAATCTGGGGTTTTAATATTCAATTCCAACAAACACATATTAGAATCATGTTATCAAATGAGAATATAGCATCACAGACAAACAATGGTTTTGATTCATTAGCAAGCTTAAATAGATCAACTCCACTTTCAAATCTTTTTAATCTTAACTTCCAAATCACTTAAATTCAAGTTTTAAAACATTACACAAGTTCCTTGATGTGTGAAGTGAAATAACCTATAATCATGGGGTTTATAATATCTTTCCAACATAATAATATAGAACAATGGAATTCCCATTAGATGAATCAACCAGGGCTTTTTTTTTTTTTTTTTTTTTTTTTTTGCGTGAGGACTGTGCAATGTTTAACTTCATTAAGCTTTCTAATTGACCCATGTATCGAGTGTTAGACCAATGACTCCCAAACCAGTTGGCTCAAGGGGCACTAGATGTAGAGACACCTCTAAGAGTTTACTAACTCGAGTCAAAAAGGCTACGAAGCTAAACTAGTCACTCATATCTCAACCATTTGAATTGTTTACCTTTTTTATCAAAGGCTCGCATGGTTTTTTTTTTTTTTGCCAAGGTTAATTACCTAACAAGTCAACCAATTTAATTGCATAACAATTGGATGCATACTTCATACCCCACAAATTACATGTTCGTGCTCGTGCTTAATTCAAGGTACAAGTGTAATAATCACCACTCAAAACACAAGTAATAAAGGGCCATGTTCAAATATCTCAATCAAATAATTATGTGTTGAGATGCTTAAGCTCACTAATGACTTTCAAACCAAAGTTCAATGTTCAACAGAATTCTCAAAGACAACATAATAAAACATGTGAATATAACATTATTATCCAACAATTCAAGACTTCATATCTTTTTTTTCTTTTTCTTTTTTTCTCAAAAGAAAGCATGGATTTCTAACTTCTCAACCAAAGACAACAAGAGGTACATCAATCAATGAATACATTATCCTCCCCCTAACCTAAATCAGACATTGTCCTCAATGTTTAAAATATTTGCATGAATGAAAGATAATGAGAGGCATGCCAATAGAATAAAATAAAAGGAAAAGGGAGCGAAAACACCTGAGATGATGTAGTAATACCCAAGCTATTTCCTGCAAAGTTGTTAGAAAGCCAAGAAAACAAACACAAAAAGAAAAAGTATATAAAATATGGTACAATGGTAACATAGACTTAAAGAAAGTCTAGTCATCCCGGTAAACGGGATCTTCCAAGGGAATGGTCTCTTCCTCTTGAACAAACCTCTCTAGGGCTGGTTTAAGTCTTTGGCCATTAACTTTAAAAGTGCATCCATCCCTAGGATCTTCTACCTCAATGGCTCCATGTTCAGAAACATGTTTAACAATGTATGGACCATCCCATCTAGACCTCAACTTGCCAGGGTGCTTATGTAGTCTAGAATTATACAAGTACACTTTTTGGTTTACTACAAAAGTTTTCCTTAAAATTCTTTTATCATGAAAAGTTTTCATCTTTGCCTTGTAAATTCTAGAACTCTCATATGCCTCGTTTCTCAACTCCTCTAATTCATTCATTTGGAGTTTTCTAAGTTTGCCAGCTTCATCAATGTTAAAGTTAAAAGATTTAATTGCCCAATAGGCTTTATGTTCAAGTTCAACTGGCAAATGGCAAGGCTTACCAAAAACAAGTCGATAAGGGGACATACCAAGGGGAGATTTATAAGCAGTACGATAAGCCCAAAGTGCATCAACTAGTCTTAAAGACCAATCCTTGCGATCCGGGTTAACCGTTTTTTCTAAAATTTGTTTGATCTCCCTATTGGCTAGTTCCACTTGTCCACTTGTTTGTGGGTGATATGAGGTAGCTACTTTGTGAATGACACCATATTTTGACATTAGAGCTTCAAATGGTTTATTACAAAAGTGAGTGCCTTGATCACTTATGATGGCCCGTGGTGTTCCAAATCTAGACAGTATATGTTCTTTAAGGAATTTCACAACTGTCCTATGGTCATTGTTTTTGCATGCCACGGCTTCTACCCATTTGGACACATAGTCCACCGCCACAAGAATGTAAAGATAGCCAAAAGATGGGGGAAAAGGGCCCATAAAATCTATACCCCAACAATCAAAAATCTCTATCACAAGAATGGGGTTTAGAGGCATCATATTTCGACGAGAAATTGCCCCCAACTTTTGACATCTTTCACATGAACGACAAAAATTATTAGTGTCTTTGAATAGTGTAGGCCAATAAAATCCGCATTGCAAAATCTTTGCAGCGGTTTTCTTGATAGAAAAGTGGCCACCACATGCTTCAGAATGACAAAATTTTAAAACACTAATGACTTCATCGTTTGGAACACATCTCCTAATTATTTGGTCAGGACAATATTTAAACAAGTTGGGATCATCCCAATAAAAGTTACGTACCTCGACCAAAAACTTTCTTTTGTCTTGAGTGCTCCAATCCTTTGGAATTTCACCTACAGCAAGATAATTAACAATGTAAGCATACCATGGTAGGTTTGATAAAGCAAAATAAATGCTCATCAGGAAATTCATCATTAATAGGTAAGTGTTCCATGTTATCCTCAAATATGAGCCTTGAAAGGTGATCTGCCACCACATTCTCGACTCCTTTCTTATCTTTGATGATGAGATTAAATTCCTGCAATAATAAGATCCACCTAATTAGGCGCGCTTTAGCATCCTTTTTGGTAAAAAGATACTTAAGTGCGGCATGATCAGTAAAGCATACAACAGGTGAGCCAATCAAGTAAGAGCGGAATTTATCTAAAGCAAACACAATAGCTAGTAACTCTTTTTCAGTTGTGGTATAATTCATTTGAGCACTATTTAGAGTTCTACTAGCATAGTAAATTACATGTGGTTTCTTATCTTTACGTTGCCCTAACACAGCTCCTATAGCATAATCACTAGCATCACACATAAGTTCAAAAGGAAGACTCCAATCAGGTGCTTGCATAATAGGAGCGGATGTGAGCTTGCCAATAAGCTTAGTGAAAGCTTCTTGGCATGCTTCCGTCCAGTCAAAGGGAGTATCCTTAAGAAGAAGCTTACACAATGGTTTAGCAATTGAACTGAATCCTTCAATGAACCTACGATAGAAGCCAGCATGGCCTAGAAAAGATCTCACATCTTTAACAGTTTTAGGAGTAGGTAGTTTAGTGATTAATTCAATTTTTGATTTGTCTACCTCTATCCCCTTGGATGAAACAATATGGCCTAGGACAATTCCAGAAGACACCATAAAATGACACTTCTCCCAATTAAGCACAAGGTTTTTCTCCTCACACCTAGCCAATACTTTGCCTAAGTTATCCAAACAATCATCAAAGGTATTTCCAAAAACAGAAAGATCATCCATGAACACTTCCATAATTTCTCCGACCATATCACTAAAAATACTCATCATACATCTTTGGAAAGTGGCCGGAGCATTACATAATCCAAATGGCATGCGACGAAATGCATATGTGCCAAAGGGACATGTGAAGGTGGTCTTATCCTGGTCTTCTAAGTCAATTTCAATTTGGTAGTATCCAGAATAGCCATCCAGAAAACAATAGAAAGAGTGCCCAGCCACTCTCTCTAAGACTTGGTCAATAAAGGGCAAAGGAAAGTGATCTTTTCGGGTGGCGGTATTTAATTTCCTATAATCAATACACATCCGCCATCCGGTGACAAGTTTGGTGGGTACTAACTCCCCATGCTCATTTTTCACAACAGTGACTCCTGACTTTTTAGGAACCACTTGAGTAGGACTAACCCATTTACTATCAGAAATTGGATAAATGATACCCGCATCCAACAACTTTAAAACTTCAGTTTTTACAACTTCTCTCATGTTTGGGTTTAGTCTACGTTGAGGTTGTCTAGAGGCCTTGACCTCATCCTCAAAATTAATCCTATGAGTACAAATTAAAGGGCTAATTCCCTTGATATCCGCTATGGTCCAACCAATTGCGGTCTTATGTTTTCTCAACAACTCAACCAATTTACCTTCTTGATCCATGTTTAAAATAGAAGAGATAACAACAGGAAAGGTATCACCTGATTCAAGGAAATGCATATTTCAACCCACTTGGTAGTTGCTTTAGTTCAAGTTTTGGTATTGCAACACTAGAGGGTAGAGCTTTATTTTCACTTTTAGGTAGCTCCTCAAATCTTGGCTTCCAACAATTGAGCTCCATAACCTGTGAGTCAAGCAAAGAACAAACATTTGCAATATTAGAACCAATGCTAGAGTCACTATCAGAAAAATTTAATAAACAAGAGTCAAGAGGGTCAGAATGATATGTCTTGGTGAATTGCTCTTGCACAACTGCATCTATCCAATTCACTACTTCACAGTCTTCATCTTCAAAGATTTGCTTCCCAATGTTGAAGATGTTCACTTCCAAAGTCATGTGCCCAAAGGAGAGCTTCATCAAGCCATTCCTACAATTAATAAGTGCATTAGCTGTAGCCAAAAAGGGTCTACCAAGAATAATAGGAATTTTAGAATTAGCATGCACAACAGATTCAGTTTCAAGAATGAGAAAATCAACAGGATAATAAAATTTATCAATTTGAACAAGAACATCCTCCACTACACCCTTAGGTGTTTTTACAGACCGGTCTGCCAATTGTAACACCACCATGGTGGGTTTTAACTCTCCTAGACTGAGTTGTAAATACACTGAATAGGGCATCAAATTAACACTTGCCCCAAGATCAAGCAAAGCTTGCTCAATATCATGGTCACCAATAATGCAAGAAATCGTTGGGCAACCAGGGTCTTTATATTTAGGAGGTATTTTATGTTGAATTAAAGCACTAACCTGTTCAGTGAGGAAAGCAGTTTTCTTCACATTTTGTTTCCTTTTCATGGTGCACAAATCTTTTAGAATCTTGGCATAACTAGGCACTTGTTTAATCACATGCAAAAGAGGAAGGTTGATTCTTACTTGCCTTAGGTTCTCCAAAATTTCAGGGCTAGAGTCCAATTTCCTAGAAGTCTTTAGGGCTTGAGGGAATGGGACAGAAATTGGTCTCCTAACCGGTTCATTAATGGTGGGCTCTTCAATGTTATCTCTATTTTCAGTTTGTTCCTCCACAGGGGGAGTAACCACAGTCTTTCCACTTCGAGTGGTGACTACATTGACATGCTCATTATTAGGCTTATCTTGAGAACCTTGAGCCATATATTGACCATGTGGGATATGAGCTTGGGATGGAAATTTCCCTTTTTCATTAACAGATAATGTGGTGGTCAATTTAGACAGATGGCTCCTAAACTCTTTATTATCTTCAACCAAGCAGTTGAGAATAGCATCATGCTTTTGAATGGTTGCTTCATGCTTTTGATTAAATGCATCATACATTTGATTAGCCTTAGTTTGAGCTTCAATGAATGCATTAAGATTATGCTCAAGTGAATTAGATGGTGATGATGATGGTTGTGGTGCATGTTGTGTGGGATAGGATTGAGAAAAATTCCTTTATGGCAATGATGATTGTTGGGGAGAACTAGTGTCATTCTTCCAACCAAAATTAGGGTGATTTTTCCATCCAGGGTTGTAAGTCTCAGAATAAGGGGAATAAGGCTTCTTAAAATTACCTATGGCCCCACATTGTTCCTCATAAATCCCTACAAGATTAGGTAGTAATGGGCAATCCTTAATGGGATGTTCATTATGACACACAGTGCATACCTCATGGATTTCAGCTTGGTAGCCTTGCTTGGCTCCAACAGTATCTTTCAACTTTAAGGCCTCAATCTCTTTGGTTAAACTCTCTAGTTTGGCCTTCATGGTATCTTCTTACCTTAAGTTGATAAATTCCTCTACCAGCAGTAGTAGAGGTGGTCCTAGACCTATCTGTGCTCTCAGTAGCACTTGGCCCAGTCCAAGTATTTGAGTTCTCAGCAATCTCATCTAGATAATCTATTGCATCCTCAGGTTCTTTTTGTAAAAATCCTCCTCCACAAGAGAGTTGCACAAATTGTCTATCTCTAGGTGTAAGACCCTCATAAAAATAAGCCACCAATCTCCAATTCTCATAGCTATGAGTTGGACAAAAATTAAAGAGATCCTTATACCGCTCCCAAGCTTGAAATAATGACTCATTCTCTCCCTGGATAAAACTAGAAATCTTTCTCTTAACTTGTTGGACCTTATGGGGAGGAAAATATTTCTTGTAAAACTCATGCCCCATCTCACCCCAATTACCTATAGACCTAGGCTTCAAGGTGCCTCTTACTCTATCCTTAAGAGAAAATGGGAAAAATCTAAGCTTAGCAGTCTCAACAGCATGTTGGGCATAAAAACTATTAATCACTTCCTCAAAAGCCCTAATATGCACATAAGGGTTCTCATTTTCAAGACCTCGAAAATCTGGAAGTATAGCCAAAAGTCCTTGTTTTAACTCAACATGTGGTGCATTAGGTGGAAACATGATGCATGATGGTATAGAACTTTGAGTGGGATGCAACAAATCATACATAGTTTTTCTATTCCCCTCATGATTGCTATCTGTGTCGTCACCCATTGTGGATGATTTGGGTGAAGATGTTGGTGTATCAAAAAGGTTTGCAAAATATGTTTCAAAAATCTCTAATCTTCCTTTTTCGTTCCTTACCCAAATGCTCATACACAATGTAATGCAGACAAATAATTAAAGTAAATGCAAAAAGAAAAAAAAAATGTAAAATAGAAATAAGGGAGAATGGAACGAGGTTACCAATAGAGTAGATTCCACTGGTGATCTTTGTTCCACAAAGTTGTCTTTGAATGTACCGAAACTCCGCGGCAGCGGCGCCAAAAATTGATGTCGAGTCAATTTTTATGAGGGATGGATAGTATAGTAGTGAAGAGGGTTGTTGAACCACAGAGAGATTGGAATTCAAGAGACACTTTTAAAAGGGTAAAAATAAAGAAAATAATATTTTGAGATTTGTAGAAAACTAATAATTAAAATTAAGAAAAATGCAATGAGTAAAAATGCTTAGACTTTAGGTTCATCCACTTTATAAGAATACTATAAATTCAATTTTACCATGTCATAACTCAATTGATGGTTTCTCATCCCAAACCATCAATCGGAAGATTTGCAATAAAGACTTTATAAATAATTCTAATATAAATTTTTCTAAAGATTGTCTATTGATTAAAGCATGAAATCAATAACTACACTAGAAAAATCATAAGACGACGATATACTCTCAAGCAATAACGCAGCAAACAATAATATCTAATGCAATTAAGGTTTTGTATTTGATAAATCTAAGGTTCTTACATAACTATAAGAAAAGCCTGACTGAACTTATGAAACGGTTCAAACCCTAAAAGTTTCAAATAAAAAAAAATAATATAATAGGTATGAACAATCGATAGAAGAAATGATAAACATTGAAACACATTCATGGCATTAAAAGAATAAATAGTATTTTACAAAGGGGAATCCCCCTTAGTCTAAGCTAAGGTTTTAGCCTTCCATGAAAAATACTAAACAAAAATCTAAAGAAAACAATAGGGGAGAGAGGCAAAGAGAGACTGAGAGAGACTAAGAGAGAAGAGAGAAGAGAGAAGAGCCTCTTAAATTTGACCTAATGAACCTTTAAATAGGTCTAGAAATCCTAATAAAACTAGAATTTTCGTAGGTTTAAAATCCCAGATTTCTAGGCTTTACTTGACCGCCACATTTGACCCCTTATAAGTCCGAATTAGTAAATTCTCATTAGACACAAAATTGTAGTCCTTTGAATCAGCTTTCCAGCCCAACTTGAATCGCATCAATCCGATATTTGAGTTGAAAGTTATGTCCCAAATACGAAAACATATGCAAGCTGGAATCCTAGTACGAATTGGACTGCGATTTTTCTTTGATTCCTTATTCTATTTGGACTCCAATTGAATTGGGCCGACCTTCTTTTGCTTCATTAAGACCTACAAATATAACAAACTAAGTTAACACTCTATGGGATTAATATAACTCACATAAATGGTAAATTTCATGCGATGCAATGAAATTAAAGAATTGTATAACTTATATGTAATTCAAAGTATCATGCATAATAATCCCATTAAATTCTCTCTAAAACATAGGTAAATAAGTCATATTTGAAACCCATCCTTCACATTGGACAGGAGAGTCGAAACAGAGAACCTGCCAACATGCAAATCTTGTTTCATAACCATCCTTTTATCCCACATCAACAACACCCTCCCAACTGAGCCAATCGCATCTAACGTAATCCAGCCTACATAAGGATTACCCCATAAACTGTGGACTATACTACCATCCACACTAGCCAACTTGGTCTCTTGAAGACACACAACATCACCCCTCCAATCCTTTAACAGATTCTTCACAACATCTCTTTTCTGAGGATTGTTTAACCCCCTTACGTTCCATGAAATGAGTCACAGCTTCATTAATGATACTGTAGTAACCCCACACCAGCACCGCCACGAGCCCAAGACATAGGCCCATCATAATTCACCTTGGATTGTAATCCACGAAGTTCCCTAAGACCCTTTACTAAAGACTTAACCTGACTGCGAGCGTTTCAGGAGCCAACCCGAGGATGCCTACTTCGCTCAATCCTCTGAAACAATGCTTTACACTATGTCTCACACCCCACAATAGAAAAACCCACAAACTCCATAAACTCGTTCATCTTCCAGTCTACCCACTCTGCAGGATCCATACTTATTGGCGTCACAGCACTCCCAGAAGCAGACATTAAGAAGGCCGGACCTCCCGTGTTGGTAGTCGGAAGTTCAATACACAAAAGTATCGCCGCGAGGACTCAACCCACGACAACAAGAGGAAGTCACTCTCTAGCGCCGTGGGTGGATTCGCCGTAGTCAATGCTAACAGAGAACCACGATCCATCTCCTCCACCGCGTTGCTAGCCTGGCGTGGCGTCACGACACTATCAACATCCCCAATCGGTTGCTCATCGTGCACCGGCCCACCCATCGGAGCCTGAGGTGAACTTTGAGAGTCGATCTCGACACCAGCAACCTCCACTGAGCAGATATCGTCCACCGCCTCCTCACTGATGGCTTCCTTTTCATCGGACTATGTAGAAGAGTCGTCTCCATCGAGAAAAAGAGATGGGGATTCTTCTGGAATGGGCTCTAGAAGGATTCCTTTTCCTTTTGGGTCCTTTGACTGGGCCTTCACTTCCGGAATGGGCCTCAAGTGTCTTGGGCCTGGTTCTTCCATGTTTAAATCAACCTAGCTGGCTCGTTGTTTGGAGCCCTCATCCTTAATGATGCGCAGCGTTTTGGAGTGTGGGTTCCATTCAAAATTACATGATCTAGTGGGGCGCGGGGCACCTGGCACTAATTAAGCACGTGTTTTGGAGCCCCAGCTGGACCCATTTGCTGTTGACTTGAAAACTTGTGTAACTGACGCTTGGTTATTAACCACCCCGCCAGAATTTCGCAATTTCCTAAAATGATTGTTACTCCGAGAGTTGCTGGCCGCCATCCTTGCAGCCTCCACCACTTCACGCCCACCAGAATCTGGGGTACCCAAAAAATATTGGCGGATCTCGCTTTCAAAACATGTCCAACCGACTCCACGCCTGCCTTCTAGTATTCTAATACTACCTTGTTGGCTTCCACTGTGAAATTCTGCCACTTCCACAAATCTTCCACCCCGGTTCTTCATGAAGTTAATCTCCATGACCCTGTAACCCTCTCTGAAAGTTTGGAAAAAGCCTTCCTGGCCACCGATCTCCTTGCATAATTTGCCCACTTCACCCAACAACCACAATAACCCACGACGACCCGTTCATATAGAGCCTTGAAATCTCCCACGCCGTTCCATAATGTGATATGGATCCGCTCTCTCTCCATCAAAAACCAACGTGAAAGTATTTGAATCAATGCAAAGAGAGACCGAACCTCCTCCCGATAAGGTGCGTTTGGATTGGTTTTGTTTCGGAGTGGTTTGAGTTTGTCTAGTGCTTTGGGCTGGTCTATGGACTTTAGGGTTGGATAGTATTGATCGGTATGTTTCCGGTGTGGGTTTAGTGTGGTTTAGTGTTGGGGTTGTGGGTGTTATGGTTTGCACCTGTAAGGTTGGTGCAATGGTTGGAGGTGTTTGTAGGAGAGGGTGCGGTGGGAAGGAGGCCTGTAAGTAATGATGAGGGTTTGTATGGAGTGGATGAGGTTGAAAAAATGGCGAAAGATAGTGTGGTGGGATGTGGGGGTAATAGTAAGCGAACGGCTGTGTGTTGGGTGGATAGGTCAGGTTGTGGGCAAGTGGGGGAAACGCTATGGGAGGGGGAGGAGGAGGAGGGAGAGAGGTCACCACTGAACTGATATTCATATAACAAAACTATACATTACTATAGAAAACCTAACATAACCCTATGATGGACTAGGTTACTTGACCAGTAAGTACATGCTTATACAGACTACTGGGATTTACAATAAACAAGATACATTATACACGAAGGACAAAAATACTGTCTCGCTCTCTGCAACTCATGAGATACGTAAAAAGATGACTGAGGTGGGTATGTAACGTTAGCTGAATAGCCCATTTGTAGCCTTGTTAAAATGAATACTTTCTTTCTTTCTTATGGATAGTATTAAAAGAGGAAGTTGATTTGTCTTTCTCCTCTTTCCGCTTCCTCTTTTAGCAATGTACATGAAACAAATATACACGAAACTGATCAGAACATATGAAATCCTCGACTCAGATGTGCTTCCTCTATACATCATTAGTGAATAAGGTTTCAAACGCCAGTCATTATCTCCCTGATCGCTAAACTGCTGTTGTTCCAATCACTGTCGTGGTTCCATGTGTGTGGAGAAGGTGAAGTAAGAAGTGGCCACAGCAGATTCCTCTGTTCTCTTACTCTCCGAGCAACCATCTTTGTACGTTGCCTTAAAACCCCATTCACAGCTTTCAGATAGTTGCTTGAGTCGTGGTCTCTGCAGATTGTACCTTCTGAACCATATGCAGTAGGATCGCTTAGAGTCTCTAGTGGGTGAGGACTATTGAGGAAGGCTCTAAGGGCATTTGGAGAGTACCCACGCTGGGCCTTGTCCAATGCATATAGAGCACTCCCTGGAGGGATTAAAGGGTGCGGAGGAGATGACTTCTCATCAGGTTGAAGAATGAATAGTTTCCCCAAAGGAGAGTATAATAGTTTCTGCATTAAATATGGACATAAGAAAAAGTGAGTGAAAAACTAACAAAGCTAGGCTTCAGATTTATTAAATGGCTGTATTTCATCTATAAATATGTGTTTTCCATGCCTGGTAAGTATCTGTGACAGAACTCTAGAAATGGAGGTCCAAATTCAACAATTCCCATATGATTATTATCCTTTTAGGTTATGCAGAAAGATACATTAGGGAAAGATTATTGGGAAGCCATATGACCTTATGAATTTGAGCACTATGGAGGTTTCATATAAGAAAGAGTAATGTTACAAACACAATATTTTTTACAATTCTCATTTAGACGCATGTTTGACATCACTTTATTATTTACCTTTTAACAACTTATCACCTCGATATTTGTAAAATGTTTTGTGAAAATTGTTGTGACTCAATGTATAAAAAAAATGATCAATCAAGGCTATAGAGAGAATAAGAAATGATCAAGGTGATACTTACATTTTTTATTAAACAGGAATGTGAGCGAAAGGAGCCATTTAAACGCTTTAACAGTATGGCAACATGATCAGGGTAGTTG
The DNA here is from genome assembly GCA_907173295.1 of Fagus sylvatica. Classification (NCBI taxonomy): domain Eukaryota; kingdom Viridiplantae; phylum Streptophyta; class Magnoliopsida; order Fagales; family Fagaceae; genus Fagus; species Fagus sylvatica. The sequence continues at coordinate 26,401,476 of OU015762.1, read as the reverse complement.
CAGGAGAAGGCTCTAGGGACGATATCTCTATGCATCATCACACAATGAATGTGGTTCTCATCCAAACCCAATTCATCAAGCATGTTCTGGCCTCCACAGAACACAAATGGTGAGCCGAAAGTGACAACTGGCCAAAGAACGGAAGGCTTAACAACCTTTCTGGTCAGTAGCATCAAGTTGACTAAAAGAGAAAGACTACCCCCAAGAGAGTGTCCAGTAAATTGAAGTTTTGCACGATCCCCATATGTGTTGATATGGTCGATTATTTCTGGCATGAATTGCTCATATATTCCCTTCGCAGCTTCATAAATTCCTCTATGAACAAGCACATCTGTACCCTGCAACCAAGACAGGAATTCGATCGTTTTGTCACATTTTGATGATACACATGCATTCACTAAGTGGAGGAGATTGGTACCTCAAATTTAGTCGGTTCAAAGAAAAGGTTTGCTTGCCAAGATGCTAAGGAGTCTGATCCCTGCAACTCAAAAAAGATAAAAGAAAAAGTCTTACTCCTCAGATCCTAAGCAAGAACCTGTTATATATAAAAATGGAAAATCCTTGGCCTATAGATTATCATGCGATCAAGGGCTAAAGTAGGAATTGACATATTATAATCCCAAAAGCTTAAATTGTTAAGAAATGGTAAATTTAATTATATAACCAATATTTGAATAGGAAGTACCTGAATCACGAAGCAGCGAGTGTACGTACTTAAATCATCACACACAAACCATTCACAAGGTGATGAATGGAGTGACTGAAGATCCCTTGCAGCCTCCTGCCTTTCCCTCTCTCCAGCAGCAACCACAGCAGTCATTGTTGAAGCTGCCATGTAAGCAGCCACCTCTGACTTATATAATCGGGTTGAGCTCTCTCCCTCCTCTTGTGGGGTGCCTCCAGTTTTGAATGAAGCCTCACCATCACCCTCCTTTGATTTAGAGCCAAGGGACAAAAGGCCCTTGGTGCGCAATTGCACATAAGATGCAGCTGAGGCAGCAATCTCATAAGCAACAGAAGGGCAGATTGGACGTTTCATCTCAAAGTCCTTGGCTTTCTGTGAATTGCCATCACTATCTGTTAAGGCAGTTCCGGGTAAACGAGTGGAGTCCTCATCAATGTGTCCTTTAATAATAGCAGCCTCTGCTTTCTTCTCCAGTGAAGATGTTACAAACTGTAAGCCATAATATTTTCTCAAATCCTTGGCCTGCATATTTAGTGGGATGAAGTTAGTTGTTAATTTGTACTAAAAATATTTGTTTGTATCAATCTAAAAATTTGAAAAACAACTTAATAAATAACATAATATTTAAATAAAAGAGCAAGGTACCTTGATCTCTGGTATCACATAAGCCATGTTGCACAAAAACGCGAATTTAGAAAATAGCTTGGTATCAGACCATGGTACTCGAGCCAAAAGTCTCGAGAACGATTCCCGATTATATATCTCCTCTTCTTCCTCTTCTTCTGCACTATAACTAACTGTACAACAACCTTCATCCCCACCACAATCACAATCACCAATGTCATCCTCGTCACAAACCTCATCTTTATCAACACTCTCCTTTTGCTGCCTATTTCTCCAATGACTTCTTATTTCCAACAGCCTCTCCACCCAATTTGATCTCTTTATTTCCTCTCCTTCATTACTATTCCCTGAGTTCTCCTCCTCTATATTCATATCCTTCTCCACTATATCCATGTCCTTACTTGTCTCCTCATCAAACAAAAATGATCGAAGCGAATTTGGAAAAATGGAGCCAGGTAATTGAAATGGGAAAATCCCCATTGAACGAATTATTGTTCTTTAGTTCTGGTTGTGTTGCTGTGGCCTGGATATGGATACGGTTGACACAATAACAAAGGTGGTTATCAGAGTAGGACCTCCGAATACTTGCTCTATTATGAAGCTCCTTGCTAGAGTGTGAGCGGTGAAGACCATTGTGTTTGTGCTCCTTGAACATGTCTATTGTTGAGTTGGCAATTGGAGATGTTGGAATACTCATTGTTGTGCATGCCATGGCTTGTATGATATTGCTTTTAGCACTTGGTATGATGGATTGAAATATTAACGAAACTCTGTCATCCAAGAATGCAAGAGTGAGTCTAGATATCAATCATTGAATTTTTGGCGGAGTTCTTGAAACAAATTTAATTATAACATTGAACTTATAAAGACACTATAGGGAACTATGCACCCCTAGTTTACAACGAGAATATCGTTCTGCCTTTTGGGCCAGAAACAATGAGAATAATAGATGCCATCGTTTGCGACAAGTCAGCTTTACCAACAAAGTTAAACACTGTAAATAATTTTTCTTTTTTTGGATAAGTAAAACATTGTACCTATGCTATAGGCTTTTCTGGTAATTTGCTTACAAGTTTTTTTTTTTTTTAATAGATACTATAGTGGGAATCTATGCCATCCGTTCCATGATGATTGCTCTTATCAAAAGTCTAAGACGCAAATTGGTTTTTAATGTAAGCGGAATTCGAATCCTCCCTTACTCGACAACAAGAAATTTTACCAGTTGAGTTAACTGGAGCCCATACAAATAAGCTAATTAAGACAGGAAAAATATATGTTTATATCACCTATACCATAAACCACCCAAATGTAGATATTAATGTCTACAATTTAAGTGATGTGAAATAGTATTTTAAGTCCATCAATGCTCGTTAAGATATGATGTAGTAATCTTTTTATCAAAAGAAGACAGTTATGCTTAAGATCATAATCCATTACTTATAGTTCTTTATCATGAACTTATCATCTAAAAAATAAATGTCAATCTTTGACGATGAAAACAAATGTTTTTACTTTAACTGTTGATACAAAGGACCCAAAGTTGAGTGAAGAGTTAACACCACATGGCATGGATATTAACGTCCTTAAATTCACTATAACCATGTCTAAACTGAGTATGTATTTGAGCCACCTGGCTACAATATTTTACATTGTTGATGGAATGAACCTAAATAGCATGCTGCACCAATGCTACAGTGATTAGAGTAATACTAGAGATACAAATAAGTACATAATTTGTTGATATGATAGGTTGTGAGTGGTGTAATATCATTTTTATATGGCCACCACCAAGACCATTAATTTTTATCATACAAAAATCGAAATATATATCACCTAAAAGTTATAAATTGTTTTTTAAAAAAATTCTTGCTAGATGTTTATTGAATCTAATCAAATAAACACAGATATTTTTTGTAAGTAAAGCAGGGGATTGGCCTTTTTTTGGTAAACAAAACAACAACAAAAAAACAATATATTTGTCTTATAGTTATACCTGGAACCAAATGAATTTTTGTTGATTAATTTCAATAGGAGCCCTTTACTGTTTCAAATCTAAGAATCCATCCACTCTTCTAAGCTTGAAAGTCTCCGCCTTCACTACCTGCCACGAATTATGGGAGTCAAAATAAACACATGGATTCTCCATGCTCCATTCCGAAATGTATGACACTTTCCAAAATATATTGGTAAGCTCAAAAATAGTAACAACTGAAAATTGACTAAGTTCCGTGTAGTTATTCTTAATTTTGTTTCCTGTAAACTCGTTTCCTTCCCCTTTTTTCTGTTAATTCCTTCTTTTATACATATAATCTTAACCAATAGAAGAATCCAAAGTCTCAAACTCCTCAGAACTATTTAAGTAGAGGCAATTTGGCAATGGCACCTATATGTGTGGTCGATATTGGCCATGGGACCAGAAATTTAAATTTTATAAAACTAATTATGTCATTAAAAAAAAATTAAATAATATGACATTATCTGCACGTCAGATAAAAAAGAAAATTTTGACAGTAAAATAAATCCTCACCATTTTATTTTATTTTCTAGGTAAAAAAATAAAAACCTCTCAATTGGGCGTTATGTTTGGTATATTTAAATATATTTTTTTCTTCCTCCCTTGCCTTGGATTTGCCGTGAATTCAAAGAGCTTCCTTGGAGTTGTAGCCGAAAATTGTTGGAACATAGAGCTCCCAAACCTATGACATTGAAACCTCTATAATAAAAACAGAAATTATAAGGTACTCTTAAGTCTTAACATTGCAAACTGCAATTAAATTTTGTTTCCTAGCCTCTCCTAGGTAGGATTAATTTAAAGAATCATAAAACAAAAGTGAGAAAAAGAAGTATCAAAATATTCCATCATTAGATATTGTTAAAGATTTCCTTGTACCCTAGCTGTAAGGACTTACAAAGGTGTATAACTATTAACATAATAACATATCTAACACTTTCATTTCCTCTTACGCCTATTGTCAATGCTACAAGCTTTGATAGAATTTATTCACCCAAGGAAAAATAATTCAGAAAAGAAAAGCCAACCTTTTGTTTTTGATAATCAAGAAACCTTTTAAAATTCATCTAACAAGGACACTCTATTCGCAAAACCTTTCAAAATCCAAAGTCTTGGTATAAAATGAATTCTACTAATTAAGGAATAGAAGAGACATACGTACCTTGAATCATGAAGAAGCTTTGGACAAAATGAGAGTGGAAGCTCTACCAGTACCTGCGCCTCTCAAGCGCATTACTTCAAACCCAATATGAGTTTGCAGGTGCCTGAAAGCTCCAACGATGGAGATCAGTACTGTGTAAAATGTGTGAGATACAGGGCATTTGATAAGAATTTCAGACAGACAAGATTCTGAACTATTGTTTGTTTACTTTAGAATGTGTGAGGACTAGGTGCAGTTGCTTCTTTCTCTCTCTGTAAGTGTGAGTGAGATCTGTAGTGTATATATATATATATAGGAGTGGAAGCAATCAAAGAATTTCACAGAAACAGCCTTAGGAGAATCTGTTCACGTGGAAGTTTGAGAAATTTCCACTACCCCTGCAGTTTTTTGTATTACCTTACCAGTCCACAATAAAGCTTATGTAAAATTATGCAATATGTTTATAATTGTGCATTGCATAGGGTTGTGGATGGTTGAAGTAACATTTGTACTAAATTTTAGCACCAAAATTGAGGAAGTGAATGCTTTGATATCAATCAAAATGAAGGAAACCAACAATCTAACATTAATTTGGCATGCAAAAAGAGGAGGGCAGTTTGGTCAGCACAAGTAGATATTTTTCTTCCACAACATACTACAAATTATGAAAAGGGTAATGAGTTGAGGCGTTTTGTCTAACGTGAGACGGTTGAAAAGAAAACAAATGGGGTTGTAAAGTAAAAGAGCCAAATGTGCGGTTGCATGAAGCACCTAATGCCACTGCTCTCCACATTTCGCAACCCTGGTGGCAGCCAAACCCAACTACGCTTTCCCATGCCAATTCCAGCGGCGTTAATACTATGACTTTGGTGCTCTCTGCTCTACTCTATGTGCCATCCCACGTGTCCTCACCTTAGCCACAAACATTTTTCCCTCAAACAAAATCCTGTTTATTTTAAAATTCTTCATTTGGTTTGTTTCATAGTTTACATTTTTATTCTTAATATCTAATCGTGTAAACTGTGTCATATCATTTAACATTTTAAAATAAGTGTGTATATTATTAGATCTATAATATAATCTAGACCATTAAATGGACCTAATGGAGAGAATGGAGAATACTCAGAAAACTGTTGCTTGTATCAGGAGATGTCACTTGTCACTTGTCAGCTCAGAAATTGGATTCTCAAAGGCGTGGCCTAGGGAATTTCTTTTGGGTGGGTCTGGATGGGTGAAGATCTTCTGGGTTTTGGAATTGAACTGGACTTGGCTAGGAGGGTTGGCCTTGAATTGAATTTAGAAAGCCCACCGACTGGACTAGTGCTATTTGTTTGCCCTTCATAAAAGTTCAATGAATGTTTGGCAGTCCAAATACATTTTAGTTTTATGACATTAAAACCTTGTTTAAGGACAAATTTCTTGAGTCTGGCCATGGCATAGGATTATGGGGGAGAAATGATAGTTGGATCATTTGACTTTGGTAGAGCCGGCCTGGAAATTATGAGGCTTGGGACGGTGCAAAAAAAATGAAGGTTTTCTATCTTTAAAAAAATAAAAATAAATATTGAAAAATCACTCTATATATAGTTTCTGCTACAAAATTACTAATTAAACTTTTATATTCAATATTTTCTAACAAATCTTGTTCAATAGATAATATGGCTAATCTATTTAATCTTTCTTGTGACATAGTTGATCCCAAATAAGATTTTTATAATTTTAACTTTGAAAAACTTCTTTTAACGGATGTGACTGTGATAATTATATTCAATAATATTCTATATGTAATAGATGCATTTGGAACAATTCAATTTCTTGATAAAATTAAGTATATTTGTCACTGTCTTTTTTTCTTTTGGTAAAATCTCTTGTAAGACTTTTAAGTATGAAAATAAATCAATACTATCAAAATCAAAAAAATTATCAGGTTTTAAAAAACCTTCAATACTTTTTCAAATATTCATAATTTAGTGAAGTTAGCCACTTCACATCAAATAAATACCAAAAATTGTTCTCATACATACTTGGGTTAGAGAAATAAATTATTATTAGGCTTAATTTAAAGGCTTGTTTTAAATATATGGGCCTTTTTAATTTTTGTATATATAAATATATTGAGGCCTTTCAATAAGGACCTTAAAAGAATTTTGGGATGAGGCCTAACTTTAAGGTGAGGCCTTGGGCGATCGCCCACCTCGCCCTTGCCTAGAACCACTCCTAGACTTTGGGTAGGCATCAGGATGCCTAGATATAATCTCTAGTCCTTTCAAGTGAATATCATGATGGTTTTCGCTTGGAGGCAAGGACGGACCCAAGAAGGGTAAGTAATCATAGTATTAGCGAGGCCATGGCCCCATTAATTTTTTAAAAATAAATAAATATATATATATAATTCAAATCAATGGCCCTTATCATTTTTTTTTTAATAAATAATATATGTGTATATATTTAAAATTTAAAATTTGGGTATACATTATATAAATTTTGGCTCTTTCCCCCTAAAAATTTACAAATAGCTCATTAAACCTTAAGAAAATATGACCCATCACAAAAAAAAAAAAAAAATTAGGATTTAGCAAAACAAAAGCCAATTCCTAAACAATGCAAACCCCTAACACTGTAGCAAAACAAACGGCAAATCGTAAACACGGCAGTCACTTCAAAACTCAACACTTCTTTTTTGCTGAAAAAACTCAACACTTTTTATGCTTTGGCTCCCACCAAATTCAAATATTGATTTTGTCCCTGCTTGGAGGGATTATGAGGTAAATAACTTGCGCTCATACGAATGAGAAAAGAGGTAACAAATGACTATCTATGTAGCACACTTGTTTCTTGGTTATTCTCTCTCTCATGGTTATTCCTCTACCTCACCTCTTCATCTATCTCTCTCTCCCTCTCATCTCTTCATCTTCTCAATTAATTATCTCACCTTTTCATTTACCTCTATCTCCCTCTCACCTTTTGAACTCTCTCACCTCTTCATCTCCCTAATTAATTGCACCCCCAATTTCCTATTTAAATCCTGTGTTGAGATTTTTTTTTAGTCTCCCAGCGGTCCCTATGATTTTATTGTTGTTTGAGTCTTAAAGGTGCGTTCTTTTCGTTTTTGTTTTTTTGTTTATTTTTTGTTACTGTATTCACTTAGAAGGTTTAAGTTGTATGTCATTGTGAATAAAATTGTATAGGGCCATAGTTATGTTTGTAGTTCAGTCTGTCATTTGGAGTTTTCCGTGCATCGCGCGGGTTTGCGACTAGTAACATAAAAAAGGAGAAAACCACGGATGAAGTAGAGAGAACTCTACTTCAAGATATTACACTAAGTCTTAAAATAGAAAATATTACAGATTAAGCACTTAGAAGTTTCAAAGTGCTCTCTTGGGCATTTTTCGGTTGTGTGAGTGTGAAGGGTCTTTCTCCCTTTTATAAAACAAGGAGAGAGAAGAGCCCTAGTTATAAGTGTCACTATTTATTGGATTAAAATATATGAAAAAATCGGTTACAAATAGTATTGTCTTTTTGTGCCATGCCAATGTCTACTTCTCTGACATAAAACCATGTAGTGGTGGTGCTTCACATAATGCTAAAGGCTTAGCGCCTTTTTTTTAATGCTAGGGGGTCAAGTCAAAGAGGATTGCCTGCAATGACGAGTTCTACTACCTCCTTTTTATCTCTACATGCTTCCTCACGAGGTTGTACCATGCAAATTCTTTGAATTCCTTGTTTGGTTATGGGCACTTTTCTGTTGGCAAAAAAAGCCAATGTTAAGCAATCTTTTGTCTTGTTCAGGTTTGCATGATATTCTAGCCGTTAGCTTTGGATTTTTCTATACTACTCCCTTTGAATAGTGAATGTTAATATGTATATATCATTGTTATTGTACTAGTCTAGGGTTTCCTAGGGTTTACTATGTATTTACTATACCGTACACTAGACTAGGCCTATATATATTCTTTTATCTGTACATGATTATTCAGAATACTCAATACACAGATTATTCTCTCTGTTTCTCTGTGCTTCCCTCTCTAAACTTAACATGGTATCAGAGCCAAATTAATCTTTTGGCATTGTGATTCTTAAAACTAGTCTAGGGTTTTCTGAAAACAATTTTTCAAAAAAAAACAGCCGTGCCCCTCTTCTCCTGCAATTGCTCCCAGAGACCTCCGTTCATCCTGTGCTGCCTACCGCTCTGATCGTCAGAGCTCGATTTCCAAAACCTGAAAATTGCAACGCCAGAAACCTGCTCACGCGCTGCCACGCGCCCCGTTTGTCTCCGGCAAACCCGCCTGTTCTGATCTCCGTCGCCGCCGCTAGGCTGCTCCGTCTGTCTTGTGCAAGCTATCCAAGGATTCGTCTCGTCAAGACGAATCTACACCAGAAATCTCGCCGCCATAAAACGCCGCACGCGCCTCCACGCGCCGGTGAAGCTTCCGGCGTGTTTTTTGTCCTCTGAACCACGCGCCCCGACCCGTGCGTGACCCGACCCGCGCGTGACCCGTACTCACTGCTGACGTCAGCCCTAAAAAAAAAAAAAAAAAAGGAAAAAGGCTTACCCATTATTTTTTTGTTTTCTTTTGCAGATCTTTTCTATATTTCTTATTCATTTCTAATGGATACCACCAAACTTCCTCAGACTGTTATTGCTGCTCATCCTTCTTTCTCATCCAGGAATGGTTCGAAATACTGCAAAAATTGTTATCAACTGGGACATCTTCTATTTGAATGCCCTACTGTCCAATGTCGGTATTGTCACAAGATTGGTCACATTGTCTACAACTGCCCAACCAGGCCTCCCAAGCCAAGTCACTCAAGAACTCTTCCAAGGCCTGATAATCCCTCTGTTGTTGCTGCTACTACAGAATCATTCTCTGCTCCTTCTCTCTCATATGTTTCGGTTAGTGAGTTAAGATCCTTAGTCTTTTCCATAGTCAAACAAATTCTGTCTACTTCTGGTAAGGTTTCCTCTGCTGTCTCAGGTAACACTTGGTATTTTGATTCTGCTTGTTGTAATCATATGTCTCCCGATTCTCAGTTATTTTCTTCTGTTATTCCTACTACTCATGCTCCTCTTATTCAAAATGCTAATGGCTCGTACATTTCTGCCAACCATACTGGTTCTGTTTCCACTCCTACACTGTCTCTTTCTGACACATATCTTATTCCCAACCTCACTCTTAATCTTATCTCTGTTGGTCAATTATGTGAACTTGGTTATGACTTGTGGTTTGGTTCTTCTGGTTGTCGTGTGCAGGATCCTCGGACGAATCAAGTTCTTGGGACAGGCCGTAGAGTGGGACGGATGTTCGAGCTCACTTCACTCCACCTACCTTCCACCCCAACACCCCCTCCGTCTCAGGTTGCTCATACTGCTTCTGTTTTTCCTTTGAGTCTTTGGCATTTACGTTTAGGTCATGTGTCCGTTCAAAAACTTCGCTCTTTAGTCTCTAGTGGTTTCTTGGGTCAAGTCAAACATGATTCAGTTGATTGTGTATCGTGTCAGTTGGCCAAACAACCGGCCTTATCTTTTACTAATAGTGACTCCTCTTCTCATGCCTCTTTTGACTTGATTCACTCTGATATTTGGGGACCTAGCCCCACTGCCACTGTAGGTGGATCAAAATATTTTGTCATATTTGTTGATGATTTTTCTCGATATACATGGATCTATCTTATGCACAATCGCTCTGAATTAGCTCAAATCTATCGCACATTTGCCCAAATGATCTCCACACAGTTTTCAAAAACCATTAAAATCTTCCGCACTGATGATGCCATGGAATATAGAGACTCTCAATTCCTTGATTTCATTCACACACAAGGCACCATTATTCAGCGTTCCTGTGCAGGAACATCTCAGCAAAATGGTAGGGCTGAACGCAAACACCGCCACATACTTGACTCTGTTAGGGCTTTCCTCATTTCTGCTTCATGTCCTGAACGTTTTTGGGGGGAAGCCGCCCTCACTGCTGTCTACACCATCAACCGTCTTCCATCCTCAGCTCTCCAAAATGTGACTCCCTTTGAATGTCTCTATGGTACTCCAGCTTCCTACTCTTCTCTTCGCGTCTTTGGTTGTGCATGTTTTGTTTTACTTCAGCCGCATGAACATTCCAAATTAGAACCTCGATCTCGTCTATGTTGTTTTCTTGGGTATGGGATTGAACATAAAGGTTATCGTTGTTAGGACCCTATCTCTCAACGTCTTCGCATTTCTCGTCATGTTGTTTTCTGGGAACATACCATGTTTAATTCCCTGTCTAAGTTTACAACTTGTTCCACCCCTTCCTTTTTTACTAATCCATCACTACCTTTGTTTCCTATATCTCCTGCTGATTCTCGGGCTTCTCCTCTAGCACCTCCACTAGCTGTAGATCCTGTCCTTGATCAGACTCCTGACCTCCCTCTTGCTGCTCCTCCTGCTGACTCTCCGGCTTCGCCCCAACAACTTGCACCGCCTGTGGATCCTGTTACTGATCAGACTCCTCTCCTCCCCCTTCGTCGTTCTGACCGGGTAAGAGCACCTCCTGCTCATTTGCGTGATTATTCTTGTTTTTCAGTTGTACTTTCCCTTCATGAGCCTCACACCTATTATGAGGCCTGTACTAACCCTCTTTGGCAGCAAGCAATGACAGAGGAACTTCAGGCTTTGGAGAAGACTCATACTTGGGACTTGGTTGATTTGCCTCCTGGTAAATCTGCCATTGGCTGCAAATGGGTCTACAAGATCAAGACTAAATCTGATGGCTCTATTGAACGGTATAAGGCTCGTCTTGTTGCCAAGGGATATGCTCAGGAATATGGGATTGACTATGAGGAGACTTTTGCTCCTGTTGCTCGTATTACCTCTGTTCGTAGTCTTCTTGCTATTGCTGCAGTTCATCAGTGACCTCTTTTTCAGATGGATGTTAAGAATGCCTTTCTAAATGGTGATCTCACTGAAGAAGTCTATATGCAGGCACCTCCAGGTTATTCAGACTTTCCTGACAAAGTTTGCCTCCTTCGTCACGCTCTTTATGGTCTTAAGCAAGCTCCTCGAGCCTGGTTTGCCAAGTTTAGCAGTATTGTACATCAGTTTGGCTTCTCATCCAGTTCTCATGATACAGCATTATTTATTCGCCGATCTGATAAGGGTATGATTCTTCTTCTACTATATGTTGATGACATGATCATTACTGGGGATGATCACTCTGGCATTTCTGATTTCAAGCTATTTCTCCACCAACAATTTGAGATGAAGGATCTTGGTCATCTGAGCTACTTCTTAGGCCTTGAGGTCTCTTCTGATTCCACTGGTTATTATCTCTCTCAGGCTAAGTATGCCTCTGACTTGTTATCTCGTGCTGGTCTGACTGACACTAAAGTTGTTTCTACACCCCTTGAGATGAATGCTCGCCTTACTCCCTTGGATGGCACACCTCTCCGTGATGCCACTCTCTATCGTCAGCTTGTTGGCAGCTTAGTTTATCTCACTGTAACCCGCCCTGATATTGCTCATGCTGTTCATTTGGTGAGTCAATTCATCTCTGCTCCCCATTCTACACACTATGCTGCAGTGCTTCACATTCTTCGCTATATCAAGGGTACTATGTTTCACGGACTTCACTTCTCTGCTCACTCCACCCTTGACCTCTGTGCTTATTCTGATGCTGATTGGGCTGGGGATCCTACTGACCGCCGCTCTACTACTGGATTTTGTTTCTTTTTGGGAGACTCTCTTATTTCTTGGCGCAGTAAGAAACAACATATTGTGTCTCGCTCTAGCACTGAGGCAGAGTACCGTGCTCTGGCTGATACTACTTCTGAACTTCTTGCTCTTCGTTGGCTGTTGGAAGATATGGGTGTTACACATTCTTCACCGACTGTCATACATTGTGACAACCGTAGTGCTCTTCAGATTGCGCATAATAATGTTTTCCATGAGCGCACCAAGCATATTGAGATTGATTGTCATCTTGTGCGTCATCATCTGTCTGTTGGCATCCTACATCTTCTTCCAGTTAGCTCTTCTGATCAGACTGCTGACATCTTTACGAAGACTTTTCCTCCTGGTCGTTTTCGTGATCTTGTTTCCAAACTCAAGATGGCTTCTGTCAAACCACCTTGAGTTTGAGGGGGGATGTTAATATGTATATATCATTGTTATTGTACTAGTCTAGGGTTTCCTAGGGTTTACTATGTATTTACTATACCGTACACTAGACTAGGCCTATATATATTCTTTTATCTGTACATGATTATTCAGAATACTCAATACACAGATTATTCTCTCTGTTTCTCTGTGCTTCCCTCTCTAAACTTAACAAAATATTTTCAAATATCACACGGCTACAATTCCTTCTTCTTTTAGGATACATGTACTATCAAGATGTAGTGGTTAAGTAAACTATCATGATGGCATCGACATTGGGATGTTACTTTTCGTACATTAGCTCCCTGATTGCTGATGGCATAATTAATACCACTAACAGTCACCGACTCACTTCACTTTTGCCACCTGGCACCCCCAGCGTGTATTAGCTTTTCACATCGTTTCACTTCATGCCTTTATGACCCTTCATTTAAGACGAGTCGCTTCGCCAACGTTGTTTTGTGCTTCTATCTTGGCCTTTAAATAGCCATTAGGTTTTCAAATTTGACTCACAGAAATCCCACACAACAATCCTTTATCTCTTTGTCTTCCCTCCATAAAAATCTTGTCCTCTTTTTCTTCAATGGCCAACCCAGCACCCCCACATTCTCCCTCACTTAAGCTCCTCCACAGACGTTTTGGAGTCTCCCCCTCCCATCTTCAACCAGCCGATCCCTTTAGCCATCATTTACCTTGATCCTCCGGTGAAGGAGGAAGATACTTTGGTCCTTGAAGGAAACAAGGCGATGAATCCCTCACGACAGAGAAACTTCGTAGGATGGAGGAAAAGGAATCAACGGAGGAAGATAGAGAGAGGATGAGGGAGAGAAGGAGATAGAGAAGGCAAAGGAGGAAAGTGAGAGGTCGCATGAGGAAGGCAATGGGGTGGGGTGGCAATTATGGCGTTCCCACCCCTTCTGGCTCTGGTGTTGATTCAGATGCCTACAAGCCTCGCTCCCATTAAGGTAGCAGGCCATTAATGCCTTCTTTTGTTTTGTCATGGGGGAAGGCATACTTGCTTTGCTAATGTAAATGACCTCCCCCTTTTTGTAAAGGCACTTAAAAAAAATTAATGAAAATAACTTTTGCTTTCCATTTGTTTGAGTTTTCGGTACACTTTGACATTTGTTTGCAAACATTATTTCTTTTAAAATGGTGGTGTTTTGTAAAACGCTCTTTTTTTTTAAGAAAACAATGTTATGTACAGAATACTTTGGAGAGGATCAAAGATTTGTTCAATAAATCTGTCTAGGTGTTCATCATGAACGAGTGTGATGTTAAACAAACCAGTGTGATGCCAAATATTACTCTTTTGAAAGAATTCGTGTAAAAGTGATAGTAATCAAAGGCACACCGATTGAAAGCTATTTTGACAGCTTAAACGTAAGACTTTAAAATCAGCAGAGATTTTTTTTTATCAAATTTGTACCCCAATCACAACCATAAAGTACTTACATAATTTTGAATTAAACTTTTCCCTCGTGTAGTGAAATGTATTTGAGTGAGGGTGGCCATAAGTGATTTTTAGAATGTTGGGACATTTCAAATTTTTCCAATGTCAGTCCAATGTGGCCGATTTTACTCAAACTTAGGCATTCAACATTGGGAAAAACTATGTGTGAAAGATCAATGTCGTTATATATTGGGATTTCAAAGTATACTGCTGAGATTTCATGACCTATTCCCGTCATTAGATGTAACTATTTAATAATTGATGTCGGGGAGTCAGTTCAGACATTGATTTATGTCTTAAAATTGGATGTCGAGATGAAAAACTATTTGACATTGGACATCACGATCTTGAGATAAAAGCTATTTTAGACATAGATTCAGATCCTCTAGAGTTCCTAGGGTACTCTACAAGGTAGAGTTCTTTAAATCTCCACCTCTTATTTTAAATAAAGGGTTAAAATATTTCCACATCATCAATCCACCACTAAAAACATAAATTAGTATTTCAAGGGCATTAAAATACTCATTAACTACTCACGTTTGATAAAGGCCGATTGCTAACTTTACTCTTTTTTCTTTTGCCGTGTCTTTCTTTTCTCAGGAGCACACACGTCCTACCATTTTCTTCCCTAAAATCTATAGACTCCGGCCATTTTTCATCCCTAATATCTGATTATGTTTTAATATTGTTAGCCATCTATGAAAAGGCGGCAGTAATATTGTTAGCTTCTTTTTTTCTTTTCTTTGGCAGGAATTGAACTTCTAGTGGGAGGATCAACCTTGTGAGTCAGCTGATGAAGGCACAAACTTGATTTCAGAAATTGTCCAAAGATGCTTTTCAGAATTTAGTGCATTGGAAAAAGATACTAGTTTATTTCAGAATATGTTTCAATGGTTATTGGCAATAATATGACTTTTATATCTTTATGTACAACTATGAAATCACAAATATATTCTCTGAGTGGTCGAATGGGTGACTGCATTCAGTGGTCTTACTTTTCAATCCCTTGAGGATTTTTTAGATTTCTGTACTTCTTCTTAATTGCTTTTTCTTTCTTCAAGTCCACTTCGTGTGTACCTGGAGTTTTTTGTTAATAAAATTTTATCTTACCAATAAAAAAATAAAAAATAAAAAAAAGAGTTGTATCAACAATTGCTTTCAATATGTTCTTGATGCGTGAAGATTAGATGTTCTTGGTTGTTCTCCTTGGCAATGAAATAACAAAAAGAAATAAAAGTTTCTTCTCTTTGCAATGAAGCTTGACAGGAGTATATAGATTTTAGGGATGAAAATGGTTGGACATCTGTGCTCCTAAGAAAAGAAAGAAACTGTAGAAGAAGAAAGAGTAAAGTTAACAAACGACGTTTATCAAACGTGAATAGTTAATGAATGTTTTAATGCCCTTGAAACACTAATTTATGTTTTTAGTGGTGGATTGATGATATGACAATATCCTTACTCTTTATTTAAAATAAGAGATGGAGATTTAAAGAACTCTACCTTGTAGAATACCCTAGGAACTCTAGAGGATCTGAGTCCTTTAGACATTAGGTGGCATATCCCAAATTTTGCATGTAGAGACATGAGTTTTAGACATTGAGCATGAATGCATGATGGTCTTCTTCTTCTTTTTTTTCTTTTTTCTACTTCTTTTTTTCTCAAAGATAATCAATGACTAACCATCGCGTGACTTGTGTATAGTCACAAAAAAAGATCCAAGAATAACTTATCAATTAATTTATTTTTAAAAAATAGGTTAAAATAATGTTTTTATCCCTAAATTTTAAAAAGTTTGTTTTATGTTCCTAATTATTGAAAATATTACATTTTTTGTCCTTAAACTTTAACAATGATATTTTTTTCATCCCTAAATTATTGATTTTTTTCCCTATTTTACCCTAAACTATTGAAAAAAAAAAAAAAAAAAAACCTCTTTAAAAAATTTAGGTACAAAAAATGAAAATTTTAAAATTCAAATAAAAAAAATCATATAAAACTTAAAAACAAAAACAATATTTTAACTAAAAAATGTTATCGCAAAAGTTGAGTGCAAACTTTACATGAAAACTCCATGATAAGAATAAAGTGTAACGTGTTCTTGGATTTCAGTAGGTATATTCCTTTTCTACAAACTCTTTCCCCTTGTAGAAAACATTAATTACTTGACTAAATAGAAACGCCATATCCAACTACTATCAGCAACTTCAAATAACAAGAATATCATCATGCATGTTCAATTGTTCATGGATCTAACAGGTATATTCCTTTTCTATTCTCTTTCCCTAATAGAAAACAAATACTTTTGACTAAAAAAAATACACACCTTATCCAACTCCTAACAACAAGTTGAAATAACAAGAATCTCATCCTCTTGACTCTTGCAGTACTCAAACTTTTGACAGTGTTCCTTGATAGTAACTTCGGACTTGAATGATTCAAAAAAGAGCAAAGTTTTGATATTATAATTGACCGTAAGTTTGCAACTGATCCTACCACAAAATGACACGCATTGATGTGATTTCTAGCTTGCTAGTAAACGCCATAAAATGTTTGGTTAATTTTGCAGATGTGGTCCAAGAATTTGTTGTAGTGGATAAGCTTCATGGTTCTTACCACCCCTTTTTCTACAAAGGTTTTTCCTATTCAATTTTCTTAGAAACTTTTTAGGCTTTTTCAGATTTGTCTCTAGCCAAAAGCAGCTTTTGAATTATCATGCAATTTCCACTAAGTAACCATATGAATATATTAGGTTTATATCTATATGGGCATTTTGGCCTTTTAGTTTGGCCCAAATGAGATTTCCCTTAAAATAAATTCTTGGATAAATAACGTATTATTGTTCTTTCAAATAATGAGGAAAACAAAATTGATTTATAATTTCAGTGTTTCACTTTCTTTAGGCTGACATTATTGTTGCTTCCCGCTACAATATCTACATGTTTATCCAAAGTCTAAAATGAATGACTTTGGTCCTATGGGAGTTTATAAGGTGGGTATCATTTGCAGTAGATATGTGTCATTTGGGATAAATGAAAATGACACTATCTTATTTCTCACGGAACCGTTTCATAAAGAAACAAAAGAATTTCCCCTGCAAATTGCCCTGGGATTTTCAAATTTTATTACCTGTTTATTTTAAAATTTCAACCAGATAAACAAGTTATTGCATACATTGCTTATCATTCCAAAGCCAACGGCAAAGTGTGTACACTTCTTCCTTGTACTATTTCAGTGCTTGTCAGCGATGGAGGAAGACAGCATCTTAGCCTCTTTTTTTTTCTCCTCGATAATTATTTGTCTTTTCTTAGATAAAATCTTAAAACATCACCAAGAAAATATTCCAAATAAAGTGTTGTTATTAGGAACTGCCAAATTCCTAAGAAAAGGCAGTACGAAATGAAAAATTGTATGCTTACGATGGAAAAATGGCACTTTCCAACTAACCCCTATCCTATGCCAGGATTGACACTTCTTTCTGGTAAATGATCCAATAATTTTGTGGCAGTCCTATAAGTTTGCTGCCAATTGGAATTTAACGAGTGGCAAGAAGCTGGAAACTTTGCAAAATTAATGATTTTGTCCCAAATTTTTTTAGAGATGTCCAATTGCAATGCACCATATGGTCCATATCCCCTAGCCATTTATGTCTTCCTTTTTTAGAGCAGCAATAGCCTTGTCCACTGGGATTTGGGGAATCTAACTAGGCCCCCTTGAAATGTTTGATTGGATTGGACCTCTTGGCATTACCGCAATTCTCGAATACCAATTGACCATGTAGTTTCCTCTCTTTCATTTAATTTAGTTATTGGAAACCTTACGTCCAAATAGGTATAATTACCTTTATTTTATTGGGTGCATGCATTAACATGAATACCAAGGGTTTAAAAAAGTTCATTTCCATTTAGATTTAGGCTTTAGCACGCAAGTAAAGCATGAAATGATGGTAAGCCAATTAATACTTATGGAATTAGTTGTTATTACGTGTCATTACTCATTTTATCATTTTAATTTAGTTTCTCATCAGCAGTTTTACACGTGCCAAATATTAGAATTAAATTTTAAGTAATGGGTGGAAGTAGCCAACTCGATGTGGATCCCAAAAATAATAAAATGATAATATTTTTTTTAAAGAAAAAAAATATAAGTGGATTTTGTATTATTTCTCTCACCTTTAACAACGCCTTAAAAGTTAAATTATAAAACTCACTTAAAATTATTGTCTTAGAACTCAAATTGTATTGAACCGCAAAATGAAAGACAACTAATTAACACCACTTACCACACTGCACCATTATTCGCTTTATGACATCAAAATTGATATTAGCTTGGTCACTTTTGACTTCACAGTCCACTTTGTCTATCATTTAAGTGATTTCTTATTCGTTTGAATGAGCTTATTTTCATTAATTTACTTTCTTAAGAAAGAGGATAGGAATATTTAAAAAAAAAAAAAAAAAGAAAGAGGATAGGAACACATTGCACGGCACTTATTTTGAATGTCCACTTGCTAGGACAAAGACTTAATGGTCCCTACCTCTGAGACCAAATAAACCTCTTAATGACCATGCATCAATCACTCAGACCTAACTAAAGCCTGCAATGTCGCCGATAACAATATAACATACTTTTGACTAGAGGTGTAGCTTCTAATTTGTTTTTGTTCGAAATAAATTGGTATTACATGATAATAGATTTTGATTCGACAGTTGATGACAGATCTTGTGATGAAAGAGATCTATTTTATACATGGCACATCGGATATACTATATACATGATTTTGAACTATAATATATCTTTCAATTTTCAATACATTATCATCAATTTCTCATAAAAAGGCACAACTATAACTCTTTGTCAAACTACATTTTTGCACCACAAATGTTTGGGATGAATTTCTATATCATATCCAATTTAGTGGCTATTATTTAAGGATAGTGCTATTTCTGCACCACTTTGTGATATTTCAACACTATTTGGTGTGGAAATATCAAAACATGAGTAATTTTGTGCACCACTTTTTGATATTTCTTATTTAATGAGGATAAATATTATAAATTGTATCACAAATGATACATATTGGGTATAGGAAATGGTTATGCTCCTGAGGAGTTGTCTCTCTTAGAATAAATGCAGCTCTTCTTGTAGGGTTGCATTGGTTCACTGAACAATGTCTTGCATGTGAAGTTATCATTATCTTTCTCGGAGCAATAGGAATAGACTGGGTTAGGAGGGGGAAGGTGTACACCATAGTTATGGTGTGATCACCCTTTATTCCTTCATCTCTCACTTGATCACACTATAACGATAAGTGATAAATTGTAATTAGTATGGAATTAATATTGGTATTGGTTAAGCCACATGCTTACTCTCATCTATAATCCCACATAGATCAACATCGGATAGGACATAGGCATGTGCGAACCATGACTCGACAGGGTCTAAATGAGTCTCAATGAGATGACTCGACCGCAATATTTTACCCCTAGATCAAGGGTTTAACCATATCATCAAAACAAAACATGTTTTGAATCATACAAGAAAAAAAAAAAAAAAAAAATTTAGATCTACACTTTCAGTTTAGGGTTTATACTTGCATGCAAGATTTATTATTTTGAAGATGTGTTCACATGTTCTTCAATAACGAGTTCTTGGCTCTTTGGGCAGCACCTCCTCCCTTCGAATTCTCTCTATGGTCTTCCTTCTTGATCTTAAAAAATTTGGCAGAGTAATGACCGGTTGATGTCAGATCAATTGTTGATAGTTTAGGTTTGAGATTGATGTTCCTAACACTAGGGTTTCCATGCTTAAGAGTCTGGGGAATGATCTCTAAGCTACAATGGATAGAAATTTTGTGGAGTTAGAGGAAAAATGTTTTAATTAACTTAAAGGATCAGCACCTAATAGCTTTTCTCAAAAACTCAATTTCTAAGAATTCAATGTGCTTTGAACTGTGAACCTCCCTCTATAATTAGACGAGGGAAGCCGTAGTGTTTATAGTTAATTGAATTTAAAACTCTCTAAGGATGATAAGATCTAGTGATTATCTCAGAAAATCATTGGATATAAAAGACTAGAATCAGAAAAATCAGAGAAATGGGTTGAAAACTCATTCAGAGCAATGAAGGCTAAACGACCTTCATTGAGTGTTTATTGACACTGGAAGTTTTCCAATCGGCACTTTGGCTGAACAACACTTGAAAATTTTCAAATGACACTTGAATTCATTGTTTCCAAACCTTATCCGTTTTCGTGATTGCAATTGAAAAGATCATTTTTTGAGGTAAATCCAACTTTGGACCCTTTTTTTTTTTTTTTTTTTTTTTTTTTTGTTAGATAATGTTATTGGATATTTAGGAACTTTTAAATTTTAAACCAAAATACATTGTTGATCCCTAGAGTTTACCTATTTAGCTCTTTTAGTTCTTGAAGTTTTAAATTAGCGTTTTTAGTCTTAAAGTTTAAAAAATGAGTGCTTTTAATCCTTAAAGTTTAAAAATAAAATAAAAAATTGTCCCTCTATGTCTAACAGAGTGATGACGTGTCAATTTTTAGATTGGACACGTCATCATTAAGTTAGAAAAGTTTTAACAAAAGTGGATGGAGGTACCAGCAATGCCCATTTTTTAAAACTTTAGGGATTAAAAGCACTCGTTTAAAACTTCAAGGACAAAAAATGCTAAACAATAAATTTTAGAGACCAACAGTGTAATATCATGACTGATGCATGTTCATTTTGAGTTGCACAGGATGACCATGAGCCGTGCAAAACGCAAAGTTGTAAATACCGTTCCGTTCCGGCCGGAAAATCTCGTACCGGTGTGCAAACCGGAACGAGAAACTCCCTTGTTCCACCTCGAAAAAAATTTCGGCCCATTTTGACGAGTTTTAGTCATTCTGGCCAATTTCGGCCGGTATACTAAATTTCTAATGAAAAAAAAAAAAAAAATCAGTCACCACCATGTAGTCATGTACAAGTGAGCTTTCTCTGCTCTCCTTCTTCTCTGCCCCTTCTTCTTCTTCTTCTTCTTCCTTCTTCCTTCTTCTTCTTTCTTCTTTCTTCTTTCTTCTTCTTCTAGGTTTTTTCCGCCTAGCTCTCTCTCTGCCACTTCTTTTTCTTCTGCTTTTTGTCTTTTGCTGAATGCTGACCACTCTTTTTCTTTTTTGGTTTTACATGCCCATCAACCCATTGTGTCAGTGAAAGCAAGTCACTTAAATTTTAAAATTTTCAATTATTCTACTTTTTATTTATTTATTTTATAAACACTTAATTCTCCTATTTATATGCTTATACATAGCCAGTCATGCAAGTACATGGATAATCATGTGAACTTTAAATTTTATGAAGATACATGATGTATGTCCCTAAATCCCTATACATTATCATTTGATTTGTAGCTTATTTAAATTCATTGATTAATCTTTCCCTTCTTATTATTGACCAATTATTTTACCGTTTGGAGTTTTTTGGGTTTTATTTATTTTATCATTTTCTAAATAGGGATTGTTTTGTTGTCTCTTTTAGGTTTTATATTTTTATTATTTATTATTCAAATACTACTTCTATTATTATTATTATTATTATTGGTTTATAATGTTAAAGATTCCTAATAAATTATATAGATTTTGATCAATAAACATATAAATAAGTAAATTAATATATATATATATATATATATATATTAGCGGTAAACCCGAAACGAAACGTCGGTATTGACCGGTACTGAAATATTTCATTCCAATTGCCAAACCGAAACGGGCACCGAAACGGTATTTACAACTTTGGCTGAAAGATCATGTGCCAGCTTTTGGTTTTCCCACTCATTGCCTTTTTGTCTTCAATCAACTCAATTTTGCCACTTTCTTGCCTTATTGAGTGCCTATAATAGAGGATTCGATTAAAGGTCTTCTTGGCGTTGGATTCTAGTGATCTTGGTGATATTGTGAAGTCTAATTTCTAACGCCACCAACCTTGCATGATTTGGATCAACCATAAAAAAGTTACAACCCTGGGAAGTTGGGTACCTAATATGGTCGTTCATGACATTGAGTGACTTCCTGTCTTCCTATCGTTCAGGCACGGCAGAGTGAAGGCGGCGAATATCCAACAACCAACAAAGACCAAAGGTCAAATTTCACGCAACCACCTAATCAATCACTGGGAAGTAAATCATTGACGGAAATCAAAACTAAATCAACAATTCCAACACTGGTAACACATATATTAGCTATCCAATTGAATATTCGTTCCTCCTCCAAAGTAAAATCAAATTTCTTTGCTATCTTTGTTGGTCTCTGTTGATAAATCAATAAAAAAAAGTCCCCAAAACCAACCTCCAAAACCCATATGAAATCAACTAGAGAAACCTCAAAACTAACCTCCAAACTCAGAAAAAACCAAACCCAGATAAAACCAACAAGAGAAAACCCCAAAACTAACCTCTAAATCCAAAATGAACCAAAACCCAAATAAAATCAACATGAGAAAACCCCAAAAAAATTGACCTTCAAAACCAAAACTAGCCAATACCCACCAAAAATCAAAAGGCAAAAACCCCAAAATAAATTGTAAAGCAACCTGTTTGTGTTAGTACGAGATTTGAAATAAGTGACTGGGCATACGAGTTGGCAAGGGAACCAGTAAAATGGTGACACGTAGGCTAAACGATGGCCAACGTATAGCCAAGCAGAAGTGACACGTGAACCAATGGAAGCATAGCATGTAGATTTAAATAGAAGGTGGACCACAAACTAATTAGATGATGGCACGTAGACAAAGTAACTGGCCAAACCAAGGGCCAATCACAGAGAAGCACGTGAATCAATCAAGGAATAACACGTGTTTAGTCTTTTACATAGCCACACAGATGACATCTGGCAAGTAAAAGGCACGCATGATGCACATTCCAGGATTATCTAACAGAAAGGCCACGATCGAAAGCAGTTAAACATGAAGCAGGAGCTATTTTCATGGGATTTGAAGAGAAGATCAAGGGATGGGAATGTAACTGTTGGAGTTGGCTTATAAATAGTAAATCCAATTGTATTTAAAGGGGACACAAAAACACACACACTCAGGCAAATTCAAATAGCACTTGTTAGATTAGTTAAGAGAGCCTTCGATTGTAGTTTCCAGTATCTCATTTACATGCTTGTAAGTACTCTTTCAGTTAATTAAGAATGTCTCATTTATGTTGTTACTTGATTTGACACTCTAGTTATCTCGATCGCAGTATATGTTACTTCAACTTAGGTGTAGTTACCTCGATTAGCAATAGTTACTTTAGACTTAGCATAATTTAGTTTAGTTTAATCAATTAGTTACTTTAGACATCTTGATTAGCTTAAATAGTTAGCGTAATTAACTAATTAGGTACTTTAAACTACTTAGACCTAGTTAATTTAATTAGATAATCCCTTAGCTTAGTCAATTAGCATAGTTAGCTTAATTAATTAGTACTGTTCTGTTACTTCCATTCTCTTTTCTTACTCGCATTTTATTTTAAGTTCTTTGAGCAAAGACAAGCACCGAGCCTACAAGCCTTTTAGATTCGAAATCAGATTGTGGTTCTAAGTTTGCTTTAAAGGCACCAGACCTCGATCGAGCATAGTTATTTGTTTCCTTCAAACAAATTGGCGACCATTCCTTGTAAATTCTAGTTTGGCAACAAATTGTTTGACAGGTAGAAGCTCTCAAGAATCAATATTCATACCCATGTAGACGTGCCGCAGCTGGTCAACTCCCCTTTTCGCTATCTGATTTGTGGCGAAGGCGGAGGAGAGAGTTTGGAGAAGACTTCGGTTTTGCGAATGCAATATCTTGTCGACCAATGCATGGTAATGGAAATGGTAAAGGGGATAGTGGTGGTGAATCTTCAGAAATTCTCTGGTGCGGAGAGGTTGAAACTCTCAGCCTTCACTCCGTCGTTCGTGTGGTTGGAAGCTAGATCTGATGGGGGTATTTGGTCTTTTAACTTTTGTTAGTTAAGTGACTAGGAAGTTGAATCATTACCTTAGAACACATGTCAATTTTTTAATGGAATGGTGGATAAATGACATGGTTCACCCTGGTAGACTGAATAATTTCTCGTAAAGAAGGGAAATCAACTACAAAAATAGTAACAACTCTTTTGGAGAGTTTTCTCTTAGAACAAATGTAAAAAAAAAAATTGTAAGGTTGTATTGGTTCACTAAACAAACTTCTTGCTTGGGAAGTTATCACCACTAGTCGCAAACCCATGCGATGTATAGAAAAATTATTTAAAATGAAATCTAAAGAATTATTTGTCTAAATATGATTTTTTTTCAGTCTTTTATATTTTTTCTAAATATGAAAATTGATAATTATTAAAAGACATTTATTATTATTGTGTTTATATATAAAATATATTATAGTATTAGCATTTATTATGATTGTGTTTATATATATGGAAAAGGAACAATATATTATTTCTATTAAAAAAAATATAATGTGTCAAGAGATTCTAATGAGAGATGTTTAATTATAGAATAAAATTTAAATTCAATTAAAAAATATATATTAAAATAATAAGGTGTAAAATTGTGAGAGCAACTTATGTGGCGAAATATTACGAGGTCAACCAAAAGTAAAAAAAGTTTCGGTTTTACATCATAGTATAAATAGATATGTCTATGAGCAATAGTAGGAGATTAAGTACAAGGAGTACATCGAATTTATGGCGTGATCACTCTTTGTTCCTTCAACTATAATCCGTGGTTAAGCTACATTTTTGCACCTCATATTTTGGGATGAGTTTCTATACCACCCCAAACATTTAACAAGAATAAATTTTATAGATTATATTTCAATTAATATTTTGGTAAAATTATGAAGCACTATATAATTATTCTTAATTTGTCAATAGCCTCATGCAATGCACATATTAATTACTATAAAAATTAATTTAAAGAAATTTTTTAGTAATATCATCGAAATTAGACAATACAATAGATAGTAAAAACAATTATCGTAGGAGCGAGTTTTAATCAAAATCCAAAATCATGTTAGATGATTAAAATTATTTAACGTAAACTTCTTCTTAGCACTTTTAGCAATGGAATTTTTATTTTTTTTTTTTATTTTTTAACTTTTGGTAATAAATTAAAATTAGAGTATGATGTTATAAACTTCTTGAAATTTGCTAATAGAATTTGGTTTAGAAAAAAATTTCTTACTAGTTTTAATGTATTTAATAAAGAGCCACATGGTAAAAGCATATTGTACTATATATAAACCATCCAAAGATTTTCTTTTCTTTTTTGAGAAGAAAGTTTAGAATTTTTATTGAATCAAAGTATCCTTAACAAGAACATGGAATATTAAGACTAGTGAAAGAACAACATGAGGTTTTTATATATATATATATATAAGATAGAAATCCTAAAATAAACTCACACATAGTTATATTTAAGGATCATGAGGATCAAATCCACGCCCTCATAGAGGAGTGAGACTTTTTGGGGATATAGATTATCACTGGGCCGAATGCTCAAGTGGCTACAACATGAGTATTTAGCCTAAGCTATATGAAGAAATACATGTAAGACTAAAATTTTAATATATTGCATGCAATATAAAAATATAATTTGGTAAAAAAAAAAAAACTTTACGTTGTTTGCATCTAAGTAAAATGATTTTTTTTATAATTTTTTTTCACAAAGAGAATACTTAATATTATAACACATTGACCAAAAGTCTTGTAATTCAAAATGAGACAGATTTCAAATTTCACTCCCCAACAATAAAAATATTTTATCATAAATTATTTAACCGCTTTGTTTGTACTGAAAATGAAAAAGAAGGCGGCTGACCCGCTGTAGGGATAGAGTCTTTACGGGAAACGCATGTGTAAGCTCAATTGTACCAAAGCTAAAATTTATGGCATTTAATTATAATAATTTAAAATATATAATAAAACATCTTTTAAATTTATTGAAACTATTTTGAGTCACTAGATATTTAATTTTGAAAAAAAAAAAAGGATCAAACGATAAAATCATGATTTTGCGCATGATAGGTATTCAGAATTTGGCCTAGAAATGCAATTCTAATCTCAATTGGCCACTATTTGAATTAGAGGTAAAATTGTAATTTCATGTGATAGGTAGGATTTTGACCGAAGTGATTTAAAAGCTTAATTTTGATTGGTCAGAAAATGAAATAAAGTTGAGCTAAAATGCATAGGATTATTTTCATTAATATAATTTATCTTTGAATTAATTAATAAAGGTCAACTCAAAACTCAAATTTGATTGGTTCATTAAAGGACTTGTCATGCACTTGATCACTTGAAAAGTTGAAATAGCTCCGACATAAAATTTAAAGATAATTATCTTAATAATTATTTGCTTTTTATTAAACAGATAAGTAGAGAGAAAATTCAAGAGGCTAATCCATTAGTATTTTTTTTTTTTTTTTTTTTTTTTTTTTTTTTTTTCTGCTTTAAAAATTGGGACGCTAATTTTGATAAAAATAAACACAAATTTTTCTAAGAATCAAGAAAATTGAAGTTAAATTTAGAAAATCAATTATATATATATATATATAAATATATATATAAAGCTGGGCACAAAACACCTCCTCAAGGTTTTCAAGCCAACTAGGCCACTTTCTTTATAATAAAGGGAGGGGATGAAGAAAATAACCTCTCCAGCCTTCAATAAAGTCATACTCTTTCATCACGACATGAGTAAAGTGCAAGTGACATTTGCTTTATACTAAAAGACTATTAGAGTACAATTAGAGCTCCTCATAGTCACTTATATAACCCATATAGACCTAATAAATGTTCGATGTAAGACTCAACATATACCCGCACAACAATTCACAATCCAAATCCACACACAAATCCAAATAATCCAAGGTTAAGTCCTTGGCATCCTTGTTAGGCCCCAAGTTGTGCTCCAGTTCCCCAAGCCATACATTATTACCGGGTTTGTTTTAATAATATTTGTCACGACACGAGGAAAGAAATATACCCTAAATAGATTAGTTGAGTTACAATTAGGGGTCCTCATAACCACTTATATAGCCTTTATTGACCTAGTAAACACCCAAATGAGATTTAGCATACGCTTGCACAACAACTCACAATCCAAGTCCACACACAAATCCAAACAATCTATATTACTATGTTCACATAAGATCTGCAAATTGTGGACTTGTGTGATTTGAGTTGCAAGTCGATAGTGCAAAGGAAGGGAATCTCAGGGACTTGTGTCGTACCAGACTAGGCCGAGAAAGTTGCAATGGTGGATGAGTGTGTTTCTTATTTCTCTCTACTTTACGATAAGTTGATCTTTTTTTTTTACAAAAATACAAAAAAAAAAATAATAAAATAAAATAAAATAATAAAATAAAATAAAATTTAGGTTTGTAATTTTTTAAGGAAATTAATTAGGTCTTGACGAGTTGAAAATTTGGTTGAATTTGTGAATTGGATCTCGATGAGTTGCTACCATGGGTCTCTGCATAGTTGCTACCATGGGTCTCTGCATAGAAATTTTGGTTTAATACATGAATCGATATTTTGTTTGATGATGTAAATTTAAATGTGATCTGGGTGACGAGAAATTAAGCTCATAGATTTAGGTGAATAGTAGCTAAAGAAAAATGAGATTATAGTGAACCTACCCTTAATCTAAGCTCTACGCTTCTTTTTAAAAAAGAAAATTATATAAAGAATTTATTAAACCAAATCAATTTATCCTATTTTTTAATTTTTGAGAATTGAGAAAAAAAAATTATGTCGTTTTGGAGGGGTCTAACGATGCCATTTGGACAGAGGTTGACGAAAGGACTAAATTGAAACGAAATGGAAGCTAGATGACTAAATTGAACGACTTTGAAGTTAAAGAACTGAATTGAATTTCATCAAAGTTAGAGGGTGTACTTTTGTAATTTAACCTAAAATTTAAGTCATGATTCCATGTAAAATCCCTCTATTCAGGGATAAAATATTTGGGATTGATTTTCCATCTTTGAGAATCACTACTATGGGACCCAAAGATACATTGTCCATTGGTCATGATTCTCATAGAAACTTTCAGTAATAGAATCGCACATATAGTAAATTATGTTAATAATTTTAATGTATTTATAATAAGCCATATATCGTAAACACAACATTTAAAATCTAGTTTTTATTGTATCACACTAGTATACAATTTAAAGGTCAATTATAAAATCATATATAAAAGAGAGAGATAGAGAGATTTAAGGAATCTCATTAAATCTGAATAATAAAATAGATGTTAAAAATAAAGAAAAATTATTTTAAGTTCAGTGCCAAAG
Source organism: Fagus sylvatica (assembly GCA_907173295.1). Taxonomy (NCBI): domain Eukaryota; kingdom Viridiplantae; phylum Streptophyta; class Magnoliopsida; order Fagales; family Fagaceae; genus Fagus; species Fagus sylvatica. Next base: position 26,373,123 of record OU015762.1, on the reverse strand, counting down.
TAAATCATGTAAACCTAAGTTTTTTTTTTTTTTTTTAAGTTAAATTATTTAAATAAATTTAAAGTAAATAATGAAACATTAATTTTTATTTATTTTTTTAACTTTTCGTAATAGCATTTTAATTGGATTGGATTATATATGATATGATCATTTAATGGAAAATAAATAAAATTGATCCCAATTACTAATTTGTAAGCACTAGAGCCTAGGTGTGGTTTGGTGTATGAAATTTTAAAGGGAGAGAGTTTGGCTACAACCCATTGTGTATCAACTAATAAGATCATCCACGTATACTTTAATTATATGACTTATTTAATGAGTCATGTGACTTTTCTAAATAATACGTATGAATAGTTTTATAAGCTATCATATAATGAATCGTAAGGAATGGACTATAAACTGTTTTGTAGTCAAACCTTTTCCATTTTGAAGTTGCTTACAAGTTGGGTTGAGATAGAGACAGACGTAGTTTGTCCCCTTAGTGGCTGACTAGCTAGCAGCCTAGCATATTACATCTTCGTGAATGGATGAAATAATCAATTTTAAATCTTTTGGGCGGTGGAAGATGGAATTAAAAAGAATTAAAAAAGTAAGGATAATTACTTTGTGCCGACCTGGTCTTATTAAAATCCACAAACTAACCTTTCAGCCTTTACTAACTTGCCATGTGGCCCTCTCTCTATCGTTCATGTGTTCCTGAATTTACATAAAATAATATTAATTGAAAGTCTCTAGTTAAAAGTTTGGCCTATGCTGAGGATAAGACACGAGGGTTGAGTATGACTGTACACAGAATAAATCCATGAGGATCATGCCTTGAACGTGCATACATTAACGACTCAAACTCAAAAAAAAAAAAAAGAAAAAAAAAAAAAGAATAGAATAAGAATTGCTTAAGCTTCCAAATTTTAGTTTTAGGAAAACTATTTTTCAATTTTGCCTAATCACTTTTTAAACATCCCAACCAATTCTTTATTTTCAACTCTATTTTATTATAATATTATTTATTTACTTATTTTTTATTATATCATTCAAAATTTTCAAATACAATCTAATAAAAGAAAAGAGAGAAAGTGAGAGAACTAATTAAAAATAAAAGATATAATAAAATATTAATTAAAAATAAAATATTGTTTTGTCGGGAATGCTCTCACAATGATAAAAAAAATGTCTAGCAATATCCAACTAACCAAAGATTTAAGGAATAAACAAAAGTTAAAAATGATCCCATCTCCTGCAGCACATATGAAATATAAAGGAAACAAAAAAAGTTATGGCCCAAAAGGATTATAAGGATCGAATAAAGAAGTTGTAGTGGGGATTTTAGTTATGAGTCCATCAATATCATTGTTCTAAAGATACAAATTATTAAGTCAAGAATCATGTAAATTAGTGATTTTATTTGGTTTTTTTTTAATAAGGAGAATCAAAGTTCAAAAGGAGAATCAAAGTTCAAATTCTGCATTTTCCACTTTTATTTTTTATTTTTTATAAGGAGAATTAAAGTTCAAATTCCGCATTTTTCACTTATAATAATTAGATTATAAAAAAATATGTATTGTTAAATTTTAAAGTAATGATTTTTTTTGGAGTATGGTAAAATGATAATTCATAAATTTATTTATTATGAAGATAAACTGATTATCCCAATGAACGGTTAGGATTATGTGAGTATCATATCCCAAAAAATTATTAGTGATAATTCATTCCAATTTTTTTTTTTGATAATGGATTCATTCCAATTATTATAATATCAATTGTTTATGACATATACCGATTATTCCAATGAATGGTTGGGATTAAGGAAGAGTATCATATTCCAAAAACACTATTTTTTTTTTTTTTTTATAAGTATTAGCGATAACTATTCCAAAAACACTATTAGCGATATCATAGAAAGACCCTTAAATATTACTAGATAAGTAACAATATCCATCAATTAAAATAACTATTGAAATAGGAGAGATAAATGAGAGAAGATGTTACAAAAAAGGTTTGAGAAAAAGTTGGAAAAGTATAGATGAAAAAAAGTAGAATCAGATGCTGTCCTGTAGAATAAGGGAAAAAAACAAATTAGTGAACATTGTTTTGAAATTTCTATATATATGGTGCGAGATAAAAGTAATCTAGGTATATTCCTTTTCTTATAAATCAAAACTATTTAGCAAAAAAAGCTGCATGCCAAATACTAAAAAAAAAAAAAAAAAAAAAAAAAAAAAGACTTCTATTTTTTTTTTTTTAATCTTAGGTGTCCGGCCAGCGTTTTGTAGATACACGCATCTCAATTAATCTTAGGAGTACACGCAACATATGTACCACAAAAGCAGTAATGTTTTGCCTTAAGTAGGTAATCCTGAAGAGGAGATTCGAATTAATGAGCATTGAGAACACATCAAACGTCAGATCAACTGAGCTATCTCTCGCGATTAATAAAGAAAAAAGAAAATCAAAATGTTTATTATTATATGGTTGTTATCTTAGTTTATTATTATAAGATTGTTGATATTTTAGGCAAAAAAAATTGATAATGTTAATATTAGGTCATGGAAGCATCATCCCCACTTGTTTGACTTTATCCAACCCACTAGCTGAGTGCCGGGCACAAAAAACACACTAGTACTCTACTTTCCCCCAAATTAACAGGCTCAGAAGACTTTTTATATTATTTTATCATTTTATTTTTTAGGTTGGATAGTGCAGAATAGACCATGACCACATAAACACGCAACCACTTCACTAACATACAAACCAAATTTTTTTTTTTAAAGAATAAGATATTACTAGCTACAGAACTTTTATTTATTTATTTTATATATTTGTTTGTTATAGTATATGGCAATAATGGAACCTGATTATCAAAAAATAAAATAAAAAAAATAATGGAACCTAGCCAATAAAAAGGAAGTGAATGAATGAAGCAATGGGGAATATAAAAAATGAAAAAAATGTCGGTGGATTGATAGATTTTAGAGTAAAGTAAGGTTGTTTTGTATTGTATTTGTAGGTAGGAACAATTTGTTAACCAGAGCTACCTTTACCTTACCTTATTGGTTAAAACACCAAAACTTGTGAGTGAGACCAAAATAGATTGGAACTCAACCTCTTATCTGATAATCTCACTCAACTCATTTCCTCACCTTCTATTCTTTCTTTCTACTTCTCTGGAACCATCTTCTTCCTCCACTTTGCTTTGCTATATTTGAAAGAGAGAGAATTGAATGAACAATAGTGACGTGTTTGGTGCAATGGAAGCACAGTATGTAGCAAGACACCACAGGCATGAGCCGAGAGAGAATCAGTGCACCTCAGCGCTTGTGAAGCACATCAGAGCACCTGCTCACCTCGTATGTTTGTTTTATGTTTTACTTTCAACCCTTTTTTTTTTTTTTTTTTTTCCTTTCAATTCTATCACTTTTTTGCAACGATTATTTAGGTGGGTTTTAATTTTTTTGGTCTTTGAAGATCTGGGTGTTTCGTTCTAGATGTTTTTCTTTCTGGGGTTTACTTCTTCTATGTTATTTATTTATTTTTTTTTTTAATTTTGAATTTTTGAATTTTGGCTCAGATGGTTCTGATTTATGGAAATTGTTGAGTATGGTGGGTGATTAGCATCTGGGTATTTCTCAAAATTTGATTTTTATTGTCAAATTAGATGAATTTTAGCTGAGAAGAAATTGAAGAATCTGAGGTGTTAATTTTTCTTTCTAATGATGTAATCTTTTTGTAATTTTCACCTTTTTATCCTTACGCTTGTGGAAAAGATGCATGAAAGAAATAGTCAATTTTAAATGTTAAGACTTGAAAGAAATAGAGTCAATTTTAAATGTTAAGACTTGACATTAGTTGGTACCTGATGAGAAAAACAAAGTCCACTCAATTAGCTTTATACTAGTTGAGGAGGATTCAATTTTTCATTTCCACTTTTTTACATTTTCATAAATGGAAAGTTATTGATTTGAGCATAGATAGATAGTTGAAATAGGATAATTGCCTTTTGTCTTTTATGTGCTTGTTTGATTTTCAGCTTATTGAGTTGTTAATGTGACCATTTCTTTTTATCAGGTATGGTCGTTGGTGAGAAGATTTGATCAACCGCAAAGGTACAAGCCCTTTGTCAGCAGGTGCGTCGTGAGCGGGGACCTTGGTATTGGTAGTGTCAGAGAAGTAAATGTTAAATCTGGGCTTCCTGCCACCACAAGCACTGAGAGGTTGGAACTTCTTAATGATGAGGAGCACATTCTTGGCATCAAGATTGTTGGTGGCGATCATAGGCTAAGGGTATGCTTATTTTCAACTTCTAATCTCTTCGTTGCTTATCACTTTGTTCTCTTTCTCTTATTCATCTTCTGATCTAAATATGAATTACAATTGTGTGGTTGTGTAGAGTTGCTAGAATGTCTTTGGCATGCAAGTATGGTTTAGGCGAATGCGAAGTTTACTATTGTTTTTACCAAAACCCATACTAATTCATTCAAGTGCATTGGCGTGTTCTGTAGGTTTTAGCTGGTTTAATGTGTGTGCTAAGGTTTTCTGTCATTACTAATTCAACTAGAATTTTCTTTTAGCTCAGTACGTACTGAATTTTCCTGGTGCTTGCCAATTAGCTTTAGCTCAAATGGCATCTCTTAACGTTTGTATGGTCGAGAGGGTTGTAATTTACCAATAATAATAATTAAAAAAAAAAAATGATGGTTCTGACGATGTCTTGGATGGCAGCTTATAGTTTTTTTTTTTGATAAGTCGGATGGCAGCTTATCGTTATGAATGGATGACCAACCAATTCACATATTGCATGCTTTAATAATTCCATCTATCATCACAGTTTCTTCAATAGCTTTCCAAATAAATCTTCATGAATTGAATACCCTAAATTTTCTTCACATCAATCTTCAATTGATTCGCAAGATTAATCAGGTTCAAACTGATTATCAAATTGAAGATTTCAAACCCTACAAAAATCAACTTACTGTAATGCGCTATTCCCAACAAAATCAATTGGATCTTTGGACCTGTGGGTTATGGGCTTGTCTTCAAGTTGCAATTAGTTCTTTCACATTATTCCTAACAATCTCCACCTCATAATTTTCTAATCTCCTTTTTTCTTTCTTCAGTCTCATGGGAACTTCTTGGAAAATATTATCTTCAATTTTTAATTCTTAAACTTGTGTCATATGTTTGTCTTTTTGAAAAGCAACTTTGTGCTCTTTTGTTGTAAAGTTTCTTCAACAACTTCAAATGGTGGCTTTGCATCTTCAACATTCATATTATATTTTCTTTTGATGGTTGCATAACTTTAAAAGTTCATCATTCAATCTAAATTAAAGAATATTCCATCATAATTGATGAGCATATGATGCAAATTTCATAGAATACACAAGTCATTTTCTCATTGTTTGCTTGAATTGCTACCTTAAGGGCTTGCCTTCATCTTTTCTTTTGCTATATCAAAATGCGAACGAGTTTTGATATCAATTGTCGCATCCATGAAAGATTTAGATATCGTTTTAGCTGGACGTAAACCTGAATCCATGAGGGCTTCTTGAATCAATAAGGAAGATAAACAAAACAAACTTTTGTTGACAAAATTGAATCTTATTTTCGTTTACAGGCTTCAATGCCAATTCATAGGCTTCGTTAAACTTAATTATCAAGTAAAAATATTTCTAAACATTTGAAATTAATACACTACCATATAAGGACTTTAATTTGATTAGAAAATTCCAAAAATTACTTAAAATTCAAAATTTAATCCCCACCTTTTTTCCAATGTCAAGTTCTTTTTCACTGAGTCAATTTGTGCCATGTATGATATATCTCACATTGGATAAAAGAGAAAAAAGAAAAAAAAAAAAAAAAAAAAGAAAAAGAAAAAAGAAAAAAGAAAAAAGAAATGAAGTTAAGAATAATTTAAGGGGGTAGGATTTTTTTTTTTTTTTTTTCACTTGTGTTAAATTTTGCTTCTTGCTCATGCATACAGCAAGAGGTTGACCACTAGAAGGCAGCATTGAGATGATTTTTTTTCCAAAGAAAGAAGCCACTTCTTTTTTGGGAGATTTGGATGAGGACTTCAGATCTTCATCACATAATCTGTGAACATTAGTTATCTCATGCCATTAGCCAGATTGCTTTCTTACAAAAGGAAGCATACTATTCTAGGGTTAAAAGAGCTTAATAAGAGTGGTGCATATTGCAGTATTATAATCACATATTGTAGAGACAAATGGAACAGAATGCCATTGTTATCTGCTATTAAATAAGATATGGACTTGGATTTTTTGATACGAATGTTAATTTGATCACTATTTTTCATTTACTACATGAAAAAATTCTCTCATGCTGTATTTATGCTGTCAACTAAGAGGATTTGTATGCTGTTTAAGATTCTTCCTTAAATTTGCAGAACTACTCCTCGATAATTACAGTCCATCCAGAGGTTATTGATGGAAGGCCAGGGACATTGGTGATTGAGTCCTTTCTGGTGGATGTGCCCGATGGCAATACCATGGACGAGACCCGTTACTTTGTTGAGGCGTTGATCAGGTGCAACCTCAAATCCTTGGCTGATGTCTCAGAGAGGATGGCAGTGCTGGACCAAATTGAACCCATCGACCAATAGAGGATTTGGGACGGGATAGAAGTCTGACGGACTATGTTTATACCATCCGAGGCTTTTAGATCCTTATGCTGTGTAGAGATTGGTGGGACATGTCCTTCCATGTTCTCAGAAGTTTTGGATACATTGCTGGCTGTTGCTTTTCCATCTCATGGGGACCATTCCACTCTCTTTCCTTATGCTTTTTCTTGTTTTTTTGTTGGGGTTTCTCATCTTTCAATGTCCGAAGGATGATGAGGCTCCCAAGTTTTTATAGTTCTCCATGAATGGATGTGGGAAAGTTCCTTTTGCTGTTATATTTTTTGGTTTTGTGCATGGTGGTTACTATAATGTGACTATGGTTATGTGTAAATAGTAATATTGGAAAGAATCGTGTATGAAACTCCGGAATTTCATGTTGTAGTTGCAGTCGTTTCTAGGTGCAGGGAAGATTGAGGAGAGAACCTTTGGGTAGCGCTTTGTTTTTTATTTTGTAAATTCTGTGTTGTTTAGTAAAATTATCAACAATTTCTTTGATGTTGTTTTTCACTGTGTTATAGATGGAAATGTTTTTAAGAAACACTCACTTGAGGTACTTTGCTATTATATGGAAGAGCTATCTTCTTTTGGGTCAGTTAACTATATTATATTATTAACAGAGAAACCAAACATGAAAACCAAAAACAACAAAGTTGGATCTAGAACTAGAACTTGGTTTTTAGCTTTAAGATTGGAATCTGGTAATCTCTAAAACATCAGCAGCCATTTGTTTTGATAAATCTTGCACTTGGGAACGAACGTCAATCCACTTAACTAGAAAGACACGGAACTTCAGCTTCTGATGTTAAGCCATCCAAAAAACCTTGTCAATCTAACATAAACTGTTCCACTTTTGCTCTGAACCTAGCCCATTAGCAGGGAATGCAGCAATTGTTTGAGATAACACCATATCATGAGTGTTTAATTTACATTGAACAGCTAAGAAGGGACGAGAGAGAGCACCTGGGAATAGTTTTGCTGAACCACACAATATGGCTTCAAAAAAAAATAAAAAAAAATACCATTTTCCAGTCGTTAGCCACTCCTACACAGCTTCGATTGTGAATTTACCATCAGCAGTCCCAATTCATAGTCTTATCCTTTCAAAGGTTCAAGGCTGGCAATAATTATCTTATGTATCCGTTCTATGTAATTGGTGTCTCACCGTTTGTGGGTTTTGTAGAGGTGCGCAAGATACCTCTTCCAATACATGCAATAGCTTTTTTGTTCAGGAAGATCTTGGAGATTCACACACTGTGAGAATGAGAATGCAAAAAATAATTATTGGATGAAAATGGCATATTTACGGATAGAGAGAATTTTGGAGGAAAATAAAAGTGAAATTTAGTTTTTGATATGTTTGTTGAGGCGATATTCTGTGTTAAGTCCACAGTTCCTTTTTTGTAATGATTAGTTGATTGCAGAATAAAGTTGTTACAAAAGACGATGCTGAATTCATAAAGATGACTCTTTATTGCCTTGAGAATTCTTTTGGTAACTCATAATATTCTTAGTTTTATAGGCATTACTAAAATAGTTTTATCGGGGCAGTGCCGAAGTTGTAAAGGCGACATTTGTAGGCTTGCATTAGTCTTTTTATGGACTACATGTTTGTAAAGAATCTGGACTCTGATGCATCCAGTTTCTCCCCTCCATGATGGCCTGGCCTTGCCCCACTAACATGTCTTCTATTTGAGTCTTTGAGCCAACTAATTCATCATATTTAAGGGCTCAACATGATGTTAACATAGCATTCAGAAAGGCAAAAGCCACTGACAGCACTTATTACCAACAATCATTGCAGGAACAATTTCCTACTCTGAAATGGTGAAATCGAACACCATCTTTGATGACAATCTCATGGTTTCGTACCAAAGACATATATTTTGCTGCAGTGTGACAGTCAGAACACATTCTTGTGTTCTTAATCACCCTAATTGGTGTACTACTTTTCATCTTCATCAGCCCATAAGTAATTGCCAACTTCTCAGTGTGACCAAACAGCACCTTCTCCTTCTCAACCTCATCTATGTTCTGATAGACACAGCTGACATCAGGAACATATCCCACTTTCTTCATCTCAGAAACCAAATTATACAACTCGAAATATATCTCTCCTGTATCAGGATGGGGCTTCTCTTCTGCAGAGAAAAAATGAATCTTGCAGTCAATTTGTATCCAGCTCCACACGTGGAAGTTCTTTACCCCTAAAACACCCATCGAGGCTTTAATACGCTCCACATCCTCCCATCGGTTTGAAATAGCATATAAATTCATCATCAGAACATAATTACCAGAATTATATGGTTCTAACTCAAAAAGTTTTTTTGCTGCAAGCTCCGCGTACTCAATGTTTTTGTGGATTTTGCAGGATCCCAGAAGAGCACCCCAAATGGTAGCATCTGGTTTTTGTGCCATATTTTGAATGAAATCCCAAGCTTCATCAAGATAACCAGCTCTCCCTAGAAGATCTACCATGCAAGAATAATGCTCAATCCTTGGGATTATATTATAATATGTGCTCATATCATCAAAATATTTCCATCCTTCATGAACCAGACCTGTGTTCTTGCAACCAGAGAGGACAGCCGTAAAGGTTACAGAATCTGGCTGGATGCCCACCCCACACATCTCATCAAAAAGCGAAATTACTTCTCTTCCAAAGCCATAGATTGCGAATCCCATGATCATGCTATTCCAAGAGGCTAATGTTTTGTTCTGAATCTTTCTGAAAACCTCATGGGCATTTTTTAATTTGCCTGACTTACTATACATGTCGATAAGTGAAGTGGCTACAAACGCATCTTCAGTGACACCATATTTTATACTGAGGCAATGTATCTCTTCACCCTTGTGTAACAATGATAGGCCTGCACAAGTTCGAAGTAAGCTGGATATGGTGGCTGAGTTAGGCTTGATACCTTCTTCCTGCATTTGGATGAAAAACTCATAAGAAGCCTCATAGCTTTCATTCTGTGAACAACCTGATATCAGAGCAGTCCATGATACAACATTAGGTGTTAATCCAGAACTTCTGATGCGATGAATCACAGCCAGAGCTTCCTTACTGCAGCCCCACATTGAATACCCTGAAACCAGGCCATTCCATGTCACTAAATCAGGTTTGATTCCTTCCTTTTCCATTTGGTTCAATAGCTTTTCAGCATCTTCAAAAAGCCCCTTGTAGGAATACCCTGATATTAATGAATTCCAGGCAAAAATGTTTCTGTTCTTCATATTGTTAAAAACTGCTCGAGCACTAGTTAAGCAATTAGTCTTCACATACATGTCCAACAATGAAGTTCCTACATATACATCATGGTCAAGTGCATTTCTTGTCACATAGCCATGAATTTCTTTCCCAAAATTAATGAACCCCAATTTGATAACTGCTTTAATAACACTAGTGATAGAACTAGAATTTGGTCTACAGCCCACACCTTGCATTCTCTGCAAAATGTTTACGACTTCTTTGAATGAGCCATGAAGAGAGTGGCCTGACAAAAGGCAATTCCAAGTTATAATGTCTGGTTTTACACCAGACACTTCCATTTCATGAAAAAGATCCCTAGCAACATTCAAACAACCAAGTCCAGCATAACCCGAGATAATCGAGTTCCACGAAGATAAGTTACGATCTCTCATTGACTCAAAAACTATCCTAGCTAGTTCAAGTCTGTCATTCTTGGAGTACAGGCTAATCAGGGAATTGCATATTGACAAATTGGATTCCAATCCACATCTTAAAACATACCCATGAATTTGCTTTCCTTCATTGAGAGCTCCCATTTTAACACAAGCTTGCAGTACTTTCACAATTGTACCACAATTGATTTTCCCAATTGACACATTCATATCCCGAAAGAAGTCTAGAGCTTCCACACATCTTTCATTCCTCAAATTCTCCATGATAACCTCATTCCAGAGGAGATCTTCTTTATCAGGCATTTCATGAAATACTTGATTTGCACTCTCAATGCCCCCACAACGCCCATAAAAGTTTATCAGTGCACAATTCAAATACAAGTCCAAAACAAAGCCCCTCTTAATCAAACAAGCATGAATTTCCACTCCAAGCCACAAATCTTTTAACCTAGCACAAATTTTTAAAACTACAGCCAGAAGCCTAGTATCAAACACCACTCCTCTACAATGCAAGTCGGTGAAAACAGCAAGAATACGACGTGGATCACCACCAAAACTTGTAAACTCTTTCAAAAAAGAATTCCATATAAGATGGTTTCTGACAAAACCCAGAAAGAATAGCATTGCAGCTGAGTTAAAATCACCAAAATCCAAGTAATATGTGATCAAAGTACTGTTTCCCATGGTGATGGTGTCCCAACTGGGTTTGTCAGACATTTTAATGATCTGGGCATGCACTGCTTTTACAGAATTCAGAGTTGTTATATCACATGAAAGAGAAGGAAGGAGTGGGGTTTCAGGAGAAGTGTGTGTGACAGCAAGAGAAGTGAAGGAGTGGGTTTTATGTGGCTTGTGGTTGTGATTGTGGGTGAGTGATGGGTTTTGAAGGATATGAGGATTAAGGTTGTGAAATGGAGCTATTTTGTCCATGGCGCGTAGGGGAAAGGGTAGGAGAATTTTTGTTCAGTGGATGGATGCTATGAAAAGTTTGATAGTATGTAATAATTGTGGATAAGGTTTTTATATCCTCCTTCATAAATAAGAGTAAAAATGTGCTCTTGAACCAGACCTGCATACAAGACCACAAAATGCTTTTATTCACGTTTTAAATTTTATACACAAGCTACATAGTTGTGAGCACATTTCAGCCATGCAATTTCAATGTAGTTAAATTTTATTATTTTGGTAAGTAAATGAACAAAGGAGATGAGTTGATTAGATTTATAGGCACTCGTGATGAACTAGTATGAAAAGAGTAGTCTAAATTCGAATCTTACTTATCCTTTTTCCTTACCTTAGCAATGTGGATATTGTTAAAGACTGAAAGTCTGTGTATTGTATTATGTGAATAATATAGTACAAGAGAGAGCTTTTATATAGGTAGAGGTATAAATACTACACAAGAATAAAAGTGTTCTACAAGACAATGTATTGGGCCTAAGATCTATTGGGTTTATATTCTAACATCCCCTGTCAAACTCATGTTGGGTGAAGAGACACCAATTTGAGTTTAGAAATAAGATCACAGAAACGGCCTGAAGGCATAGGTTTGGTGAATATGTCAGCTAGCTGGTCCTGAGAAGACACTAAACGGAGCTGCAAAGTACCCTGTAGTAAGCGATGACGAACAAAGTGACAGTCGATCTCAATATGTTTAGTACGCTCATGGAAGAAGTCATTGTGGGCAATTTGGATGGCACTTCGATTGTCACAATGGATCGGAACTGCAGTAGAACAATCAAGGCCTTGGTCCTGGAGAAGCCAACGTAACCAAAGGAGCTCAACAGTGGTGTCAGCAAGTGCTCGATATTCTGCCTCAGTACTAGAACGAGCAACAACAAATTGTTTCTTGTTGCGCCAAGAGATGAAGGAGTCACTAAAAAGAAAACAATACCCTGTAGTGGAATGACGGTCGGTAGGGTCCCTTGCTCAGTCGGCATCAGAATAAGCCTGGAGAGTGAGCGACAACTGAGATGAGAAGTGAAGTCCATGAAATAAGGTTTCTTTCAAATATCGAAGAATTCGAAGTACAACAGCATAATGGAGAGACCGCGGCGCATCCATGAACTGGCTAACAATGTGAACGGCATAGGAGATGTCTGGTCGAGTGACAGTGAGGTAAACAAGACTCCCAACTAGTTGTCTGTAGAGGGTAGCATTAGGAAGTGGTTCTCCATCATGAGTATTCAGGCGATTGTTGTATTCGATGGGTGTGTTGACTATCTTGCTGTCCGTGATTCAGCTCGAGAGATAAGATTAGATGTGTACTTGGTTTGAGTGAGATAGTAACCATCGGAAGATAAAGAGACTTCAAGACCAAGAAAATAACTGAGGGGACCCAGATCCTTCATCTCAAAGTACTGACCAAGGAAACGCTTAAGATCCTGGATGCCCTGCACATCATCACCAGTAATAATCATATCATCTACATCAACAAGAGAAGGGTAATACCATGATCTGAGCGTCGGAAAAACAGAGCTGAATCATACGAACTAGCTGAAAAACCATGCTGAGAAATGGTAGAGCTGAACTTGGCAAACCAAGCTCGTGGAGCTTGCTTAAGACCATATAGTGCCCGACGTAAGCGACACACTTTGTGAGAAAAGCTTGGAGGATGGGAGAAATCAGGAGGGAGCTACATGTAAACTTCCTTAGTTAGTTCGCCATTAAGAAAGGCATTCTTTACATCCATCTGAAAAAGTGGCCAATATCGGGAAGTAGAAACTGCGATAAGTGTACGAACAGAGGAGAGGCGAACCACCGGGGCAAATGTTTCCTCATAGTCAATGCCATACTCTTGAGTGAATCCCTTGGTAACGAGACGAGCCTTGTAGCGATCAACAGTACCATCTGATCGAGTTTTGATCTTGTACACCCACTTGCAACCAATAACAGATTTACAAGCTGACAAATCAACCAGATCCCAAGTACTTGTCTTAAGCAATGCATCAAATTCTTCTTTCATAGCTTGCTACCATAAAAGGTCAGAGGAGGCCTCATGAAAGGTGTGAGGTTCATGTAAGGTGGCAAAGGCAGAAAAGCAGTGAAAGTCACGAAGATGAAAAGGAAGAGTACTTACCTGATGAGAGTGACAGGGCTCAGGAGTAGTAGTGTTGATAGGATTTGCAGTAGGGGTAGAGAGAGGAGACTCGTCGAAGGTAGGATTAGCTGTAGGAGATTCATCAGAGGTAAGATCAGCATGAGGAGACTCGTTGGAGATAAGATTAATTGACTCAGCAAAAGTGGAAGGAATCTCAGGGAAGAGATCAAGTAGAGGATCAGCTTGAGAATCAGAATTACCTGCAGAAAATAAAGGTAAGGAATAGAACATCTTGTGTTCCCAGAATACCACATGCAGAGAGACTTGAAAACGCTCTAGATCATAACATCGGTACCCTTTTTCTTCAAGGCCATAGCTAAGAAAACAACATAACTGGGAGCGGGGTTGAAGTTTAGTGCGCTCATGTGGTTGAAGAAGAACAAAACAGACACAACCAAAAACCTTGAGTAGATTGTAGTTTGGAGCTGTGCCAAACAACCGTTCATATGGTGTTGTGTTTTAAACGACAGGTGAAGGGCATCGGTTGATAGTGTACATTGCAATGAGAGTAGCTTCACCACAGAATGAGACAGGAATGGAGGCTGCATTGGTGAGAGTCCTAACAGTATTTAGGATATGACAGAGTTTACGTTCAGCTCGTCCATTTTGTTATGAGGTGTCAGCACACGAGGTATGAAAAATAGTTCCATAGTATTTAAGAATAGTAAAAAAAATCAGTTTGTTTATATTCTCGTGCATTGTCAGATCAAAATACCTTAATAGCTTTAGAATACTGAGTTTGAATCATTTTAGTAAAATCACGATATATTGTGAGAACTTTAGAACGATTTTTCATTAAATAAATCCAAGTGTAACGAGAAAAATCATCGACAAAAATAACAAAATATCTTGACCCCCCCCATTGTGGGAATAGGAGAGAGCCCCTATATATCTGAATGAATAAGATTAAAAGTTGCAGAAGCAATAGACTCACTATTATTAAAAGGTAAAGCAGATTGTTTGCCGAGCTGACATGGCATACAATCAAATGGACTAGAAGAAACTGAACCTAATAGACCCCTAGATACTAAGGTTTGAATACGAGGAAGGGAAACATGACCTAGATGAGAGTGTCACAACTCGATGGAGGCAAAAGCAGCAATAACAGGTGCGGAGACTGATGAAAAAGGAAGGTGAAGGGAAGTAAGCTTAAATAACTGTCCAACCTTACACGCGGTCCCAACGATCTGCCCTGTCCGAGAATCTTGCACAAGACAACCACGAGAAGAAAAGAACAGATTTAAACTAGGTTCGGTTAGTTGGCCAACAGATAAAAGATTGAGATGCAGTTTAGGAACACGAAAAAATCAAAGACAGATAAGTTGAGGGTAGAGATGTAGCCGACATGACTAATAGTCATGGCGGAGCCATCAGCAGTGGTAATAGTAGGTAAGACAGAAGGAGTGTGGGCACTGACTGTGAGCCATCAGCAGTGGTAATAGTAGGTAAGACAGAAGGAGTGTGGGCACTTGTGAGGTGAGGATTGTCCGTCATGTGATTAGAGCAGACAGAATCTAAGAACCATTCAGAAAAGATACCTGATGTCACAGAAAGAGTAGGATTGGATGCACTGGAAGACAGAGGTTGAACCTAACTGAAGAGGGCTTACAAATCTATTATGTTATAAGTAGATGTAGTCAATGAGATAGGATCAAAAGATGCAGCATCGGATGATAGTACAGATCCAGAGGCAGTCAAGGCTACAGAGCGCTAAAGAATGCGAGCACTCATGTTACATTGATCAATAGTGTGACTACGATTCTTGCAAAAGGCATAGATAAGATGAGAATTCTTCTTATTTGATCGCCTTTTATCATGACCTCTCAGCAGAGCTATAGTAGTGGGATCAACTGATGCTGGAGTGGCAAGAACCGTCGTGTGAGGCTGAGAGGAGTGATGACATTTTAGACGAGTCTCCTCACGGACCAAATCATTAACAGCTTGATTGATAGTGGGCAGAGGAGAACGATTAAGCAACTGACTGCGTACAGACTCGAAGTCATCGAGAATGCCCATTAAGAATTGATGAAGACGGAGACGCTCTCGATGTGTACTGACAAGTTTGACATCGGAGACGGACCTGATGACTGGCTTAGAAGCAGCTAGTTGATCCCAAAGAAACCTCATTCGACTGTGGAAAGCAGTAATGCGCTCACCTAGATCCTGACGCAACTGATATAAAGTAACCATGAGGTGATGTTCTCAAGCACCATCTGATCCAGCATATCGAGAAGCAAGCATGTCCCATACGTCCTTAGCTGTGTCATAACCCCCAAATTCCATACTAACAGAAGGAGTGGAAGTGTTGCGGAGCCAAGTGATGATTTGATGATTGATACCATCCTAATCTTTGAGGCGAAGAGCGAAGGCATCTTCAGTTTTGTCATTTTGTTATTTAGGAGGGTGACGTTGTCTAGTCACATAAAGCCATAGCTTGCGACCTTTGAGAAAATTACACATACCTTGAGCCTAAAGAGAGTAGTTATCCCTATCAAGAATGACGTGAATGAGTTTAGAAATTTCACTTTGGGCTATAACGAATCCTCAACTGCAAAAATAGACCACAAAAATGAAATCAACGCGAAAAACTGGGTAGGAAGCACTTGGGTTGCAAAAAGTCAACACGAAAAGTCAACGCTTGGTCAACAGAAAAGTCAATGGTCTACGCTAGTCAAAGTCAACGGTCAACGTTAGGGCTGACGTGGCAGTGGTGTGTCTAGGGCTGACGTGGCAGTGGTGTGTCTAGGGCTGACGTCGCAGTGGCGTGTCTAGGGCTGATGTGGCAACCTGGAGGCGTGACACGTGGTAGCGAGGAAGGCCTAGCACGTGGGGGCATGTGTAAAAAAGTAACGACGCACCGGAACTTCAGGCAGCGCGTGAGAGCGCGTCCAGTGTTGGAATCCGCCTTTTTTGTTTCCGTTGAGTCAAGCATCTCGAGAGCTTTCAAACGGTACCGGTGGTGTCGTGATCGGAGTCCAGGAATGGCAGATCCGAGGGTGGCAGTGGGTCCTTTTGGCAATGAATCAGCTTCTTGGCGGCGCGACGATCGGATTTCGGACGGGGGCGGTGCCGAAGATAGCTGAGGCAGCGGAATAATGCCTGGAAGGACTTAGAACTACACAAAAATAGAGCCTTAGCTCTCATACCATGTTAAAGATTGAAAGTTTGTGTATTGTATTATGTGAATAATATAGTACAAGAAAGAGCCTTTATTTAGCCAGATGTGTGAGTACTGCACAAGACAATGTATTGGACCTTAGACCCATTGGGCTTATATTCTAACAGATATAATGTAGTTCAGTTGAAAAACCATATAGACCACTCTAGTTATGATGAGCTTTATGATATTTTCTTGTTTCAGAATGCCGCCTTTTAATCAACTTCTCTGTTTTTTTTTTTTTTTTTGCTAGATAAAGATAATATATAACAACAACAACTAGGAAACATGAGCAGCGAACCCAACACCAACCTCCAAACCCTCCAACACCGAGGGAGGGATGTCAGCAATGGGAATGCAACCAAAACAATTATAAACAAGAGCCCACTTAGCTAAAGCGTGGGCTAGAGAATTAAGTTCTCTTTATACATGTGTAAATTACAAAAAGAAAAGGAAGAAAGGAGAGAAGAAATGTCTTTGATAACACTGTCAATGACCCAGTATTGAGCAAAAGAGATACCTTGGATGGCTTGAATAACAACAAAAGAGTCTCCCTCAAACAAAACAAAAGACAAACCAACTTCTATTAACTTACGGGTTGCTAAGAGAGTTGCACGAGCTTTTGCAACAAGAGGGTCTATGGAGGTGATGATCTCAGTTCAAACAAACTAAACATTCGCCGTATGATCACGACACACTACCGCTAGGCTAGGTTTGTTTCTCCAATGGCAACATCAAAATTCACTTCGACACACAGAGGAGAGGGAGGGGTCCATGAACCCAACCTTCTTTCTATGACATCTTTTGCTTCCCACCCTTGGCGGTGGTTTTCATAGACACTATTAATTTGGTTTGCCAAAGCTCTTGGGTCCACCTCCACATTATTTTTGAAAACTTCATTTTGTTTCATCCAAATCACATCACAACATATAGCTGCATACAAAGTGAAGTTTCTCTCCTCTATTTTTAGAATCTGAAGTTTTATTTATTTATTTATTTTTTATGGGTTCAAGATGATCTTTATCCATTCAACAATAGAGCCAATATTCAAAAGGTCGAATCGGACTGGCCATGGTGATTGGCATCATGCGAGTCTAGTACAAGGGCACTCTATGAAGAGATGCTCTAAAGATTCACTACCCGAATCACACATAGGACAAGTAGTTGATTCAAGGCTAAATCTCTCATTTAATGTTGCTCGTGTTGGAATTAGGCGTCATGCCATCTTCTAGAGGAGAAGTTTGAGTCTAATGTATTTTAGTTTCTATAGATCATTCCATTCCTTTTTTTTTCTAAAGGGCCAATACTCTCAAACTTCACTGGGTCTAGCTAGAGAGACTCTGAATTTCTGAGAATCAAGAATAGGGATTGCAAGGACTCTATATACCTCAAAATAAGAGAACATTCTATTTACTCACTATAAAAAAAAAAAAAAAAGACAATCTTAGGCAGCTTTGTTTTAGGGAAAAAAAAAAATCTTGTTAATTGTGGGACTTCAGCTAGACCACTAATTAAATCATTAGATCCATGAGTTTATGACAACCCGCTGTCAAAAATTTATGTGAAACTTTATATAGGATTGCAAACAACATAGGCATGTTGAGGAGTAGGTTGATAATCTTAAATGAGTCTGAACGCAAGAAAATTATCTTATGAAACGATTTTATAAAGTCATTCTCTCACAGAATGTGAGACCCACACATCTGTTAATCCCACATGTTATGAGAAGATGATCTCATGAAGTCCTTCCATTAGATACCTCCTCTTGAAGGAGTTAAAGAAGAATCAAGGTTGAGTAGTCTGTTCATCTATAGAGTGCTCATGAGTCTACCAAACCTTGTGGTAAACCGTTCAGTAGACTTGCCCATAAAAATTATGGACAACCTATGCGGTTTTCAAGCCTTGAATGTTATATTTAGCAGAAAATCTCCAATTAAGAAAAATATACTAAACAATAACAGATTTTATCCAGTGTGTATGCAAAAGATTCTTAAAACTAGTAACCTCAAAATAGTTCTTGTGACGTTAGGTTGGCGTTGATAACATAATTTAAAGTGTTGTTAATGATGTCTGGTGTGAGGTATCATATATTGATGATTTAGAATCAAGAGAACTCAACATCCTATTGCAAAACATATATGCCTAATCTCAATATTGTTGACTATATTGGCTTAAGAGAGCCATAGCTTAGTCCAATCTAGTCCACCTGATAGAATAATTTTAGGCATTTCAACCATATCTACTTCCTCACTGATTCCACTCAACAACAATTCCTAATCTCCCTACTAGGAGGAACATATCAAGAGTTGGAACATTTGTATCAGTTTTTTGTCTAATAACCAAATTTCAGAACCAATTAATCAAAGCAAGATTCTCTAACCAATGGGATGTAAGAGAGAAAGCCATGGAACTGCCGCATCTGACCCCTTTACCTTCTCAAGCTATCAAAAATCCACTAAAAAGAGAAAGAATGACCAGGGGAGAGGGGCAGCTGACATAAGAATAAACATTTATTTGTTAGGTGTTTTAATAATCATACTACATCATATCTACAGACTTATTCATCCCTTTGTTCTTTTCAAATTTACCTCAGCAAAGCATGATCATCGAAGTTAATAAATAACTCTATTTTTGGATGGAGGGAAAGTAGAGGAGAAAATGGCAAGACATGAACCTTCCCCTCTACTCTCCTCTTCTCTCCCTTACATCTCTGTGTCCCAAACATGTCTTAAAACAATGCTGAAGACATTTAGGGTCAACTTAAGAAAACACTTAAGAACTTTTTGATAAAAAGATACTTATGCCAAGAACTTTGTGACTCAATGGTGTTGCCCGGACATTTCCATGGGGAAAACCTAGGTTTAAATTTTTGTAAAAAAATAAAAAATACAGAGGACCAAAAGCATACTTCAAAATGAAAGCATATGTAGGCAGAAACAGGGGAAGAAAGAAAGCCTCCAACAAATTTCAGTTTTTGATTTCTAACATCTTTTCATTCTTCTTACAAGGTACAAAATTTTATTCAAAATTTACATAACATTATAACACATGAACTCTATTTCGTACTCACACTTGAACAATAAAACAGATAGAGTTAAATTGTTACTTAATTGTGCACTATGAAAATAAGAAATAAGAAATAAGAAATACACTGGCTAAGGTATTGCAAGTAGAAAAGAAGTAGGTACACACAAATAGAAATAGCTGACAAAGTGGAAATTTATAAATTATGATGATTAATTTAGTTATATTTGTTCACATACAAATGAACTAAACAAGTTCAGCCATTTATACCCGCAATAATATTTCTTTGGTTTTTGAAGAGTGCTTAAAGCTATATAAGCATATCAAGCAGTTTCATATTGGAAAGGGACCTCTTAGTTGGATATTGGAGACTTCAAAATAAGCCAAATATCAAATAGCAAAAATCAAAGCCTTAGTTTAATTATAAAAAGTATGAGATGAATTTAAAATTACAAATAGGACAGAGAGGATGGTTATTTTTAATACCAAACAAACCAAAAGCACCCCCTTATGTGAAAATCACAATGCATCATGTATTATATTCAACGAACCTAATAATCATTGGGTAAAACTTAGGTACAGTTCCTTAGGTCAAGTACATTAGGTTCCCCAATTGAATTCAATTAGGAAACTAATGCACTTGACCTAAGGAACTGCACCTAAGTTTTACCCATAATCATTTATTGCCCACTACTCATAACAGAAACAAAATGCATGGTTGGCTGGGGATAGGACAAAGATAATCATCAAATTCTACAGACATCTTGACAGTCTCACATAAATTTTACAACCAGTTGAGCTGGATGCTTGAGCCTAGTTTTTCCATATCACTTCTTATCATACTCTTTTCCATAGGCAGAATAATCGTTACATACAACTCAGGCCAGTACAGTCAATGACTACTGAATAATTTCCAATAATACATACCAAACAATATTTATTACACTTAGAAGGGATATGCTATATTTCTAAAAGCATAAACCATTAAAATTAGAAACAGCTACAAAGACTTATCATTGGCACAAAATTTTCAGTTCAGTGCTCTAATTAAGCATTAATATAATCTGTAAACATGTTTCATACAGGCAGAGAGGAATATGAGATTTGTAGTTATGTCTTTCCTCCTATTAAGAATTGTCCTGAACCGTAAATGTTGGGAAAGAGTCCAGGCCTTACAATGGTAAAGGTTGCAGAACCTTGCAAAGTAAATTGCATATTTTAGAAGCCATGAAGGAGGATCAAACGCTGCTTGTATGTCAATCCAAGAGAAAAGCATAAAGCTCATTCGGTGAATGTCTCTAGGTTGGAGCCCTTGAAAGAAAGCAGGTTTTTATATAATTTACCAGCGTTCTCTTGGCCGACCATCAGGGAGCACAGGCTCAAGCGCCTTATCCTCATTTTTTGTTGAGTTGTCAACCCGTTTAATTGGATTACTCACTCCAATCTTCACGGTTCCACCATCTTCATCAAAATCTGGAGGCGTGTCATCATCTTCATCACCCCAAATGTCCTCATAATCTTCATCATCATTATCATCATCATCATAATCAACCCCCTCATCACCCATTAAATTATCAACATCAGACCACTCTTCTTCTCCCTCCTCACCACTTCCATCTTTTGGCTCATTAATTCCTTCTGGCCCATCTTCATCTGTTCTGCGAGCACCCCTATTTGGAAATCGAGGAACAGAAACAAGAGAACGTAGTTTCTCCTTTATGAGCAACAAACGATCCTTCTCTATCAAGTTAGAATCACGATATGCTTCCCTAAGGAAAACCGAATCCCTATCCCCTTTCAAGGACACATAAAACAAATCAGGGTGCCTTATTAGCATCCCTCTCAGCTGCTGAGAAAACCTAAACTTCCTCTCGAAAATGAGTGAGGTGATCGACAAGAGTTCTCTTCTCAACACTGAGGCTCAAAATCTCATGAATAACCCCACAAGCGTGTTTCTCTTTCTCAGGCGTGCCCGACCTGAGTGCTGAGAAATCAGAGTAAGGCGATATGTAAGGCATGTCTCTAAACTGAGATATCTTCCTCGTCTCACCCTTGGAAAGATTAAGACCCTTGGGTAGCAATACTCTCTTGAACCTGGGAGGCCTATCAATAATCAAATTCTGCTCTTCTAGTTCTCTAGTTGTATTTTCCTCCTCGGTTAACTCAGCTGCTGAAACTGCAAGCTCGGGATCCCAATGAGTTAATTCCAATGCAGGACCTCGCTCAGTCGGAACGACCCTAAAGTATTGCGGGTATCTATGACAAATGGTGTCGCGAAATTCCAATGGAAACCCAAAATCAGTCCTTAAATGGGCAATCTTCTCCAACAAGATCCGCTTCTCCAAGGACATCATCAACAATTTCCTCAATTTAATGACCAACAAATCTTCCATCTCATTCCTAATCCTCATCTCCTCCAAATAAATTCTTTCTGCTTCGGGTGTCAATTTGAATTTTAAGGAGTAAACCCCTTCTTCCACAATTTCAAACACAGCAGGGAATTTCTTTAACAAAGCGATAAATCGCCGCTTCTTGTCAAGACCCAAATCCCTTCTGTACCTACCAAGCTCTCTAAGAGACATGATTCTATCAGGTTGACTCACTAGAATCTTCCTTATCTTCAACACCAATTTCAGCTTCTTATCCCTTTGAATCACATTGTCAAAGGGAAGCTCTTTCCTTCTCTTCACAACAGCTCTAATGGGTCCAAATGGGACATGGGTTTTTCTCAGATTATTATTCTGTTGCAAAACTAAACTTGTCCCCCAAAACTGTGACTTTTCTGGTTGTATGGTTGATAAGGAGAAATGGGATTTTACAGAAAGTATTGGTTTTGGAAGAAAAGGATATTTGTAAGAGATAAATAATGGTGAAGAAGAAGTAGATGGAGAAGAAAGCAAGTGCTGGGGTTTCATTTTCTCTAAAAGAAAAAGACAAGAAATGAAAGTAAGAGAGTAGAGAACAGAAAGGGGTACGGAAGACTCACCTGGTCTGGAGCTAGGCTTGAGAAATTTGGAAGAGACAACAAGAGTTTGGTTTGGTCTAGGGGGGTTTATCTTGATTCTTGAATAATGAAGGGAAAATGATAAACCCTTGGCAACAGATTTTTTTTATTTTATTTTCTTTTCGGCTTCAACTTTGGCCTCCGATTGGCCGGCGGCGGCGGAGCCAATACGGTTGGGGAAGAGAGCCAATGGGGTTGGGGAGGTCGTGGGTGGTCGGCGTTGAGAAATAAACAAATAGGGTGAGGGGCTCGGGGAGAAAGAGGGGGTCTGCGTAGGAGTATTTTGCTATGGGTTGAGAAATAAACAAGGAGATATGGGTGGTCTGGCTTGACAAATAAACAAGGCGGAGATATTTTAAAAATGTTACCCTTATTTAAAAAAAAATAATAATAATTAATAACAAAAATCAATATAACCATTTTTTTTTCAAATAATTTTCTTCCGGCTTGATTGGAAAGAATCTTTTTATAAGGAAATAAATCATCCATGTGTATATTTTAAAAAATCATACAACTAATTAGAAATGTTATGTGGGTAAAAATATACGTGAATGGTCTATTTGCTTACCACGTAATAAGTTGAAAAAAGATTCCTCCAAACCAGATTAAAAGAAAACTATATAAGTTGAAGAAGGATTCTCCAAACCAGATTAAAAAAAACTTTTTTATCTTGTTAACTAGTGTCCTTAAGACAATGGTTAAAAAAATACTTAATATTTTTATTTTATAGGAAATAATAAAATTTTAATATTAAAATAATATAAAAATAACTTTTAAATATTTTAATCTTTTTATTTATTATTTTAATATTAAAAATTCGTTATTTCTAGTAAAGTATAAGTATTTAATACTCGTTCTGGTTAACAAAATTTTTTTTTTTTTTTTAATCAATTAAAGCCTGTCTTGGTTGCTTGACCTTTCTGAGCCGGTGGTCACTCGGAGAGACCGGAAATGGGCAAGAAGCGAGACCGCGGAGTCGCAACGAGTTCGAATCGAAGTAAAGGCCGAGTCGAATCGTCCACTCAGCAAGACGAACACGGCGACACGGTGTCATCGGATCGCAGGCTCATCGTCATCTTCGTCCTCTTCTTCATCGTAGCTCCCGCTATCTCCGTACTCGTATACCGTATAAAATACGCTCCGCCGCCTACGATCCATACGGACTCGTACGTATTTCAACGAGGCCTCGTTAAACCCGACGTTGATTACCAAGAAATCCTCACTGTGAGTACTGTACTCGAGAGTTGAGAGTTGTGACTAGCATTACTTTTATCTCTGTACCTATATTACTCTGTTTGGTAGCTGAGAAAATAAGAGAAACCTAACTTTTGTTTGTTTGTTTAATTACTGAGAAAATGTAGGAAATTAATAGGTTTTGTTTATTTATTTTGGTCTTTCGTAGAATAGCGTCATTTAGGTTTTTAGTTCTTCATTTTCTGGATTTTTCTCAGCAACCAAACAGAGGATAATAATAATAATAATAATATCTGTTGTTCTGCTTTAATTTTATTGTGAAAGAGAGAAATTTCAGATTTTTATTTTACTTTTATTTTTAATAGGTATGTATTTTTAATATTATAAGAAATTCAGGAGAATTCAAAGGTCTCGGAAAATGCATCACGCCGGCATTATACGTATCCTATACTGGCCTACATTACTCCATGGTATTTCTTATTGCTCTGTTTTGTCATTTTTAAATTTTGAGATGAATTTGATGGCTCGAGTAATTGTGTCGTTGTTTTGGTTTTCGTATTTGACGAATGCTGTGTTGTTGTATCTTATTTTCTAAGAGTAATTGAACTACCATTCATAGTAGGAATCAAGTGAATGTTGTATCTTATTTTACTGTTTGGGAGCTGTGCAGGAATGCTAAGGGCTATGAAATAGCAAAAAGTTTTAATTCCAAGTTTACGCATTTATCACCTGTCTGGTATGATCTAAAGAGGTAAGCTCCCAAATTTTAGATTTGGGCCATGTGATAAAAGTGGGTAGTTTATTGAGGTGTTAGAAAGCTATGAATTATTACTGTTATAATTGTTGGCTAAATACAATCAAAAGAGAACCAAATCGTGTGTGTGTGTGTGTGATTATTTTTTTCAGAGTAAGAACTGCTTATTCTATCACATTGTTGTATGAGTTTCTTTTCATTCTTTTTGTTGCCAGTCAAGGGGCCAGCTTAATTCTTGAGGGAAGACATAATGCTGATATAGGATGGATCTCTGAGCTTAGGTCAGGAGATGCTTGGGTATGACAGAATTATTTATTTTTATTTTTCTTCTTTTGGTCCTTTCTTTCTTCACTCTTCAGGCAATTGACAACTAAGTAGCTTTTATAATTTAATGACAACACATTGCACATGCCTTGCCAATGGGCTCTAGATCAAATGGCATCTCCCCCTATAAGCTTAGGGTAGAGGATGAAGTTATGGGTTCAACACCCATTGGGTGCAATAACAAACAAAGAAATAAATGAATTTGGTGAAGTATTTTATCAAATGGGAGAGGCTTCTTTGAGAGATTGTTAACCATGCAAAAGTGGGAGTTGTTGATCAGTTGTAAGTAACATGGCCCGTCATATATATTAAAAAGGACAGAATTTTCTGTTTTGTTGGAAAATTCCTCCAACCTATTATGTGATGATTTAAATGACCATCCATGTGTACTTTAATCACGAAACTCATTAAGTCATCTAAATAAGTCACATTGCTGTTAAATAGGTCATGCGACTAAAAATACACGTGGATAGTCATTTGAATCGCCACATATTGGGTTGGAGACTTGGAGGTGTTTGGAGGAAAACTGTCCTTAAAAAATTGAGCCACACTTGTTGATAATCTTCTGGAAACGTGGATTGATCATCGAATCTTATTAATAATATATTCTCTGGAACCGATAAAAAAAATAATATATTCTCTGGATATATAGGTCTTACCTAGAGTTGTTCTGGAAGCATTTCCTGCAGAATTGCTTACGAGGAAGAAGCAAAGGGATAAAGCTATTAACCTTATAGTGACAGAGTGCAAGTAAGTGTCTACTTATTATTTTTATGGATACTTTTAAGCATGTTAGTCCATGTTCTAATGAAAACCTATTCATTTTCTGTATGTCAGAAGGCCTGCTTAGTTTTTATTTTTTATTTATTTAATTCATCTTAAGTTTGACACACTCATTGTTTAGCTCTCATATTCGGCTTTATACTTATCAGATGTGAATTTATTGTATGTGTGGGGTACTTCAATCTTGGAGGATGCGAAGACTTCTGTGCTCCTGCAAACAAAAACACAAAAACTAGCATGGCATTTTGTGTGTTTTTTTGGCCTGAATGAATGAATGCATTTAACAAAATATATCTCAAAAACACAAGTCTAGAAATACTACAACAACAACAAAGTTTTAGTCCCAAAACTTTGGGGTTGGTTATGGATCTTCAACAGATTAATTGGGATTGGCCATATGTATTCTTCTATAGCATTCTATCTTATTCAAAATCATCTCCATCACCTCCTTAGTTAACATGTCCCTTTTTTCTACTTCTACTAATGTTATTTTAGGTTTTCCTTGATCCATTTTCATTCCCTCTTGAATCAAATCAATCTTTTGCATCGGTGCATTAATCTCTTTCATTTGTACATGATCAAACCATTTTAAGCAATTTTCCCTCAGCTTTTTATCAATAGTAGACACCCCTATCTTTTCATTAAATATCTTCATTCTGTATCCTATCTTTTCTTGTATTTCCAATTATCCATCTTGACATTCTCATTTCAATTACGCTCATCTTAAGTCTAGATTTTGGAAAAAGAAAAAAGGTGTGTGGGGGGGGGGGGGGGGGGGGGCCACCAGGGGGGGTTGGTGGTTTGTTGGATAAAATATCCATTGAAGCCGTATATGAGTGAATGCAAACTCCAAATAATAGATGGGTTTTTAGAATCAGCCACAGCCGAACATAACAAAAACGAAAGCTAGGGAATTATAACATGGCTTTTCCCTGAGTCTTTATATTAGGTGCCATGTAGCTGGAGTTATCATTTTCTCTATGCGTACTTTCATGTCTCTGAATGGAACTGAATGGTTGCATGTTTGGGGGTTAAGAGCATTCTTTTTGTTACATCAAGAACTCTTTTCTACTCAAATTGTATGCCTGAATGACAGAGTCACATCCCTCTACAGCTCAGGATTTTCCTCCTTTTTAAAGTAAAATAAAAAGGACTTTTATAATTTTTGTTTTTGTGGATTCTCTTTATGTTTAGGGATATGGGATATGATGGTATTGTGCTAGAATCTTGGTCAAGGTGGGCAGCTTATGGTATCTTGCATGATTCAGACATGCGGAATTTGGTAAATTTCAAACTTTTCTCCTCCTTTTATAATACTTTTTATTTATGGTAAACTACTTTTATGCTTCTTTGGTTTCAATTTCTTAAATGTTAGGTACTAAAACTTAAAATAGTTTGTGGACTCCTCTATTATTCAAGTTGTTTTTTAATTTCTATTTTCAGTAGATGATTGAAATAATTAAACAATGAAATATTGCTCTAAAAATTGTGATGTGACATTTTGTTGGATTTCCTGTTGATTCCTCTCTTTTCTTCCCTCTCCCTCCTTTTTTTAGCTCCTGGGGATAATATAGTTCTGGAGAGAGGTCTAAGAAGTTCTCTTTTTGTCATAGACCCGGTATTAAACCTTACACTATTTCAAGCATATGGGATTTTCTTTTCCTTATTATTTTGATGAAGTATTCGGGATTTCTTTGTACCTTAAAGATATGAATATGCCTGCTTCATAGATATATTTGAATGTTGCATGGATCTTTGAGCATGTAGATATTCTTAAATTACCTCTCTCAATTTTTGGCAATTCAGTAGCAATGTTTGCCAGGAGATAAAATCATTTTATTTCACTTTTTTCTCTTTACTGAGGGCTCCTTATTATTTTGCAAGCCTAGGCATTGCAGTTCATAAAACAGCTCGGAAATGCACTACATTCTGTAAGCTCAGCAAGGAATGATAAACAATGGTTGCAGTTGGTCTATGTTATAGGTCCACCACATTCAGAGAAGCTTCAAAAGCATGATTTTGGACCAGAAGATCTTAGGAGCTTGAGCAATGCTGTAGATGGATTCTCACTAATGACCTATGACTTTTCCGGTCCTCAAAATCCAGGTCCTAATGCACCTCTGAAGTGGATTCGTTCTACCCTACAGATGCTCCTTCGTCCCAATGGCAATAGCGATCAGGGCCCTGCCCACAAGATATTTCTTGGCATCAATTTCTATGGAAATGATTTCGCCCTAGCAGGAGGTATTTCTTTCTTTTCTTGTTTCCTTGTTTTCAGTTTATTATTTGTGTGTGTGATGGTGTTAGAGGAACATGGTTGCTGTTGTCACTTGTTTCTTTATTACTTATTTTTTATAACACGGGGATCTGAAGTTTTGTCCCGATTAATCCCAGGGCCACATGCAGTTCTTGTTTCTTTATTACTTTTTAAGTTTTTGGTAAGTAAAAATAATGTTAATCATAAGAGAAAATAGCTCAATTACACAGTATCTGTATCAAATTACTTTTAAAGAATTACAATATAAGATTTAGAAGATCTAAAAACTCTTAAAAAAAATGAAGGGATTCTGCCCAAGGCAATCATCCAGTCATACAAAGACCTCAACAAAGAGGGTTTGATAATATGATGGCAATGTTCAACACTGTAAAAGGATACTATTCCTCTTTCGTCAAATTGTACAAATTCTTTTTTTTTTTTTTTGGATTGGTAAGTTACAGGTTTTTGGTGGGTCTTGAACTCACGACCTCGGTCTCCTCCTTGCTCTTGCAAGGGGAGGAGGTGATATTTGAGGTAGAGCTCATTGGCCAAATCATTCACAACATATAAAGGAATAGCCTTCTAGAATTTTGAACACCTATGGAGATGAAATCTTCCTTGCCAACAATCCAACATCAAAAAATCTTCCTTCCAAATTTTTTTTGAGTCACATGTTGCGCATGTGCCCACTTTTATGTCTACTCAATTAACAGAAATGTGATGGAAGGAACAATTTCACTATTTGTAGTGAATTCAGGGACCAAAATTTTCAAATTGAAACCTTATGGGATCAATTTGTAACTACCGAAGGTTGAAGGGGTGTGTTTGCATTTTCTCCCCTTAAATGAATTGCTTTAATTGTTTCTCATTTTACAAATTAAGAGTGTCCTCCAGATCTTGACGTGTTATCGGAACTGCAGGTTCGGGTGGTGGAGCTATTACTGGACGCGATTACCTCTCATTGTTGGAGAAGCACAGGCCTGTCTTGCAGTGGGAAAAGAACAGTGGGGAGCATTTGTTCTTTTATTCTGATGATGACAATATCAAGCATGCAGTTTTCTATCCTTCATTGTTGTCAATTTCTATGCGACTCGAGGAAGCTCGATCGTGGGGATGTGGCATCTCAATTTGGGAAATTGGACAAGGTCTGGATTACTTTTTTGATCTTATGTAAATTATGCACATTTGTTCTTAAGAGTGTAGACAGTTCTGGTCATTTGCCTTCTTTTGCCAAAAACATCATTTGTGTATATATATATATATTCAACTGTAAGAAAATTTTGGTCACTGTAGAATTAATCAATGACTTCTTATAAGATCTGTTGGTTAATCTTTGATCGTATTGCAGCTACCATCTGCTTGAACACCATGTTTCTTTGAATAACACAGTTGCTTGTGATTTATAGCTACTTTTCTTTGACATATGCTGTAAACTTGGTGATCCACTCCACTCTGATCGATGTTACATGGGCCTGCACCTTTTTTACAATTGAATGCCTTTGTCAATCTGTCCCTGCAACCATTAGGGCAAAATGTTGGCCTTAAGGGTGTACGTAAGCTCTCCATAGCTTCTCCAGGGAGCTTCTCTGCCTTCATAACTATCTTTTGGATTCCCTATGTAGTATTCGGAGAGAGCCAGCAGTTAAAAAGCTTGCCTGCACCTGCCTTCATGAATTTGGCATTCAAGTGTTGATTGTAATCTATCAAATATATTGACCTTCCCTGTGAAAATGTTATTAATAACATCACTTTGACCATCAAACGAATGACACTGCTTTAGTAATTATCCTTGATTGTGTCCTAAGAAGAGATGCTCATCTAATTTAATTTATAATTTTATTTTATACAAATTTGAAATTAATTGAACAGGTGTCAGTGAAGCTTGTCTTATGTAAAGACATCATTTAATCATTTATTCTCCCATATTCCATTTACAGAATGTAATAAACCTACAATCTAGTAGTTTTTTATTTTTTTAATTAATTAATAATCCTAAATATAGCCTTTTTTTTCTTTATTCTTTTTTTGGGCGGGGTGTTAGGCAATTCCTTCTATTGAGGAATTGAGGTTCCATCAAATTGCTATACACCTAAGAAGTCACAATTTTTTTGATTTATAAGAAGTCACAATTGATAATCTGAGATACGAAGAGCTACTGAGCTATAAGACAGAGAAGAGCTTAACCCACACGGATTTTTTTTTAATATTTTTAAATTTTCGTACAACAAAGCTGTGAATCCAAATGCGTGGAATCACTGTATAATGAATCAAGTAGATTAAAAAAAAAAAGTTGATTATGTTATAAAATAAAAGACATAGCAAGAGAAATGAAGAATAGAAAACTCTTTTGAGAACTTTCTTATTATGTGGTCATCCATACCAGAGAGAATTCTTTTATTGAATTCAAAGTTTTTTTATATCTCCCTTACAAAATTGAAACCACATATATATAGTGATTCAAGTGCATTATTTATAATCTATAATATAAACTAGAAGCTGAAGCTAAGAAAATTTTTAGGCTTCCTTAAATACCGTCACGTCAGATTTGCTTCTCTCACACACTTCAACCTTCTCCTTCCCTCTATTTAATTCTCTCTCACACTTTTATTCAAAAATAAATTTTCTCTCTCATGGTTGTTTCTCTACCTCACCTCTTCATCTACCTCTCACATCTTGAACTCCATGACATTTTCATCTCCTCAATTAATTATCTCACATTTTCATCTATCTCTCTCTCTCTCACCTCTTGAACTCTTTGACCTTTTCATCTCCTCAATTAATTACCTTATCTTTTCATCTACCTCTCTCTCACTCTCATCTTTTGAACTCCTTGACTTTTTCATCTCCCCAATTAATTGAACCCCCAATTTCCTATTTAAATCTTATGTTGGGATTTTTTTTTTTAGTTTCCATGTGGTCCCTATAGTTCTATTGTTGTTTGAGTCTCAAAGGTGCGTTCTTTCCCCTTTGGTTTCTGATTGGCTTTGCCAGTTTCATGCTTTTATTTATTTATTTATTTGGTTTTTTTGTTCTGCTCAATATTTTTATTTTTTGGCTTTTGGTGTTCTTTGTTTCGTTGGTTTTATAATTTTGTAGATCCTAAGCTTTTCTCAAGCAATGTTCTAATTGTTATCTTGACTTTATTCGTTTTTCTGTTTATATTGATGTTATACAATATTAGATTAATTAGATAAGATATATTTTTCGTGCATCGTATGGGTTTGCGACTAGTTCATATAACAATTCATGTTACTATGCAAGTATACTATTCACTCAATAATTCACTTGTCAGCAGCAATCATTCATAACACTCTCCCTTAGATGACCACTCACAAAGAATAAGCCTCATTAAAACCTTACCAAGGAAAAACTCAGTGGGATAAAAACCAGTGACGAAGGAAAAAGAGTACAGTATTCTTGTGAATTTTTAAGTGCCTTTGGATTGCCTCATTAAAACCTTACAAAGAAAAAACCCAATGGGAAAAAACCTTAGCGAAGGAAAAAGAGTACAATCAACACATATCTTTCAGAGTATTTACTCCTCCTCATGAGTACATAGATCTTCAATTGTCAATGAAAAGATCCTTGACATATGTCATTATGAACGATCTTCTTGAACGTCGTAGTTGGCTAAGTTGTCACTTGATCGTATTTGTTTGACATCAGTATCACCGCTCTTTTAGAGCTTATGTGTATAAAAGAATTTTAGGTGAGATGTGTTTGTTTCATGAATTGCTACATCTTTGTTCGCTTGATAAATCTTCATGCAATAGCAGTATTGTCACAAGTGAATAGTATTCTGTTTCTGATCGTCATTGGTCTGAATCAAAAAGATATCATACGTCTGTATTTCCCATTTATTGTGTATTTGATTTATAAAATTCAAGTGCAATTTACAAAATACATCAGAGTATCAATTGCATTAATATATGGTACTTCAAGACCAAGAATTTCTTTATCCTCTTCTTAAGGGCAAAAATGGTCCTTCTTAACATCAAGTGACCAATCAACTATTGGAGTATTTAAAGGATAAGTTTTATTCATATGAAAATGCTTCAGGACTTCCTCTGTGTATATTGACTGGTGAACAATAATTCCATTTGGAAAGTGTTCAACTTGCAAGTCAAGACAAAATTTTTGTTTTACAATGATTTTTCACCTCAAGCTCATTCTTTAAATGATTGGTGGTTTTGTGAACTCTTCAGGAGTTTCCACAACATATACCGCAATAATAGCAAATAAGGATTCTTATTCCTTAATGCATGGACAAATATGGATTTTTCTTAAATCTTTCTTTAAATAAATATTCGCTAAGACAATTATACCACATGCACCCAGATTGCTTTAAACCATATAAGAAATTTTGGTACTTGGTAGAATATATGCTTCAGGCATTTTATATCCTTCAAGGATTTTAAATTTTATACTTCATGCATTCCATATCCTTTAGGGATTTTAAATTATATGCTTTAAGAATTTTTGTTACTTTGTAGAATATATCCTTCAGGGATTATATGCTTCAGTCATTTCATATCCTTAAGGGACGTTCAATAATTCATATAGATATGCGTATATCTAATCTTTCTGTAACTACCAAGGTAATCAAAATTCTGAATGAAATTGTATCCATTATAGGAGCATATATTTCTTTATAATTATATTAGATTTCTGCAAAAAATCTTATTACATAAGTCATATTTTGTACTTCATAATTTCATTAAATTTTAGTACAAATACCCATTGGTATTTAAATAGGTATTACACCTTTAGGTGTATGGACTACAGGTTCAAATATTTTATATTTTACTCATTAGTTTAGCTCTATTTGAATTCCACATTGGCCAATCATTTCTACATCGACATTTTTCGATGGTTTGTGGTTCAAATTCATCATTATTACTTTTGGTAATGTTTAGAGCAAATATATTGTCGACAACAAATTTATTTCTATCACATATTTCTCCTATATTTAAATAATGTATCGAGATCTCATCATTTTCAAGTACCTTTTCTTTTCAGGAGATTCCACTTCAAGAGATAACTCTTCAGGAGTTTCCTCTTCTGAAGGTTTATTTTCAGGAGATATTGTGCACAATTTTGGATAGATTAATTACCTTGTTGCCTGTTTCATGGATATAACCTCTTCAGAGGCTGCGACTTACTTTTCTTGTGTTTTTCTCTTCTGGGAAATCTTATCTTTAGCACTCATAAATCTTTCATGTTTCAAGCGTATCTTAGATACACTTACTGCTATATCAATTAATTTACCTTCAGGGAATTCAATCCCTACTGGGATATTAGCAGTTAGAAAATGGGATTTCAAATTTTCTTATTGTCAGTGAACACATGTAATAATTGGTTTGCAATACCTTATAAACAAATAATTCTTTGAACTTACAATTCACATTGATTTGTATAAAGATCAAGATAAGATAGTTTTGTCATGCTTCTGACAACGAGTTTTCTCTCCCTAATGGTGGGGATACTATTTCAAAATTATCATAATTATATATAATGAAATTCATATCAAAATATAATCAACCAAGTACATAAATTCGAAGCATGTAAACACATTATCAAGATACAATCATTATTACTATTATTACAATAAGAAAATTAGATCAATTTGAGATATGATGTCCCTCACCATGTTCCTGAAGTGCAGATTAATTAAGCAATCAGGAAAGGATATGGGTGGACACCCATATACAAGTAGCTTTCTCTCTTCTGTCATACAAAATCGCAGGAGTATTAAAAGTGTATGCCAGAAATCTTTCCAGCGACTTGGGGGATGAGAAAGATACTTCACCTAAGAAGCATGATCAAAGATAATCTTGCTTCGTAGGAATTTGATAAAAAATAATCTTGCTTCTGCCTGAGAACATTAAATTGTTGATTTTATGAATTAGTTTGTGATGTTGCATACTTTTAGAGTAAAATCAGAAGAATTGATGAGAGAGTAAGATCTAAGAGGTGCGATATGCAATGGAGAAAAGAAGCAAATTTATAGGATAGACATGCGGGTGAATGAACAGTTCAGAAGGTGCTACGTGTTTGGCTTATCCAATCACCCATGCCAGAAACGCCAATGATTCAGGAAGTTTGAAAAATGATAGCTGTTTTTTCAAAAAGAAAATTTTGTCGACACATTGAGTCCTGTGTCAATGACTTTTCCATATACGTTGAATCTCGAATTTCAACAAACGTTGAAATTTGAGGAAAAGGTGTCTCGGAAATCGGATGACAGGTAATCGAACAGACTATTTTCGTTTCTTTAAAAAATCTAAAATTTATTTATCACACTCTGGTTTTCGATGAACTTCATTCATCATTTTCAAAATTTTATCTTAATCTCTCCTTAGATTTTCTAGGATAGCTTCCTCTTCTTCTCAAAACAACCATAATACAATTAATCTAAATGTTGTGCCTAACGTAGCGCCAGAGGTCTGGCATCCATATTTCCTATCCCTGAACGACCCTGTCATGGTAATTGATTCCGTAATGCTAAGTGGTACAATTGCAACAGCAGTAGCTGTGGGTCTCCTCACTCTGGAGGATGGAAGAGTATTGGCTGGGAGGACAGATCCTCAAACCATTAATGACTCAATAGCACTCACTATTCAATGTGTTGCCTTTGTTTCTAACACGGGACGACGTCTGCATGTTAGAAATCATGAAGTTCGAGCACTGTGCTCTCAAGTTATTATTTTGCAGTGGTTGCTCAAAAACAACAATAAGAAACTAGGGGAGCTTAAACAGGAAAATAAAGGGCTGAAGAATCTCATGGATTCTTATGCTAATGATTTAGTAGCAAGGTCCACAGAACAGGGTAAGATCACAGCCGAGTTTCAAAAGCAATACGAGAGGTTACTGGTTGAGGTGAAAGAATTGGCTTCTCGCCCAATTCCTTATAAGAATGTAGTGGCTTCATTTTCTAATAAAATCATGTTTGTTAATCAAATTACTTTACTCATACCGAGTTCTCTATGAATTGTATAAGAATAATCCTCTTGGAGAAGTTTTATGAGTATGTCATCCCATTGATGTACTTAACAAATTCAAGTACAATATGCCTATCTTTTTCACATGATCTTTAAAAAGATGATATTAAATCTCAATATATGCAATTTAATGAGATTCTTTAAATATAACAAAATGTAATAATATGATCAAAAAGAATATGTTAGCTAGTATAGATATTCAATTAATAATCAAATTATCAATTATCCATTTGTATCCTAAAAGAAATCAAATTAGTGACATCCATTTTATTTAGGATATCAAAATAACTCATGTTATCTTCTGGATCAACAAAATTTATTGTTAATAATTTCACTTTAGGTGGAAAGGTGTAATATCCCTTTTGAGAGAATATTTGAGTACATCCTTCTTGATTTTGTTCATATCACTTCTATGTCCATGACCCTTATTTTTCTTTAATTATCAAATGAGGTTTCATTCACTTCAGGGAATGGTATATAACTAGTCGGATAGAACTTGTGGATTTTTAGCAAAATCTTATTATTTTGTTTAACCAATAGAAGGCAATATTAGTTCAAAGTTTTTCTTGAACTTACGTTTTTGATATTGCTACTTCAGGAGCACTTTTGAGACATGATATATAATATATGATTTTCCTTTTTCCAACATGTCTTCTTCAAAGATTTTCCCTCACATAATTTTAATTGTGAGCTGATTTAAAAAGTGCAGAATTTTACTCACTCACACCTTTTTAAAATTTTGCAACTTCAGGTGCATCAAGTGTAAAGTTTTATTCACTTGCACTTTTATAATTTTGCTACTTCAAGTGCATCCATTTATAATGAATTCTTGTAAGGTGCAGCTTCTGGTGTATCCATATCTATAATGAGTTCTTGTAAGGTGCAGCTTCTGGTGCATCCATACCTCTCTCTTAAATCATTTTATAAAATTAAGAGATCCATTATTATAAGGTACTTACTTCTTTTAATCCATCATATAGATGATGATGAATAAAAATCATTACTTTTATACGATTCTGCTGGGATGCATGGTTCTCATCTTAATAAGTTTAAGATAAAGATACGTGTCACAAATAATTAATAGATATGTATACAAAATTAATAAACATATCTCACATAAGTATAATGGGATTGCATAATTTATAATTGACCATATTTGATACTATCATTAGTTATAATATCTTTACTATAAAACCCATAGGATTTTATAATCCATAAACATAAAATTTATAGACTATAGATCAATATAATAACATATAAGTAAAATAATAAAATTATCAATTCTTAAGAATAAAACTTACAGTGGGTTGGAGACAAAGTGAGAACAACTCATTTCTTAAGATTTGGTTAAAGCTTCGTGTTGATAACGTGTTATAAAATAAAAGAGATAGCAAGAGAAATGAAGAAAATAAACTCTTTTGGAAACTTTTTTATTAGGTGGTCATCCATATCAGAGAAAATTCTCTTATTAAATTCAAAGTTTTCTTATATCTCTCTTACAAAACTGAAACCATATATATATAGTGATTCAAGTGCAATATTCATATAATAATTCATGTTACTATACAAATATACTATTTACTCAATAATTCACTTGTTGGCAGCAATCATTCATAACAAATTACAAATTAACAAATTTTAATAAAATTTGTCTCTAATGTTGCTAATCACTGTATATATGGGATTAGTGGGTTGATTGTAATCCATGGTTAATATATGGGCCAAGCCTGTTCTTGTACTACAGTACTACAGCGGGTACTGGAAGTCTAGAATATGTTCCTTATTTTCTTAAGTTTCTAAAAACTTCTGTCGGACATTTCTTAGCCACACAATGTGAGAAAGTCATCTCATCAAACTAGCCTCCATGATCAGCAACCTCTCATCTTCACTTCTCACGTGTCATACAGCAACTGGCAGAAAAGCTCATATCCCATGCCATGTCAGCACCACCCTCCACTCAAAAAACAACCAGCCAAATTGCGCCCACTGAAGCTAAGGCTTGTCATCCTTTGCTCACTCTCCAGAGTCTCCCCTCCACCCAGTCATCCTCTACAAACAAACAAACTTTGCATTAGCTCTCTGCTTCTTATGGTAATTCAAGCTTCTGCATTTGTTATTTGAGAGCCCAAAAAGTGTATGACATATATAGAATATGCCATGGAGGCCCTCAATGCAGCAAGCTTGACTCCCTTGTCTGTTCTTTCTGACAGAAAAAAAGAACCCAGAAAAATCTCATCACTTCCTACAACTTTTCCTCTTAAATTCTCAAATTCTTCCACTCTTAGCATCAACCCACCAACTTTACAAGAATGTTTATCAAGGACTTTTCAAGGAAGTTTGGTCCTTGTATCTTCACTTCTTAATACTGTGCCTGCTAGAGCTATATCATATGAGGAAGCACTTCAACAATCTGTGAATTCCTTAACAGCTGGGGACTTTGACGCAAGTGGGGTTCTTGATAGTGTTATAAGTTTTGGGACACAGAATCCTGCAGTTATAGCAGGTGGTGCTGCCATTCTGGTGGTTCCATTGGTTTTGTCTCAGCTTCTGGGGAAGCTTAAGGCATGGGGTGTTGAGTCTGCCAAAAATGCTTATGCAAAAATAGGTGATGATGCCAATGCTCAATTGCTTGATATAAGAGCACCAGTGGAACTTAGGCAAGTGGGTAGCCCAGATATCCGGGGTTTGGGGAAGAAGCCAGTGTCTATTGTTTACAAAGCTGAGGATAAGCCCGGGTTCTTGAAGAAGCTTTCTTCAAAGTTTAAGGAACCAGAAAATACCACATTATTCATTTTAGACAAGTAAGGCTTTAACACCAATTTTTTCAATTTCTCCCTCCTTTTCTTTTTTAAAATTATATAGCATATCTATTATTCAGTTCATATGGAAAAGAACTTGACTGGAATAACGTTCTACATGGAGCATTTAGATTATTCATTCTGAAATTTAGCATTCTTTATTGATGATGTAAGCATCTCTAGTGTCAAGAGTTAAAATATCATTGATTTTTGGCTTTTTGGAGTCCATACAATTGAATAGATTAAAGGGGAACCATATCTATTGCCAGAACTGAAATCACCTAATTATGTACATATTCTGAAATTTTTCCAATCTATTTATTTCAATTGATCATGCACTAAAATAAAAAAGATGTACAACATCTACCTGACTCTTGTATCTTTATGGATATTCTATAACCCTCCTAGGTTAGGATTCCAAACTGTTCGTAACACATGTTACTTATTTGTTTCCCCTCTCTAGGTGTTTATAGAAGCTGCAAAACTGATTAAAATAAAATTAGCCAAGAAATGGTGCAAACCTACTTGAATGTGATGTTCATTGCCCAAACATGCAGGTTTCAGAATGTAATTAGTGATTATATAAAAGTACAACTTATTTTTTCCTCTTCAAGGGTGGTTGTTATCAGGTTGATATCATGATTACTTTTTAAGGATAGTTAATAACGATAACTTTAGTTAATTCAAAATTTCATATCAACCAACGTCTTTCCCTCTTTATTATTCACATGCTTTGTGATTGGCTCAAAAACCAGGCAATGTCTAACTTTATCTTTGTTAATCTAAGGGGTTAATATATGGAAGTAATGTTGCTGAATTTGTGATGAAGCCAGATTTGATGAAAATGCTGAACTGGTCGCGGAGTTGGTCACCATAAATGGATTCAAAGCTGCATATGCAATAAAAGATGGTGCAGAAGGACCCCGAGGATGGATGGTCTTCCTTTCTTCTTATGCTGTTTACATTGAATACATTGTTATTCAAATCCAGATCTTATGTGTATTTGACTTTGATACATTATTACTCAGAAACTTTGACATGAGTTATAATTTTGCAGAATAGTGGTCTTCCTTGGGTATCACCTAAAGCATTCAGTCTTGATCTTAGCAATTTGACAGATGCTATTGGTGATGCAGTTGGAGTATGTTTCTAAGCTTTTAGTAATATGTTTACTACACAGTTAAATTTACTGCATAACTGAAAAACTATCTTTTTGTTGAACTGTTGGATGCCCCCTTGACCTTTTTCTCTATAGCCTTTTCTCTCTTTTGGTTCTTTATCTATCATAATTAAAAAACAGTGATATTTTATTGTAGTTGATGTGTTGATCATGGATGAAATTTTAGGAGTATATAAAACTGAATAAATTAAATGAACTTTGTTGGAATTAGAGAGTTTATTTTGTTGAGTTGATATGTTGAACAACTCTACTAAACATTCAATATGTTATGTCTGGTTTATTCAGACCATGGAAACCAAGTTCACGGTATTTTTTGAGCTTGTAATAATCATACTGTAATAAGTTTACTAGAAAACTTGGAGAATAAAAAAATGAATTGTTCTAACTCTGATGACTTTCCTCTCTTCTTACTGTTGCAAGAATGTGTTTATTCTTCATGTAGGGAATGATTGTCACTTAGTCTAAAATAATTTTTTTGTATTACTAGATTGTTCATATATTTCAAAATCATTATATATGTTTTGGTAGAAAATACATTAGGATATTCTGTTACCCTCATAAAGTCGTTGAGTGCACTGAAACAGAATGAAAATATTGGTTTTCAAAGAGCCAGCAGCTAATCCTGTAGCATATTGTTTTCTTTGAAACATTTTGGCTATTCTTCATGGTTTCTATAATGAGCTTTACAAGTTTAAAATTGCAATTGATGTGCAGGAGGGTTCAGATGCCCTTTCTCTCACCCTTGGGGTTGCTGCAGCCACTGGATTAGGTTTATTGGCTTTTTCAGAGGTTGGGCTGATAATGCTTCGTGAATTGGTTTCTCTTAATTTTCCATTCTTCTTATTTGATTTAACTTTTTGTGTGACATTATTTTTGAGCTGGGCAATTGCAAGTTATGAGTTTGCTCTATTTTTTTAGGTAGAAACTGTACTCCAAATATTAGGGTCGGCTGCTCTTATTCAGTTTGTGAGCAAGAAACTCTTATTTGCTGAGGTGAGTTTCCAGAACCTTTCTGTAAGATTTTCTGTTATAAAGTTTAATGAACTGTCACTGTAAACTATATCCTTACTACGTTTGAAACTACCATGCATTGCCCAGTTTTGGATGGCCAACATTATTCTATAGTATATGTTATAGGTTACCTTAAATTATAGTGTCTTATCATTGACATTACATTGGTCTCACTGAGGTGGAATATGGATCTTTTCATAATTTCGTTTTGTATGGCTCATCCAGCTTGCATAATTTGTTGATTTATCTAATGATAGAGGAAAGTAATTGTGTGGTGTATAGTGAAAGAAATTTTGTGTCAGTTTGACAATATAGGTTGAATCTAGAACTTAGCTAATTTGATTCGCATGACAGGATCGGAAGGAAACCCTGCAAGAAGTTGATGAGTTTTTGAACACAAAGGTTGCCCCCAAAGAGCTAGTCGATGACATAAAGGTATATGATCTTTGTGTGAACTCTATGTTTCCATTACTTTGCCTGAGAAGTCCAATGGAAAATACTTTTACAGAGTTATTAAATATGTTTATGGTTTTGGAACATACTTGTGAATTTGAATATTGCTAAATCACTCTCTGTTGCTCTTTTACCTGTTTAATAAGAACTATCCAAAAATGAATCCTTTTCATCTTTCTCATAATTATATCCTCTATTTATCGTGAATTGCCTGGAATTTCAGCAAATTGGAAAGGTTCTTCTACCAACAACTGTGACTAGAAATGCTCTTCCTGCACCTGGTGAGGCAAGCCCAGAGCCTGCTACCGCTGATAATGCTGTACAAAAAACAGAAGCAGCTCCTGAGCCAAAACTAGAAACAGCTGGACAACCTATTCCTGAGATAAATTCAGTGCCCAAAACAGAAGTTAAAGCAGAACCACTTCCTGGATTTTCACAATCACTTTCTCCATTTCCACACGTAATTCTCACTTCACTGCTCTATAATTCTATAATATAATTTTTCTGCTCCATTCTTATGTGCTTGGGATTTGAAGCTCATGAACTACTCACTAGTGGATAATTATTTCTTGCCACATTTTGGAAGCATGAGAACTGTTTAATAAATTAATATCAGGGTAACCTGGGCTTTGTCTCAAGTAGTGGCAAGAGAAGCAGTAGGTTTGGGTAGGTCTTAATCAAGATTATATCTGGAATGTAGTAGGTTTGGGTTTGTGGTAGGGATATGGAAATATATTATGCTGTGTCCAGTGCATGGTATGATGGGTTTAGGCTTAGAAGCTTAGATGGTTAATTTGCTACTTGGACTTGGGATTGTGGTATGCAATGGGATGTTAATTAGGGTCACTTTAGAACAGATATATATACTAGTAGTTTGTTTGTGCGAAGAACAGATTAAATAAAAATTATATGTAAATTAAAAAAAAAAATCACTAATATCATTTTTTTTATTTTTTATGAGTACTAATATCATTAAAATTGAATAAAATAGATATTAAAAAAATATCTTAAATTATGTGATAGAAGCAAATCACGTAAGATCACGCTTTTATTAAAATAAAAAATTATGGTAGATGATTAAAATAATTTAAAATAAATAAAAGAACTTTGTTTAAAATTTCTTAAAACGGTGGTAATAAAATTTTAATGAAAGTAGTATTTTAAACTTTTTGAAACTTTTGTAATAAAGTTTCACTTATAGTAAGTTATCTTAATAATTAGTGAGACACATGATGAAAGCACATTGTATGATGTATAACACTTATGTTGAACCATATGGTGCAAGTATGGCGTGACCAGATAAAATTTCTTCACATAAATATATAAAAAAAAAAAAAAAAAAAAAAAAAAAAAAAAGCGATAAAACTGTATATAAATAAAAATGGCTACATAATGAAAATAGGATACTCTTCTTGCTCCATATCTGGCTTATGTTCTTCATGTAGTATTCAAACTGAATGACTCTGAATTACGTTAATACTTCCATATATTATGAGTGATGTTCGTGGATTACTAATTCTCTTCATATTTTCATCTGGAGCAGACATTCTTTTTATTAAGTTAATTCTGCAGTATATGCACTGAACTAATGCTTGCCTCTATTTTTTTTTCCCTCTCTGGTTGCAGTATCCGGATTTCAAGCCTCCTACATCTCCTTCACCGTCGCAGCCCTAGAGTTGTGATTGCATTAAAATCTCTCCATGTGTTTCTGTAACAGGCAGCTGTTTGGCAGGGATTTGCAAAGCTATATTGTGAGTTTTGCAATTTACGCTGCTTTTTTGAACTTTTCAACTTATGTGACATCATGGACTGAATGCAAAATCACTGTCATGAGTTATAATACAGAAGGCAGCTACAACCATCTTTTTTTGTGTTTCTTATGCTACTTTGTGTAATCATTGGGTCTCTTCTAGATGGAATTGATGTATTAGCTCTATTCAGATGGGTATAATAATATTTCTTTCAGATTTTTAGTAAGCAATGGAACATGTTATATATGCTCATGTGTGTCTGGATGTGTTTATCAAAGATGTGAGTGCGTAAAAACACTGGATTTTGTATTCTAGAATATGCAATCTTGACTTGAGAATGTTATCTAGTTACAATGGAAACACAATTGTCTATTTGCTTATTGTTAGTTAGCATTTTCAAAATGTGATGCTGGTAATTGGAGACTACTTATTCTAATTTTCCTAGAAGTGGCTTAACAGCAGAAGTCACTTGTAGTTTTAGAGATTGCTATCAGGTTTGCTATCAGGTTCAAATGGATTGAAGCATCAACGCCCTTTAATGAGAAAGTATAAGATGTAAATGTACCCCAACTTCATGATATATTGAAAGTGGGAAAAAACAAATCCTAGTATTTTAAGCAGGTTGTGCATATGTTGCTTTGATTGACATGTTGGCTGATGTAGTCTGTAGATGTAGTGGAATTCACTCATTCAATGAAGTTTTGTAGCTTTATCTTCAGCAACTGTCCCCCCCACCCTGCCAAATTATATGCACAAGAAATTCAGAAGAGTCCCCTGCTGCTTTTATTCCAAAACTCTCTCGGAGACTGGATCTTCCTTCACAAAATGTTTGACATTTCTGACTTCCAAAAACAAACATTAGTTCTGGCATACTATCAAAGAAGATGTATATATATATATATTTTTTCCCTCTGACAAGCTTCTAAAAGAGGTTAATTCTACTGTCATTACATTAATTCCCAAGATTCCTAATCCTTCTAATGTGGCAGACTTTAGACCCATAGCATGCTGCAATGTGATCTACAAATGCATCACAAAGGTTCTTGCAAACAGACTGAAACCTTATCTGAGGGATCTTATAAATGCCAATCAAACAGCTTTCATTAAGGGAAGAAATATAGTTAAAATGTTCCTCTTGCTCATGAATTGGTCAAGAATTATCAAAGGAGAAAGGCCCTTGACTCTGTGGATTTGTAGTTTCTCTTGGCTTGTCTTCACTCATTTGGGTATCCCTCCAAATATGTTAATGGGATTAGGGAGTGTGTTACTAATCCCAAGTTCTCTATTTTTTATAATGGTAGTTTGGTAGGCTATTTTAAGGGAAGGAAAGGGCTTAGACAAGATGATCCTATCTCCCTCTTCCTTTATGTGATTGCAATGGAGGCTTTTACAAGACTAGTGATGAAAAAGATTCAGAAAATAGGGTCTTTTAAATTTCATCCCCAGTGTGGAATTACACATTACTCATTTGAGGTTTGCTGATGATCTTCTAATCTTCACTGTTGCTAATCTTGCCTCTATTGAGTTTTGGTTAAAATGCCTTTGATGACTTTAACAAGCTCTCTGGTCTTGCCATTAATTCTAGCAAAAGTGAAATATTTTGTGCTGCAATTCCAATTGGTCTTAAGCAACAAATTATTTCCACACTTCAGTTCAAAGAGGGTTTCACTTCCAGTAATAAAAAAACTCAGCTGATAACATAGGCCTTAAGAAACTGCACGCTCTCCTCTACATTCTGCTTAGACTCAGCTCATTTAAGGTATGAAGCCAAGAATCAAAGCCTTGTTACAAAAATGGGTAGTGACAAAAGATCTCCAAAGGACTGACATCATTATATTTTATACCGTGTCAAGTATTTCTCATTCTTACAAAAAAAAAAAAAAAAAACATATTTCTCATTCTTATTCAACCAACACAGACTACAGACTTTATATATATTTTTAAAAGTTTAAATTAAATCCTATACTTTTAAAAACGTTTTAATTCAAACGATAAACTCATTTATGATGATACTTTAAGTACATATGTGCTAATTATATATGAACATTATTTTACTACAAGCTACATAGTGTTGTTTTGTTTAAACATTTTTCATTAATGCCTCCACATGTAATGGGTTTATGGTTTGAATCAAATTGTTGTTCGAAAGTTTAGGGTTGGATTGAAAACTTCTAAAATATGAGGTTTAATTTGAAACCACCTTTAAAATATGAGGTTTAAAATGTAATTAGAAAACAAAATTATATCTAAATTCTATAATTTTGGTTTGTTACAAATTACTCTCTGGCTTGAGAGACCAATTTGTTACTTTTGAAAATATTGAGTTTAATTTGTAAAACTCCTAAAATTATAGAGCTTAAATTTATTTTTTTATTTTAAAAAAATAAAAAAAATAAAATAAAATTAATGTTAGTGAGAAATTCTCTTTACAAACTAATGTAGATAAATGAAAAAGTAAGTTAACTTAACAACAGGGGGATGTAGCTCAGATGGTAGAGCGCTCGCTTAGCATGCGAGAGGTACGGGGATCGATACCCCGCATCTCCATTTTTAAGAATTTAATACCCTTTTGTTTGAAGGAATATGCTTTTAGATCTAATGAAGAAATCATATTCTTTATGCAAGAGAAGAGGGATAAGAATCCTCTCCATTTGAAATAAAATGGAGAGTCTTCATTTTATGGTCTAGATTAAATATTACAGATCTAACAGTGTACAAATTGCCATGTCATTTAAAATTTTAAATGACAAGGCAGTCTATATATCGTTAGATTTGTGAAATAAAATCTGAACCATGAAATGGACAAATGGAGAGATTTCCAAATAAAGAGGATCCTTATCCAGAGAAGAGACCGTAATGATTTGGCAGTAGAGGTTACAAAATATGTCTAA
Organism: Fagus sylvatica; assembly: GCA_907173295.1. Taxonomy (NCBI): domain Eukaryota; kingdom Viridiplantae; phylum Streptophyta; class Magnoliopsida; order Fagales; family Fagaceae; genus Fagus; species Fagus sylvatica. Next base: position 26,328,165 of record OU015762.1, on the reverse strand, counting down.
ACCCATTAAGTCATTAACCCACCAAAACTCACTGATTACTTACTCAAATTTATTTATTTAATAAATGAGTAAATGAGTGTTGACCTAATTAGGCCTAATTAAATTAGGTTTGAACTGGATTATTTATTAAGCATCTAACAAATTTATCCAAACCCACTTATTTATTTTTGTCATTTTTATGGATATTTTTATTATTTTAAAAGTTTTAAGATATTTTGACCGAACTTAGATGATTGAATTGAATTTTGATCAAACTTAAAGGATTGAATTGAATTTTGAAAGGGTATAATTTATAGTTTGACGTAAAATAAAATGAATAATTATAAAGTTTTAATATTGGGCGTGATTGAGTTTGTTTAAGGCTCCATTCAAGTACTCCCGAAAAAAAAAAGGCTCCATTCATGTATAAGGAACAGACAAAGATAAAATCAAAAGTTAGTCGAGCGGGAAGTAGATTTCCTAAGCACACTCTATTTGAATATATATGGTAGCGATTCGGCAATTAGATTCTGTGTCTCAACGTTTCTCTGCCACTGCTATAAACTCTGAAATTCAAAAAATACAAAAGAGAGAGTGAGTGTTGAAGTTGAACTCACTCCTCGCAATTTCTTCTCAATCAAATGGCGAGGGTTAAACACCCTGCTGCCAAGAAACCAACTACAAGAAAATCTGGTTCTCTCTCTTTCTCTCTTCCGCTTCTCATTTCCTCTTTCTAATCTCTATTTCTTAGGGTTTATTTTATTTTATTTTATTTTATTATTGACTCTTTCAGGAAGGGCTTCGACAACTTCACCTGCTTCGACTTCGGTAACGCTCTTTCCCTTTCCTCTCTTTGCTTACTCAGAAAATGTGAATAATGAGAGAATTTTGCTCCAAATGCTTTTTTTTTTTTTAATATATTGAAGACTCCTGTTAGAAGCACGAGTAGAACCAACGCGCAGTCTCCACGAAGTAAGTATTTTTTGTTTGTGAAATCCAGTAATTTTTGATGATGATGGTGCTCCAAGATTTGATTATTCGTATTTTGTATAGCTCCGGAAACACAGAGGCAGCGGAAGAAGCGACGCAATAGGCCAGGAACAGTGTCGCTTCGTGAGATTCGGCGGCTTCAGAAAACTTGGAAACTGATCATTCCAGCCGCCCCTTTCATCAGAGTTGTGAGTTCAACATTTATATGCATAAACAATGAACACAAATTTGGATAATGTTGCATTACCTATGATGTGAATTGTGCCAACCCTTGAAACTAACCCTCGATGAATGCTCTTTGGCTTATTGGAGTCAATCACATGTGGAGAGAGAAGGGTCACCTGATGTTAGTGGTGCTTATGGTGTGAGCGTGTGGAAGTTTGTTAGAGAAAATTGGGAGAGATTTTCAAATCGTGTGAAGTATGTGTTAGGGATGATAGACGTATTCACGGGTATCCAACATTTACTTGGGCTTTATATGATTGGGAGATTGAAGTTATTGGATTTTTTTTTTATACGATATATGTTACTCACATCTTTGGGAATTGGGTAGGATTTGTTGGTCTTTATAAAATTGCTTCAAAAGAAGAAAAGGTTGATACATGACTTCACACTTTACAGTTCAATTGCATCATTGGAATTGCTGTGATCAATGTGGAGAAGATTTTTGCGGTATGTTGTTCTTATAAAATTAACTTTTATGCAGGATGCTGACTTGAAGTCTAACTAATTTAATGAAAGTGGAAGTTATTGTTCAAGATAATAATGTATTGTACCTTATTTTAACCGGCAGTCCTTTGTGCAATTGTACTCTAGTTCTTTGTGTTGTCCCCAAATGATTGGCTAAAACCTTAATTTACAACAAGTTACTGTGTTAGGAATTGTAGAATTGTTGTATGCTCTCATAATCAAATTTGGACTGTTAGTCTCGTCAATTCTATGCTCACAGAAGCAGACATTTTATTTTGGATAACTACTTGGGGGAACTTGGTTTTGTGTGTTCACTTCAAAACAAAAAGAAAAAAGAAAAAGAGAGAGAGAGAGAGAGAGAGAGAGAGAGAGAGAGAGAGAGAGAGAGTAAGGACCATATCTCTCACTCCGAGTGAACGCTTGCAAGTATATTTTTATTAGGAAATGTGGAATCCTTTACGCTCTTACAGTCAAGATTGCACTGTTAGTTCTAAGAATTTTGTAAATTCCCTATTTATAGAATCATACAACATAATTTTGAATCAGTATATATATTAATATATTCCTGTACTTGGAAATTTTGTAACTCCATTCTCAAGATGCTCCATTGAATCTGGTTGTTAATATTTTTATGGCCAATTCGATCAACACATCTTTGCAAGGCAGTGCAAGATAAGATTTTTTTTAGCATTGGGTTTTGGAGAATTATTATTCTCTTTGTTGATGTTGCTCTATGCATACATCCATTAACTATTGTACAGTAGGTTTGGTAGTGAGGTATGATCTCATATGCAAATAATCCTTGTCACTTGTTGTAGGTAAAACAAGTGTGCTTTCAATACTCTCCAGATGTTACTCGTTGGACAGCTGAAGCTTTAGTAGCACTGCAGGAGGTGCGTAACTTTTTTCTTATGTATTTTAACAATTTTTTTTCTTGTTTATTAGAGAGTGGGCCTAGTTGCTTGTCTGCCTGCATATCTTGAGAATGATCATGTGGATACTTTTTTTTTCCTGAAAAGATTTGGAAGTGTATGTACCTACTTTATTATCAACTTTCCTGCATGTCTTGGGACTGAGCATGTGTTGGATGTGAAAGTTTCTAATGTATTTGCATTTTGAACATGACATGCTTGAGAGTCTGATATTTTCCATAGATGATATTGATTGTTGAATCAGTGACTCTGTTGTGAACAAGACTTCTTTGTTCAGTTCTGTATATATATGTTTTATTTGTTAGGTACTCAAGACTTGGTACTCTGCTTGAGAGAGCAGCATCGTTTGTTTTCCACTCTATATTGGTTCATAAGTATTAACCATTTCAGACTGGAAATTAACAATTAAGATGTATTAGAATGAGCAAACAGGATCAATCAAACTAGCCCCAAATATGTTCTTTATGCACTAATAGTTTGGTAGTGCTGGATCAAGTGTAGGGTTCGCAATTGGGTCATAGGAAGGCTCATCAAAAAGGCCGTCTAGGATAATTGCAGGACCTTTATAAGATTGAATGCCAATGACTTATTCATTTGGCCTGACTCACTTCAACACTTTGAATGGTCTAGCATTACGGGCTTGTAGTTCCTAACGGTTCTGGGGGAAATTGCTTGGGCCTAATGACATAATCCCCTACTTTAAATTCTCATCTAATTAAGCTTGAATTTTATATTGATTATCCCTTGCTTGAATTTGGTTGGGCTTAAATACTGGATGCACATTGGGTTACATGGAGAATGGACCCTTTGTTCAATGCCCTTTCAAACTTTCTTGGACTTATGATGCTTAAGCTTGTTTCTTTTGTTGCCTCTTTTGGTTGTGCTAACGCACACTTTACTACACTCACCATAGGTGTATCAAGATTCAAGACTACTCTTAGAGGGCTTTATTTGAATTGATTTTGGCTTGAACACAACTTAGTTGATTAGAATTTCTCTCGCATTCTTCATCTGTCTTGGATTTCATCAATGTTAGACTCATAGATTTGTTCTTCCAGATTGTTTGCATCACTTTCTTGTTTTGTCCATCAATGACAAGGGCTTTATGATGCAGGACAACAATGGGGAAATAGGATAAATGAGAAAAAGGATAGAAACAACTAGAACAAACCCTAGGAATCACCACCTAGAATCTGCCTGCAAAACCCTAGGGATCACTACCTTAGGAATGTTTGGCATTACCACCAAACAAAGAAGAGAGACGCATCTCAAATCATAGAAATTTTCATTAATCATCAAGTCCCTTGAAAATGAGTATAAGCTTTGCTTAAATAGGCTACTAAGCTTTAACATAAGAAACCCTAATTCTAATGGGCTCGACCCAATTTATTGGAATTAAAATACTAATAAACTTGATTAGATACTAAGACAAAAAATAAACATATAATCAACTCCAAAATTGAATAAGATAAGAATAAAATAATCTTTGTGAGGCTCCCGCATCATACTCCTTTGGTTGGAGAAAACTCGACCTCGAGTTTTATAATGTTGAAGGAGCAAAAGTCTGACACGGAATACTTGCTTCAACTCTGGAACAACAGTTGGGAGGATGCAGAACAAAGGAGCCTTGAATTCCATCGCATCACTAAACTTGTCCGGAATTATAAATTCAATGTGTGGAATTGGTGAGGAAAATGAAACCACCTTGTCAACTTCATCAAGTTGTGTATCTTCAAACACTTGTTGCTTAGGCTCTACAATAAGCTCTTCTTCTTGCACTTTTAAGTCCGGAACCTCGACTGTAGCACTAAGGATTGGTGGCTCAACACTAATGTCTCTTGTGTGTGACGCTTCAGAGTTATTTGTCTCCTTTTGAGACGCCTTAATTTTGTCTTGGATAATTTTTCTCAAGTTTTCTACGTGTTGTTCCAAGTGAGACCACCATGCTGAACTAAGTGTAGGACTAGAAACTGAATGAACATTCACTTTATTCTCTTCAAATTGCGCAATTGGTTGGCTATTCCGATGCCTAAAGTTGTCTTTTCGATCTTGAGAATGACCACAAGAAGATTGGGGTAGATATTTTGCTCGAAAATATTGTGGTAAATATTCATCTTGAAGCTTTGCTTTCATGTCTTCCCATTCAGTAATAGCCGGTTCTTGCCTAACAAAGCGCATATATTCAAGATTCTCCCAAAAATCTTGGGCTCTCCCTATTAACTTCCTTTTTGCAAATCTAACTCTAGTGGCATATGAGAAATTTCTTCGATCAAAGAATTGTTCAATTTCATTTAACCACTTGACAAAAACCCACAAGCTTTCATCTCTGTGACCATCAAAATCAGGTACCTCAAAGAGTGTCATGATTCAGGAAAATAGTGTCTCAACAAAGAATTTTAAAAAGAACCCGAACTGTTGCTGCCTGACTCGTGCTCTGCACTGAAGATGTTGTACGGGTGTAATGGACCATTCCAAGTGGCCTGAATAATTGAAGCTGAAACTTGCTGCTGAGCTCACGGGTTGAGTGCAACACAACTCCAAAGAAAACAAACAGGAAACTATTGGACCGAGCCTTGCTGTCTACCTTCAAGGACAAGGAAAAAACTATTCTTTTCACGGGCTGGACAGGGGCTGACTATGAGTGGGCTTTTTTTTTTGCTTGGTTTTAAACCTGGGTTTTGCTGGTTTTTAGAAGATAGACAGTGGTTGATGACTTCTTTTTTTTGGGTTGTGAGGGAAGCTGGAACGAAGTTGGGCTCTGATACCAAGTTGATGCAGGACAACAATGGGGAAATAGGATAAATGAGAAAAATGATAAAAACAAACAGAACAAACCTTAGGAATCATCACCTAGAATCTGCTTGCAAAACCCTATGCATCACCACCTTAGGAGTGTCTGGCATAACCACCAAACAAATAAGAGAGACGCATCTTAAATCATAGAAATTTTCATTAATCATCAAGTCCCTTGAAAATGAGTATAAGCTTTGCTTAAATAGGCTACTAAGCCTTAACATAAGAAACCCTAATTCTAATGGGCTCAACCCAATTATTGGAATTAAAATACTAATAAACTTGATTAGATACTAAGACCAAAAATAAACATACAATCAACTCCAAAATTGAATAAGATAAGAATAAAATAATCTTTGTGAGGCTCCCGCATCACTTTATTAGCACATTAGGCAGCAACATGACAAAAAATTTCTGACACTTAAAGCATTGAACCTGAGAAAGTTTGAGAGGTTTGCTAGCCACTCCCTTTCCTTTGTCATCTCTGCCAAGTGGCTTACTGTTGGGGTCGGGTTGAGGCTGATGTGATACTGTTAATGGAAAACAAGCTTCTTAATCAAGGTCATTCTCTCATCTTTGACTACATTTCTCACCATGTCACCATCAAATTGTTCCACTTAATCAGTAGTAGACCTATTCCCTTATCTTAGACTGTTCCATTGATCTAAAAATTCACCTTGATAGGATTCAGGTAGGTATTTCTCTATAAAATTTTCCCTCATAATGCCCACGCTCCCTTTTGGTAGGTTAGTTACTCCTAGCGATGAGCTATTTGTTACTGTTGGATTTGGCCTTTGACTATCTCATCTAAAAATCAATTGGTGTTTAGTGAGGGAAGCCAAAGCTTTTTATGACATTCAAATCACTCCTTGCAAGGCATGTTAAAAGCTGTCCACCTGGGCAGAATGAAACTATTTACCCCAACATGACGCTCTTGAGACTCGAACCCATGACCCTTGCTCTGATACCATTTGTTGGATTAGACCTTTGACCATCTCATCTAAAAACCAATTGGTGTCCAGTGAGGGAAGCCAAAGACTTTTATGGCATTCGAATCACACCTTGCAAGGCATGTCACATGGGCAAAGTGGCATTGCTGACCCCAATAGGTGCTTTGCCAGAAAAGTTGTTTCTACTTACAAGTTTCATTTTGGAAAACCTAACCTTGTCATCTAACAAGTTGTACCATTCAAAGATGTGGTCCATCTCACATAACCAGCCAATAGAGGCCTTTGTGTCTAGGTGACTGTCAAAAGTAGGTGCCTCCTCTTTGATATTTCCTATCACCCTTTCGTTGGGGTCTATATGTTTCGTGTGGTCAATATGATTTTGATAATTGAAACCGTATCCTAGACCATTGTCCCTATCGGAATTGATTGATGGTTTTGTTTAGGAGGTTCCATGCCCTTAGGCTATGTTTGGTTGGGGTGAAAAGGGAGAGGAAGGAAAATTTGGGGGGGAGGGGGGGGGGGATGTGTTTTCCACTGTTTGGTTGAGGAGAGGAAAGGGAGGGGAAGGAAAAATTGGATGGGGGATATTCCACTTGGGCTCACAAATATTGATCCTCCTGAATCGAGAGGAAAATGAAATTACAACTTTACCTCTCTGTTACCCATTTGAGTCAAGGCTGAGTCATGGCCAAGTTGTGACTAAGTTCTTCCTCCATTCGCACCGCCGTCTACACTAGCAGTCTGACGACTTTTTCGGACCACGAAGGACTGATTTTAATGGTAGTTTTTGTCAAATCGCGCTGTCGTCTCCAATTGCAGATCATTCGTAGTCTGCCTCTGCTGCTGCCTTCATAGTTGCCGACTCCCCAACTCGACTCCACCATAGCCGTCGATCGTGAGCCGCTATGGGTCGACGGGTTTCTATCCTCCCAACCAAATAGAGCCTTATTGTCACCTCTTGTGTGGGAAGTTTCACCCTTGTGGCTACTGGTCATTCTTTGGAAGGAAGCCTCCGTTAAAACTAATCAGGCATGGGTCCTAGTGTGATTGTGGTCGATCTTCGCATACATGTCTTGGATGGCTTTCAATAGGGTTTCAAGGTGTATTCCATGACAGATTAGGATTCAGAATCAGAAGTTCAGAACTAGAGACTATGTGACCTCTTTGAAAATGCATGTAATGGGGTGCTACCCTGCTAGGTATAGATGCAATTGGGATCCAAGCAAGATTCTTCACAAATTAACTTTCCACATAAGTAAAGGCTAACCAATTTAAAATTAGAGTAGGAAGTCAGGTAATAATTCAAATGGCTAAATTGCAATTAAGTAGTACCAATGTTCACAGTACTGAAGGTGACTGTTGGAAGTCAAAAACTTCCACTGGTTAAGGTGAGCTCAACAGTAAACAATGCAGATTGGCTATTTTAAAGGATTTGATGCAAGCTTTATTTAGAATGATATGGAAGCAATTCATCCTTTGTTTTTATTTTTTTTATGCTTATTACATATGCCAGAAATATACTGTTCAAGGGCTTGCCTCATTCTGTTGAATCTGGAAATTGATTTTGTTAACCATCTATAGTACTTTGTAAGCACCATTATCTACATTTTGTACATGTTCTACATCATTCTCATATAATCTCTTATGGAAAAAGCCTAATCACCTATTTGCTTGGGTTTAGTTGCAGGGATATCACTATCCCTGGTGTATTATAGGCTGTCACATCTTTTTAAAAAGCCTTCTCCCTTGTACCTTTTTGTTACATTGCCCCAAAACCTACTCAGTGGTGCTATCACTGAATTCCATTGCACATGATTAATCCATCTAAGATGACTTTCAAATGTACAGTCACTGAGCTTAATTCTTAACTTTTGCTGGGCTCATTTCTAAGGCCATAGGTTTTTGTTTGCTGATGGATATTCTTTAATCTTGATACACCATGGTCTCTTCTTTGAACTCATATATGGCTCTAGATATAATCGAATTTCAAAACATAGTATCCGCTGACCATTAAGGGATAAAAGGTGAATGTGTACCGAGGAAATTGCATAGGAACTCTCTTTTGGTAACATTTGCTTACTTTTTATGCCTTTTTAAATTCCTGATTAGATAAGGCAAGAAAGTGCTGTTCTGACTTGCTACAATCATGGACATACATAATGACTTTTAATTCTTTTTCTTTTGTTATATTTGTAGGCAGCAGAGGATTTTTTGGTCCATTTATTTGAAGATGCAGTTCTATGTACAGTTCATGCGAAGCGTGTAACTCTGAGTAAGTTAAACTTGGGACTTTTTTTAAATATACAGGTCATGAATCAATCTTTAGTAATATCGTATGAAAAAATGATATTGGCCTTTTCCCCCTTAATAAATTCCTTTTGCAAAATTCAGATCACTTTTAAACCATTGGTTCTTGGTACCTCCAAAAGGACATAACCACCTTGAATTTATAGGCATGCTGACTCCAAGTTCTACATTTTTTCGAAGTTAATTTTCTGCAAATCCTAGTTCTTTGGGCTTGGCTAGACTGTTTGTAGGGAACAAATTGGGTTTCTCTTAGGAAATGGAATATGGTAGTTACTTCACTAAAAGTGGATAAATGTATTGCTGCATGACAATTTTTAAGTTCATATTTCTTTCTTTCACCCAGTTTATTTTTTAAGCAGAATGGATGTCTTATGTAGATTAGTCTTCCATTCTGCTTAATGGATTGGAAAAGACATCCATGCTAAATCAGTCCAGAAGATATGCTCTTTTCGTAGAGAATTAGATATCCAAAAATAGCAAGATGTCCAGAAATATCAGAGCCTACCTCCCAATGTAATATTTTAGTATATTTTTTTTTACTATATGAGGATTTCTTTAAATTCTGAGGCATGGATGGTCAAAGGCTTACTTCGTTGGCTTTTGTCTTGAAAAATTTGTTTCTTTGTTTTGAGAAAAATATAAACATGCATATTAAATATTCTTCTGGATACTTGTGGAAAATAAGAGTTGATGGATGAAAATGGGAGTCTTTAGGACAGGGTGATGATATTCTCATAGACTTGTTCGATTAGCCATCCGTTAAATATTCTCATAGACTTGTACCAATTATGATTTGTTAACATCAAAGTTTCAGTCAGTCTTTCTGGCTGTTGTACTTGCAACTCGAAATATTGAAACTTGTTTTATTTGCTTTTCCTTGCAGTGAAGAAGGATTTTGAATTGGCTCGTCGGCTTGGAGGGAAAGGAAGGCCTTGGTGAGGGCAATACACCAGCAACCAGAATCTTCGTCACTGACTATAACCATTCTTATGTGAACTTGTATTTGTTCTTATTGTTTTACCGTTTTCTTGTAGTTTGAGTACTGAGAATAGTTATGTAGGAAGCAATCTCACTTTATTTGACAGGATGCATTTTCTTCTAGCGTAGTTTTCTAATCATTCAGCATATAATTGGATAGTGACTTGTAAGGTTCTGATTAAAGTTGTGAAGGTGATATACAGATTGGAATGAAAAATGTATTGCTACATTTTGCCAGAGCCTAAAGCAGAACTAGATCATGATCTCCATTACTCTAAAAATGCTATGTATCTTTTAGTCCTCAGTGTTATGATATTTGGCTCTTTGCCATGGAGAATACCTCTAATAAGACAGTGAGCAAATGTTTTGCTTTTTCAACTTCTTTTTTGTTGTGTCCTTTTTCCTCTTTTAAAGAATTTGCAATACTCTCGCATCATTTTGTTTGCAACTGATGAGACAATTATTACACAATGATTCTCCAACACCAACATTGTTGACGTTGCCTGGTTAATGTGAAAATTTTGAACCTGAATGTATTTATACAATAGGTATATCTGCCAACAAAGTTGACTGTACCTTCTCTCACTAAATCCATATCTATTTTTTTATTCAACTACTTATAGAGGACAATTTGATTCTAGAGATTGTATATAAATCAAGGTAGCTGTCAACTGCCTAGGTCAAAATGGTTTTGATTCAATATTCTTCCTTGTGCTGGGCGATGCTTCTAGCCCTCGATATATGAGACACCTGCACTTTTTATTTATTGGTTGGAAGGGAATTCATCAAAAACTAATCCTAAGGTTAGATGCGTGAGAGGCGAGGGGTCCAGTTCCTCCGGTCCAAATATAATAAGTAACCATTGCAATTTATTAACATAGAGAGTTGAAACATGGAGTGATTATTCAGTAGTCTAGGACTATAAATAAATGCATAGTCCATTAGTTCTCCTCTCACATGAATAGTGGGTCCTATCCACATAAATATGAGTCTCACTAATTAAATTCATAGTAAGACCCACCATTCATGTGAGAGGGGGATTACGCATTTATGTGTAGTCCTCGATTACTGAATAATTTTCTTGAAAAACATGACAATAGAAACATGGGAGTGATTAAGACTATGCATTTATTTGTAGCCCTGGACTATTAAATAATTTTCCGAAACTTTTTTTTTGAATAATAATAGTAGAATTTTATTGATTGGAAATAAGTAAATACAAGGAAAATTACACCACACCGTATAACTCAACAGGACATTCCTCCAGTTAGACAGTAGTTTGCTACAACACAGCACCAAGCTTGGCTAAAATCGAGGCAGCCTTGTTACCTTACTTAGAAACAAAAGACACCGTCCAAGCTCGAAATCGATGAATCAAAACCATAAGATTAGCCATTTATGGTGGGCTATGTTTTTTTGGGTGAAAATTAGAATTAAGCCAATTTTCAATGTGTGCTTGGTTAGAAGGTAAGGATAATTAATGGGCCTAAGGATCCCTCTTTTATCCTCCAAACGATATCTCCCCAGCTTCCCATTTGGAAGGGGCTACATGGAGATAGAAGGTAAGGATAATGGTCCTATGTTCATTTGGGTCGAGTTTGTAACAGATAAGGATCCTCTTCATTTGAAATGAAATGGAAATAGTCTATTTTATGGTCCAAATTAAATACTATAGATCTAACCGTGTACAGTCTAATTTTAAATGACGTAGCAGTCTGTACATTATTAAATACAGGAAATAAAATTTGAACTATGAGGATCCTGTTCCGTATGTAACATTGGGTCTACTATTTATGCCTGGACCATTTGTTTCGGACTTGTCAAAAAATGGCCCAAACATTCTTCACTTAACAGAAATATTTAAGGGGGGAAAATTAGAGTTCGTGCAATTAGGTTTAGTCAGGTCGAAGCAACATTTGCTTTACTATATTTATGATTGGGGGAGCCAAAAATAAATAAATAAAAACTGAGTGGCACACTTCATTCAATTCATGAGCATGAAACTAATGTTTACTTTTATGTTTGTCATTTGGAAGTAGCTAGGTGGCAGATGAGTCTATGGTCGCACCGGCCTATTAAATAAACTTGTAAGGTAAACGTTTGGTAAGGAAATGGACTACGGATTTTCCATTTTTTCGTTTCTTTTCTGAAAAGATGTGGAGGACCGACTATGCAGAATGCTCTAAAGATTTCTTTTTTCTTTTCCTACTTTAATTATATTCTTCTCTACTCTCTCTCCCTCTCTATTTTTCTTTAATTTTTGTGTGGATTCCAAGTCTCTCTTTATTAACTAAAGGGAGGAAAATAAGATTAAAAAGTTAGACTCCCACCATATTTTATTCTACTCCAGTACAATTGTTCACACGACCGAGGAATATTGAAGCAACCAAATCATTAGTCAATTCTATCTATCACTACTTACAAGTATATACGTTGGGTGTTATAGTTAATTTATTTGCAACTTAATATATAATGGTATTAATATGGATCACGAATGTTTTTTTTTTTTTAATACAAAACTCATTAAGCTTGATTGTTGTGCCAATCAAAATTGATGAAATTAGACTTAGCCCGTTACATAGAATCTATTTTGTATTTTTTATGCCTTAAATAATTTTAATGTAATTATAAAATGTCATATTGCTTGTAATATTTACGTTGAGTCACATAGTGCAAACACGACGTTTGAGACTAAGTTTCTATTATTAAAAAGAAAAATTAAGGTATTTATTGAAATAAAATAAATAAATAATGTTTTTTTTTTAGTTCATAAGTAAAATTTTTAATGGGCATAAAATTTTTTAACTTCTTGAAACTTGGCAATAGAATTCAACTCTGTGCAATCATGTTGATTATTTTAATGTAATTGAAGTGTGCCATGCACATGACATAAGGAGAAAAAAAAGGGAAAAAAATAATTATATAAATGAGAAAGAATCCATTTTGGGCAACAACAACTTGTAAAACACAATTTTTATTCTATAATAATATATGATATGACACGATTTGAATATAAACTTATATAATATATAATTTTATTTAGCGAAATTAACTAAATAATTTATTACTAAATAATTTCACAACTCTCATATAGTGTATTAATGGTCTTATAATTTCACATTAAATGATTTTCCCTGTTTCAATAGTTTTTAGTCACAAGTTATCTTATTTTTAATTAATAGTGATTCATTGAGAGGGCATAAATTGAAACTATTTAAAATTTTCATGATTTTAATTTAAACTTTTTAAAATATAGGATTTATTTTGAAAGCACCACAAATGATAGGGATATTATGTAACTTACTTAAGTCTTTAATAAAATATAGTCACACAATATTAGAAAAAAGAAAAGAAAAAGTCACATAATGAAAAGAAAGTGTAGTCAGGGTAAAAAAAAAAAAACTATATAAGACAAACACTAGTTCTAAAACTCAAATTTTATTATAGATTTATATACATGAGCTTGTCGAGTGTCAGATAGCTTGGATGCAGCGCCTTGAACAGTTACAGAAGTACGTAGGCTATAAACAACATGCGAGTGTGACAAACCAGTTACACTTACATCTTGTTTCAAAAGGTTTAAAAGGCTCTGAATCTCTGTTTTGGACAACTAAATAAGTTGTTCAGCTCAGCTAAAAGCCTAAAGCATTTAGATTTTAGTTTATTTTTTCAATACAAAATGCATTAAGAATTTAAATATAGGTTTTTTGAGAAGGTCTAAGATAAAAAAAAGAATAACATAAACACATATTCTTAAAGCTAATTTAAGTATTCAACTCTTTTGCACTTTTTGACCTTTCTAATTGTCCTACTCCTACCAAACATTCATCCTTTCAGTTATTCAAGCAACCTTTAAGTAAAAATGTTAAAAGCACAAAAACAAAAGAAAGGCTAATTGATTAGTGTATGTATTGTCCATTCAAATTACAAGAAAGTCATGCATAAAGCCATACTTTCATTAACTTCAATGACAATTTTTCAACTTTTTAAGTAAATTGCCTTTCTTTTCTTCAGCATTTAGATTCTTTTTCTATGGACTGACTTCAGTGTTAGAGAATCAAATCCATAACTTTCATTACTTTTTCCTAAATCTTTTGGATGTGATGGTCCATCCAAGAACAGCTGGGCTGTATATGGACAAGGCTTAGGGATAAAATCAATAAAACTGCCTACAATAAGTTGATATGTCGCTTTTATTCCTTAATTTTAAAATTTATGGTTAAGTCCAGAGATTATAATTCAGATCATTGTGTTGTAATTCTCTACTTTATTCTATGCATTTTACTTTATCCTTTGTTGTGGGGTCAACAATTAACAATATGAAATGACTCCCATGCTGTCACCACTCACCAGTGACCAGACACAGTACATATAATCCCTTCAAACTTTTCCATTATAGATCAAACTTTTCCATTATAGACCTTAGAACCCAAAGTTGTGTTGTGGGAGCTAAATTGGGGGAAGGAGGAGGGTTTTAGATTATTTATTAATATATTTCGACCTAGAGCTTAATTAAAATAAGTATTTTTTTTATTTCATTATTTAAACGGATAACAATCATAAATTGACACTGTTTAAATAATTCAACAACAAAAAAAAGACAGTGTTTTAATAAAGTAAAACTTGAAAAAGGTGTACTAAGATATGTCGTTGAAAAAAAAAATTCACTTTGCGAATATACAGTGTTTGGCAAGCCTTTCTTTCTTTTTTTTTTTTTTTTTTTTCAAATCCAAAACCGGATAGTCAAACCGTACAATTATGTCTCCAATGAACTCCAGAGCTACTCAATAAATTTTGTGAAATGTAAAGAAGGTCTCACACCACATATCACTTGTGGATATATATTTACATTTTTTTGAATGTTGTGAGACAATCATTACACTTATGTGAAAATAATTTCGCTATTTATTTGTTATTTTTGTTTCTTATTATTCCCATGACTCAATCTCTCCCTCCTTCACCCACACACTGGAGTGGATAGCCTTTACCCTATGGATTTAAAACTTGTAATCATCTCTAAACTAATCAAAAAATTAAGCTGAAAACAAAACAGATAAAGAAGTGGGCCCCTAAGTGGAAGTACCGATCAACACATTTGACCTAGGAAGGAAGTGCATATTGATATAGGCACTCAAAGGATGCTGCTCACTTAAGCCTAGAGTCGCCCAATTTTTGAATTTCGGCTTCGTTTTTTTTCATTTATTTTTATTTGAACTTTTATCCAAACGACAAAAGATATAAAAATGAGTATAAATGCTCTGAGATGGAGGGTTAGAAGGGAATTAAACATCTTCCTTTATATAATCAAAAGGAGATCTTTAGAAATGAGGAGGTGATGAGATAGAGAGCCTTACATAGAGAAATGAGGTTACTTTTATGTAACATTACTCTCTACAACGAACACGATCATACAATCCTAAACATCATCATACAATCCTCCATAACCACCCCACAAAAACACTAAACACCATGAGTCGACTAATCACCTGAAACATGTTTTGATTCTACCCCGAGAGCTTCAATCATCAAAGTTCTAGAACATTTTTCACCAAGACCATCATCTCATTGTCAAGATGCTGAACTTTTGAATATTTTTCACGAGAATATAATCATCAAAACCTGAAATTGTTAGAGTATTCTCATCCGGTTTTGTAAAAATTTTCTATTTTACCTCTTCAAAAAGTTACTTTTCTACTTTAGTTATCCACTTTTACAATACACCCCACATCCCACTCTCTATTCTTCTATCACTCTATTTAAATATTCTTTCTTTATTACTTTCACTCATTTTTTGTTTCTCCTTAACACATGTAAAGTTTGGTTAAAGAATAGCAACACTTTTGCAAAAAGTAAAGCATAGTAACTTCACATAGTACACTGATATAGTAAAATGAGAGTTTGGGAGCAAAGAAAAGAAATATAAATTTATTTGGGAGAGAGAAAAAAGTGAATAGAAAAATGAGAGTTTAATATATACATAAGCTACAGTATTTTTACAGAATAGTATAGCTTTTTGTAAAATAAATGATCAGAATACATAATCGGTTGGAGCCCTTTTTTGTGTTTTTTTTTGCTACAGTGCTCTCTATTGTAGCAAAAAAAAATATATATTCTAGATAACCGGTTGGGAATGCTCTTAGGTTGCAATCATCAAGTCAACAATCAAAGCCCACAAGACACAATTCCATCATCAAGTCAAGTGAAGGATTCATGGATTGATTCGAGAAGAGGAGGTCATGAAACTAATCTCCCATCCAAGAACTCTTCATTCTCAAAGGTAATCTGCCATCAAGTCCCTTGTAAGAGGTGGTGGATGCAAGTATATCTCTAAACATTTTCTTTTATATAGTTTAATTTTAAATCACACAACATGTTGAATTTTAATGAAATAAGCTAATGATCAAGCATGCTTTTTGAGTGAAACCTTAACATGATGAAATGTAATGTGAGGAGATGGAATATGACGAAGATGTGTGTTAGCCTTAGGGTTAAGTTGTGATCATGACATGAAAAAATACAAAATGATTATGAATATATGATGAACTTTAAGTGAGTTTTTTTTTTTTTTAATATTAACTAAATAATATTTATTTAACCTTTTATATTATAATTTTTTTCTTAAATCCATTCCTCTTGGCTTGTGAGATTCAAAATTATTAGATACATTTTTATTCAAGTTTTGTTAAATTTTTTTTTTTTAATTGAGAATTTGACTAATTCACTTAATATTTCTTGTGACATAATTCTCAAATAGAATTTTATCAATTTTAATTTCATAAAACATATTTTTGTAGAGTCAACTGTAATAAGTGGTATATGCATTTGGAAAATATTAGTCTTTTTTATAAAATTGGGTAAATTACACCACCCCTTTGAGGTTTATCGAAATGACACTCCCCCAAACATTTGTATAAATCACACCCTCCCCTTGAAGTTTTTATAGATGCAACAATTAAGTTCATGCATGCTCTCTCAAATTGCTATTTTAGTAACAAAATATTCCATCTAAAGCAAGATATTCTTATCCAAACTATGGATAAAATGACACTCTATCCCTAGAAGTATGTATAAATTAATATCCCTAGAGTATGTATAAATTAATATGAGCCTTTTAAAATATATATATATATATATTTCGTTAATTAAACCTAACAGTTGCATTTATACAAACCTTCATTTCATGAAAAGTTTGAGGGGGTGCCATTTCGTAAAACCTCAAGAGTGGTTAATGTGATTTTACCATTTATAATTTAATACGTCAATTGGGGTATTTTATTTTAAAAAAATTAGTTTCGAAAATAATTCTAAACCATCAATAATCGAATAAATATTATGTTTAAGAAAAGATTCAAGATTAAGAATATTTGCCCTTAAAATAATATTTGCCCCCACTCGGTTGAGTTTGCTAATGGGTTCCAAATAAATTATCCTTAGGATACAATTAAGTCTGAATTCTACAAGTAGCAAACTTAAGAGTCTCATGGATCTCTATTTATTGGTGTGTAAGACATGAAAGTTTTATTGAAGATCTTTCAACAATCACTTAACTCATTAGAATAAATGAATATATAATAAGATATATATATATATATATATATATACACACACACACATAGGGATTAACTTGTGAAGATACACAATAAAACAACACTTTTAAAGTGTAACAACCTTCCATAAAACAGTTATTATCTATTTCTTACCGTTAGGCACAAAACCCATTTCAAAATTTGAATTAATTCTACAAAAAGTAAAACTAATTCACATAGCCTTGAGGCACGACTGCAAGTTTGCAAACACAATCGATCAGGTGCAGTCATTGCTGCAATCGTGCAGACAGAAACAATCTCAATCGATTGTGTTTTTGCAGTATTCATTTTCAGTTTATAAGCCAATTCACTTTATTCACGTTACAATCTACACTTATATATACCTATATATACAATAATAAAACGAATAAAATGATACCATGATGAAATAGAATATAAATAAACATTTTTAGTATGTTAAAGAGTTAAAGAGAAAAATGTGATTTTACCATTATTACACTTCTTATACTTGTTATTCTTTTCAAATATGAGAAAAATTTGTGTTTTCACAATTAACGGGAAATGAAACATTTTATCTAATAGATCCAAAAATAACAATTGGAATGAAATGGGTAACAATTGAAAAGGAATGGAACCCATACAATTTTCATCCCCTTGCAATCTGTCAAAGTAAGAAACTGTTCATTCCATTCCTTTCTCCCCTCTTCCTTCCTCTCAAACAAGCTATTGTTACCTAGAAATTGCATAGCAGAATGTGCCTTTTCCACCCAGCAAGATGGTGATTCGTCTGTCACGCTTCAAATGTAAAACCGTGTGACAAGCTATACATCCTCTAAAAGGGATCAACTAAATATATTGTTTAACAGTTAACTGAAATAAACCACATCGCCTCAAACTACTAACTAATGATATCCAGTACCAACTGAAGCATTAGCACCAACACACATTAATTAATTAATCAATAATGGTGATTATATTCCAATATCCAGTAATTAGCAGTATATATAATAATAATGATTATATCCAATAATTTGAGCACTCCCTACTTCACTAGAGGGTATGTGCTAGAAGGCACAAGAGTATGCCACATCACATTGTACCACCTGAAAATGAAAATCTCTTCCTCTAAAAAAGGGGTAATATTGTCATTTCATTCAGAGTGCCCAAATGAAGTCTCTGACCTTGTAGAATTACATGAACAGGGACAACTACAAGTCAACCCATTTTAATTTGTTTGTTTGGTAGGACCTGCCGTTCCTTTGCTTTGTTCACAAGCGTTCAATTCAAGCTCTTGTTTGAATGACATTTAAAAGAACACATTAAAACCCGTAATTTATGTTTCCCAGGTTCCCTTTTGGGAAACTATTTAATGCCAATTGTTCTCCTATTAAGAATCACATATTCTACTGGGGTCTATCTCATTCTGTTTAAAGTCTCTATCTTTTTACTCTCAATTTTTCCTATTGCTGGAAAAACCATGGATAAACGTCGCAGAAAGCAAGCTAAGACCAGTAGTTGTTACTCTGAGGGTGAGTTTTCCTCCTACCTTTTTCCTTTTCTGTACCAAATCCATTCTGGGTTGTATTCTATGTCGTTAGCACATTAGTCCTTGATGGGTTTCTTTCATTTTCTATAGTTGTTACACTAAAGGTACTTCGCTTTTTGGTAAAACCTTTGATGGGTTTCATTCAATTTCTTTTGCTGCTGCATGTTTTAATCTATGTTCTTCTGCTTGTCTTTTTTTGTTCCAAGAATCTTTGTGTTTCAATTATTTCGTTCATTTTGTTTTCTTGTGGCACCCTTTTTTTTTTTTTTTTTTTTCCCGGTAATTAACTATTATCTGGTTTAGCAAAAAAAAAAAAGTCATAACTATTATCTTTTGAGTTGAATGTCTAAGACTCTAATGATTCTCTCTCCCTCTCTCTCGTTTTGGCAGAGGTGAGCAGTATAGAGTGGGAGTTCATCAACATGTCGGAACAAGAAGAAGATCTCATCTATAGAATGTATAAGCTGGTCGGCGATAGGTAAAAGCTAAAATTGAAAAAAAAAAAAAAAAAAAAAAAAAAAAAACTTTTTTTTTTTTTTTTTTGCCCCTAGAAAAATGTTATTTGTTACAAACTCTGTCCCATTGTGATGTTGGTAAGTACCCATTAGGGACAGGTTCAAAAAATTTGATATACTGGCACTTGAACTTCAAGAATTGCGCATTATGATGTGGCAGTCATATTTTTATAAATAATGAAAAAACATAAGGTCATTTGTTTGGAAAAATTTGTGTTAGGAATTAGGAATTCGATGTGCTTTGAAAGAAATTATACAGAGGCGTGAGATTCTAGAAATTATTATTATTATAACAACAAATAATAGAAGTAACTTTTGCTTTCTTATCTCAATAAATTATAAAATGTTTGTTCACACAATCCATACTCAGTGACTCGAATTTCAAATGTTTTCTTTCTTTTAGGATATAGAGAAATTAGATGGCGAGGTCATTAATTCACTATTCTCCTAGTACTTAAGTCCTAATGTAATTTAGTTCTAAAGTTCATAAATAGACTATAAATGCAAATTAGCCCCTAAAACAATGTATTTTATGTGTATTTGTTGTGTTTATTTTGAATTTAAGATTATTGCACAGGTGGGCTCTGATAGCAGGCCGGATTCCAGGTCGAAAAGCGGAAGAAATAGAGAGGTTTTGGATAATGAGACATGGAGAAGTGTTTGCGAGTAGAAGAAAAGAGCTGAAGAGATACAATTCCTAATGTTTACCCTTTTTAATCAATAGGCTTTAGAGAATTTAATTTTTTTGTTTACCTATGTATGTCACGAGGTAAGGTAGTTGTAACTTAACTTATTTGGCTAATTTATTGTGACTTACCTTTTCAATTGTCCTCTTTTATCTGTATTTGTTTTTCACTTTCCAAGACTTGCCTATGTGTGTCACAAGGCTTGGTACTTGTAACTTGACCTATTTGGCTGATATATTGTGTGCCACATTTTCTTTTCTGCTCTCTCGCACGTGGCAGTGCCAAAGACAAGGGAGACTGATCATTCTAAAATGATAGTGAGATTGGAGCTCCAATGTACTTCATATGATCGGTCTTCAACTTTTTTGCCTCTATTTTTTTTTATTTTTTTTTTTTTGAAGAGGGATTATTGGTCTATATCTTTCCTGCTTCAAAGTTAAATCTTGGGTTGGCAAAAACTATTCCCTACGAATTATTTAGAAGAAAAAAAAAGTAACAAAAGGAAAAGGGAAACAATGTCTCTTACTCACTGTTTTCTTTCCTAGTTTTTCTTTTCTTTTTTATAAGTAATCACAGTAAATTTCACAATTTTTTTTTATGATCTTAATAATCTTTCTATTTTCTTCCATAGTGTTTCCGCCCTCCTTAATCCATATCAATGATTGGCATTTGACAACTCTTGAACTCTTGAATCGGTGTATGTTGGCAATACAATTAGTATTCCCAAACTCATGAGATAACGACGTATGAGTTGAGGAAGCCTAGGGCCTAATTGGTAAGAGTCTTTAAAGTGTTCTAACAATTCTAAAAAATCATTTTCGCGATTACAAAAAAAATAAAAATAAAATAAAGAGTGTTTAGAAGGTACAATAACTCTTGGGTTAGACCATCTTGCACAACTTTAACCACAAGGTATTGAAGTGATAGATTATGATTGGTTCGAAAAAATTACAAAATCTAGAGACCTCCAGCGTTGGAAGTCAGTGATAGTAATTTCAATCATTCACAACTTATCACTTTAACAGGTTGTGACCAAAGTTAAGCAAAATGATGTGTCCGTAGACACGTTGTTAGAAGGTGTGCGTTCTTTTTCTCGGCCTAGACGCTATCATGTTGAGATTTGATCACCTATTCGCCTAGACGCTATCGTGTTGAGATTTGATCACCTATTAGGCTTGGTTTCTTGTAGGGAAGTCAAGCCTAACACTCTCATAGAATGAGTCTTCTTCCCCTTTTAACGGCTACTAGTGCACCTTTTACTGCATGTCATCACCTAATTTTGACTTGGTAGATTTTTCGAACTTTCACACGAAAATTGAGGTGTCAAAAAAGACTCTTTTTCCAAAAAAAAAAAAAAAGTTCTAAGGATTCTAGATGCATTTACTTTCGTCTTAAAAGCTTAAAAAAGACAAATTCTACCAAACCCTAAAATCAAATGAGTTTGATTGGCTTTGACCAAACCCATTTCAAGATTTGACTGTTGAAAAAAATTCCCATCATAAGGACCACATCAAAAGCTTCAAATTCATAATTTACGAGTCGAAAAGGAATAAGGCTTATTGAGAGGCGATCTTTGCACACAAATTTATTCAAATCCTTACCAAGGTGATCAAAAAAGTATGTACTCTCTCGAACTAGATAAGTTTATCTACAACTTGGTTGTCTCGATTCGTTAATGGCATCTTCGGTTTGGCCATAATTGCGACAGGAAAATGATTCGCCATTAAAGAAATTATTTTAAGTACCATACTTCCCGAGGCTGTAGCTTCCCACTCCACACTTCGAATCATGTCAATTCAGTTCCATTAGAAAATGGATGTCCCAAGTTTTCCAATGACACCAAGATCACTCAATTCCGACATCGGGAAGTTCTTCAACCAAGTGCGTGAAATATGACAAAGGGGAGACAAAATTGTAGGAAAATGGTTGGAAATAGCTCACCATGAGGCAACCTTAGCACAAAGATTTGCTCTAATCCATACCTAGGTGATCCAAAAAGCAAGGACTTTCCTAAACTAAGCAAGTTTATATACAACTTGGTTATCTCGGTTCGTCAAAGGCATTTCTGGTTTATCCGGAATCGCTACTAGAAAATGGTTGGATGATTGAATGTTTTGAGGAAACTAGTCCAAGCACCCTACTTCCCGATGCCATAATTTTCTGCTTTGAGTTCCAAATCATTCAAACTTAGTGGCATTGGAAAGAAGGTGTCATAAGCTTTCCAATGATATCAAAGTTGCTCCAAACCGACATCAAGGGGGCCTCCAATGATTATCTCAAAGAGATGACCAAAAATGGAAGGACCATGTCAAGGAAAGCCAAGGATTGGAGCTGGCGGGAAATAAAGGACTTGAGGAGCATTATACTGATTAAATCAACATAAAGTTACATGAAACCCTCTATAAATAGTACCCATTTTTGGCTTGCCACAAACTTCAAGGTAGATTCTCACCCATCATAATGATGAAATATTGGTAGTTTGAGGTCATTTTTCTCGATTATAGTGAAGTCGTGTCCATATATTTACCCAAATTGAGAGTTAAAATTGAGAATCGAGCAATTATAAGCAACCAAGTCCGATTTTCGACCAGACCGCTAGAGTGCCGCCTAAGGCCTAACAAATCCAAATCTGAATTGACCCGACTGTGGAAATGCCTCCTCAATCCCGACGAATCCTAGTTCGAATTCTGATTAGACCGTAGAAGTGCCACCCAAATTCCAATCAAATCGAACTTGATTTTTGACCCAACCACGAAAGCACTACAGGAATCCCACCAAGGTTTAGTCATCAAGCCAGGTTCCCCCCTAAACCCCTATTAACATGCCTTAAAATAAATTGTACAATGATCACATGCTTTGATTGAATTGTGCAATATGTCTTAAATAAGCGTAGAATATTCACATGCCTTAAATATACCATGCAAAATATGGTTTAAATATGCAATTTTCCATGTAAGCCTTAAGCAAAAAAAATTGATATTAGAATATCATAATGTAAAAGGAGTGGTATCTCTACCCAAAAGCGAATGTCTCAAATTAGGGCACTATGACATTAGTTTCCTTTGCACGTCAAAATGGTCTATCCATAGACACATGTGAAGGACTTCGAGCATTATGATATCCTAAAATCATGATAAAAAGATAAATAAAATAAATTTAAAAATCCTATTACATTCAATTGTACCTACTACGATCCCAAGGATCTCTAGTGCATGAAAATATGGATAGGGAACTTTGGATGGTCCGGATTACGAAAAAATGAGGGGAATAACCCAAAAAGAAAAAAATAAATAAAAAGTTAATCCAAACCGTCATACGATAGACCACTTTATCCTTGTGATTCAAGGATAAAGAGATGCAAATCATGGCCAAATAAACAAAATTTGTTCTGGTGATCAATGTTAGGATTTAAAGTACATCATGCCATAGTCTCACCAAAACTCTAAAAATACAAAGATAACTAAACAAGCGAGATAAACAGTATGAAAAAACCAATAGCGTTAATCCATATGCATCACTCTTGATGCATGCACGACGAATTGAGAAAATTTCCCCTAATCTATAAAACCAACAGTCTAACTAAAAAAAAAAAAAGAACAATTGGATGGAGGCAACCACTGTACGATGTATGTCATGGTGTGCCTAACACCTTCCCCATGCATAATCAAATCCACAAACCCATATTTGGTTGAAGACTCAGTTTTACATGTCTAATAAAGATAATTAAAACCAATTAGACATAGGTGATTGTACGGAATCCTAGAAACCGTAAACGCTTGTCCCCCATTTGAAATATCTAATCTGGATGCATCTGAGCCGTCCATGTGTCCTATACTCCTATGTGGTATACAAGTCACAAAATGGGATTCAAGGGCGATTTTCTCTTATTATAAAGGATATAAGTATAAATTGACCAAAGAGGACAAATGGATTACAATTGGAACCGATTAGGACATGCATCAGATATGCCTAAAGTCGAGAGGCTCTACTTTGGGTTGCCTTAATATTCCATAAATGTACAAAAGAGCATGATAAGTTATCAAAGTCATCGTGAGTATTTGACCAAATCCCTACACAGTGAAGGCTTGTAATGGCTGTGGGATGTGCTTCCACAGAGAACACTCCTCGAACCAAAGTAACAAGGGCAGTCACGAGGTGCAACGCCCCCATTCTCTAACTAATATAATACATTGATGTGACATTTGGACCATTCTATTTTGTAACCATTTCCGTCTTACCTTTTCAACCAATGGATGATAGGAAGCCTGTAAAGGAGTTGTCTTCTCTTTCCTTGGCCTATAAAAGGGGGAAGGCAACTCTCTTAATTAGGATAGGAAGCAAGAAAAAACCCTAAGTTAGAGAGAGAGAGAGAGAGAGAGAGAGAGAGAGAGAGAGAGCAATCGGGAAAGAGGTAGTGTTAATACCACCATTCCTCCATTGTTGTGAGCTATTGTTATTTCTATTCCCACCTCGTCGAGTTGTTAGAATCTCTACCTCACAGGCCACAGCTCGCTGTGCCTCTGCCAATCAGAACCAAATATGGTATTTTTTGTTGCGATGAATTGATTGCTATTTACTTTTTTGTTTGTGTGTTTCACTATTTATGGCTTTGTGAGTTGTGGTTTTGTGGCCAGTGGACAGTGGAAACAACTAACTTATGGATAGTGATAGTAGTAGCTTTGAAAGACGAAGTTTGAAAAGGATTCGAGTTTATTAATCTGGACTCTGTTTCAGCAAGAAATTTGAGATCGGTCTTTTTGTATGGGTCACGTTTGGTGTAAATTTTCATGTCTTTTGTTTGTCCCATCATTGTACATGCACTTTCTAACTTCTATTATAATTAATGGTAATTTGAAATAATTAATGGCTTATATTATAAAATAATAATAAACATTTTGGATATTTCTAGACCTTGAATCTTTTACTGGATTTGTTACATGATTTATAAATTATTGTTTTTTTACTCGATGGGTAGGGAGGTAGCACTTATGTCTCTTACCAGTGTTATTTTATCTTTATTTCGGTATAATATAATTACTTTGTGAGTTGTGTGGCTTTGTGGATTATTTGTTTGTGCATTTGTGGTGCATGTGAGTTGTGGGGTGTTTTTATTTTCTAAATAAATGTGATGATTTGTCTGTATGTGCCTTTGGATTTGGGTAACGAATAAAGTTATTGTCTTTAGCTTTGGATTTTTATATTTGTTGGCATTTAGGCCATATTGGGTTGCCTAAATAGGCGCCCATGTGGGCAACCCGTTAAGACAAACCCTAAGACTAGGGTTCCAATTATTACAATATAAAATTGCAATATTCAGACAAAAACGCACGCTCATAAGAAGCAGACACAAAAACCTAGAGACACACTATCTCTCATCTCTTTTTCTCTTTGTCTTAGGGTTTCCATCAACGAACCCTGGGATTTCGTTTGTGGACGTAGGTGAAGTGCTCGACTTTGTGGCATCTTCACTTGACCAGCACAAGCACAAGGCACGTGTGAAGAAAGCTGGTTCGTTAATTCTGCTGCAAAGAGGTATATTAGGTTTTACTCACAAAACTTAAGAAGTAACACATTAGAAACTCTATGATATATGTGTATATGTATGCCTATGTTTTTCCTTCATTAGTATCAGAGCCTTAGGCTTTCTTCTTCGTGTTTTTGGAGCCTTAGAGGACCTTAGGGAGAAAATTTTTTTTTTTTTTTTTTACCATTGTTGGCCATAATGGCCATTTCGGGTTTTCACCACCGGCAGCTCTTCGGTGAGCTTCCAGCGATACTATTGATACTAATAGACTCCTCACGACCCCTAGAGTCCATAGCAACAAACCTTGCATGATTTGGATGTATGTGCAATTAGTAGGGGTGGGCACGGGTTGGGCGGGTCGGGTTTGAGGGTAATTTTCTATCCTACCTGACAGAGTCGGGTTTGCAAAGCTTCAACCCGTTGACCATCCGTTAAGGTGGTCAGATCGGGCAGGTTGGTTGATCAGTTTTGACGGGCGGGTACGATCGGGTTTATCGGGTTAACCAATCAATAAAACAAAAAATAACAAACAACTCAATCCTAATGCAAAATCTAGAGAAATCCACAACAAAAATGAAAATTACAGAGACTCAAAGACCAAAGTACGGTTGGTTGGAGGAGCTGGTGGCGCCATGGAGGAGATGATGGAGATTTGGCCAAAACCAGACGAGAACTCACCAGATCCGGCGAGATCTCTCTAGATCTCACCAGAACTAGTGAGTTCTCATTAGATCTGGCAACCAAAGTCATCTTAGGCTTGCCTCACGAACGCCGACCTCCACATCATCTTCTCCACCTTTGCCGCACACGTTAGCTTCGTCCGTTCATCTCTCAACTCCGACGACTTCCTCGGCAAAAACCCAAAACCAGAAAAATACTATTAATACAAAAAGTGAGGGTTGAGAGTAGGGGAAAGACAGAGAGGGACTAAGCTTTGAGGGGGGTTGAGAGTGGGGGAGAGACCCAGAGAGGAACTGAGTGGTTTAGGAATTGAGAGAGTGGGTGAGTGAGAGAGTCGGGTGAGAAAGTGAGGGATGTGTGGGTCATGGGTAGTTTAGGATTATATATATATTTTTTAATATTTATAATTAATATATTATAATATATATATTATATAATACGGGCGGTACCCGACCAAAAACATGAAACCCACGGCCCGCCCAAAACCTGATTACAAAATAAAACAAAATCCATATCCATCCATTAATGGTCTCGCGAGCGGGCAGACGGTTGCTCGGGTCAGCCGGGTCGGGTTTCGCGGGTATATGCCCACCCCTAGCAATTAGATATGCCATTTTATATTTTATATTCAATATGTGTAATCGGTGTTTTTGCGGCATGTATATCTTATTCAATACTCCATGTTTTTTAATACTTTTTTATTCTAATATGTAGTATGTTGAATAAGATTTCCAATGGCGTAAAAATCACCAAAAACGGAGCTCTACAGAGAGAGATATGGAGGCTCGAAATAGGCCCAACGACTAGGGTTTTTCAGAAAAAACCCTAGCTTAAGGTTAAGGATGAACCAGGCCAGAGGGGCTTCCCCACTCATGCCTAGTGGCACGTGGTGGCGTGTGAGGCCTACCCCGAGCTCGATTCGGCCTCCGGTTTCCTCCGTTGTGACCGTAATTTTTTAGGATATTTTAATAAAATTTTTAATAATTTTTCTGGTTATAAAAAATAATTATTAATTATTTTTTAAATAAAAAATTAGTCTTGGAGAACCACTCGCGCACATAGGGGCACATGCAACAATATTTTCGGGACAACTTTTTTTTTTTCTCCCTCCTCTAGGAATTGAAGGAAGAACCCTGCAATGGTGTGTGAGAGTTTAAAGTTGTCTGATATATTTTTTTTGTAATTATTATTGTTTGTAATTGGCAATAAAAAAAAGAAAAAAGAAAATTGAGTGAAAAATGATAGATGAATACATCAAAATATTTGTAGATGCAGAAACTCGTTAACTCATATTTTTACATAATTTTTCAGTTGCATGATATATTTCCTGTAATTTTTATTATTCTTGATGTAAGGATTAAATTTGTGGAAAATTCATAAAATTACAGAAAAATGTTATTTAATGAACAAAAATGTTCGTGGACACACAGAGAGTAAAAAATATGAATTTTCAAGATTTTTGATAAGATGTGTAATTTTCTATAATTTTATGTAGTTTCTTGGAAAATTTAGAAAATTGTGGGAAATTACTTTGAAAAGGTTTTATGGTCATACCAACTTGTGTGTGTAAATGATTGGAAGCATGATCTTTACACCTTCCCTAATTTTTGTTTTTGTTATTACGTTTGGAGTTTCATTACCATAATTAATGTATAAATCTTTCACGAAGAATAAATACATAAATGATAGTATTATGGGAAAATGCAAATATGTATCATGCAATATTATGACATTAATGGGAACCAAGGTGGAGAGGTTGGACCCTCCTATGAAGATTTTTGCGCAATAAATAAATTAATCATGGTAGTGTAACACTTGTGCATGAAAGATGATTCTAAGCCTAGACCTTGAGCTTCACCAAATGGATGTGAAGTAGTGGTGAAGGGACAAAAGCGCAAGTTTTGTAGGCTCAATCGGTCCCTTTACGGGCTAAAACAATCTTCTAGACAGTGGTACAAATGATTCCATCAGGAGGTCATTTTCAATGGCTTCCTGATGATTAAGGAGGACCACTGTGTCTATGTCAAAAGGTTTGAAAGAAGTTTTATCATTCTGTCGCTATATGTAGACGATATATTATTGGCTAGAAACAACAAGGAGTTTATCAAAACTATCAAGGAATGATTGTCCTCAACTTTTAAGATGAAGGACATAGGTGAGGCAAGCTTTGTGCTTGGTGTCAAGATCCTCAGAGACCGTTCGAGGAAGCTCCTTGGTTTGTCCTAAGAGACTTACATAAGGAAAGTACTTGAGCGGTTTCACATGCAGAATTGCAAACCCATTGATACTCCTGTTGGGAAGGGCGACTCATTAAGTAGTGAGATGTGTCCTAAGACTCAGGTAGAAATTAAGAGCATGGCTCAAGTACCCTATGCAAATGCAATTGGTAGCCTAATGTATGCAATGTTATGTACGCGCCCGGACATTTGCTTTGCAGTAGGGCTGGCCAGTAGATTCCAGAGTAATCTTGGACCTGCTCATTAGAAGGCAGTGAAAAGGATTCTACGGTACTTACGTGGAACTGCAAATTACATGTAGTGCTACTAAGGAAGGGATTTGCGCTTAAAAGGATATACTGACGCCGATTGGGTAGGCGACCTAGATGAGCGCAAATCAACCTCTGGTTATACCTTCTTGCTAAGTGGCGGGGCCATCACTTGGTGTAGCAAGAAACAGTCATGTGTCGCATTCTCCACAATGGAATCTGAATATGTAGCATGTTCGGCAGCAGTTCAAGAAGCAGTTTGGTTACGTAGATTCCTTCAGCGTTTAGATGTCGTTCCTAGTGCTATGGATCCGATCACAATCTATAGTGATAGCATGGTTGCCCTTGCTTACGCGAAGGATCCGAAATATCATGGAAAAACCAAACACATCGAGATTAAGTATCACTACATTCGAGAAATGGTTGCAAAGAAAGAAGTGTTCTTAGAGCATATCTCTACAAAAAACATGTTAGCAGACCCCCTAACGAAACCCATTGCTAGAGATCCCTTCCATGATCACATAAAGGGATTAGGGTTGCGTAGAGTTTGATTTCATATTGCTCAGACTTGTTATATTTGTTTTTGGAGGACATTGTATTTTTGACATGATGTTTGAAACATTAATAATATTTGGCATGCATTTATTATCCTTGTTAATTGCATATATACACACGTACATTACAAGACTGTATAACGTGATGTGATAGGTATGTCACCAAGCTTAGGTCGGCTCACTCACACGAGCAACCGCCTTCGACGCTTGGGTAGCAGGCAAAGATGAGACATGGTGTTCTTTGACACTCAGGGAAGTGTGCAAAGGCCTTCAATGCCTGCACAATTAGAAGAAGAAAAATACCAAAATTTGTTTGTCGCATCAGTTGGACTGATATAAGGCCTGCATTTGAGAAGATGAGACCGTGCATGATTCCTTCCCATGATCATACAGCTTGGAAAAGCCGGGTGTGAGTTCTCTCAGACACTTAAGGAAAGTGGGTTGATTAAGAATTCAAGTCAGGCGCTAGGAGCGACTCGACTAAGATCCGTGCGGTGGAAATATCAGGATGCATTTATGACATACGCTCCCCTTAGAATGGAGGATAAGTCCACCACAACATGTGACCATACCACATGTGCTCGCACCGACCACCAGATAGGGAGGTGAGAGAATAAGTCCCTGTTTCCTCACCGTGTGAGTCCGATCTTGATAGAATTGTGCCCTATGTGACTTTTGACTGTGTCACAAAGCAGTGACTCAGTTTTCATTTATTTGGCATGTTGTTTATAGCCATGGATTATTCGGTTTTAAGGAGCATGACCGGGAGGAGCGCTGAGTTCAAGTTGAGTGGAACTAGGGCAAAGGGAAGACCATTTGATAACACATCCAAGTCAGATACTTGCATCCAGAATTCATGTTGACTCTGAGAGTCCAGGACATGAATGTGGGGACATGACTAAGTGATTTCACGAGAAAGGTTGAGTGTGGTTCTGAGTTTGTTGAAACTCATGAGGGATTGGAAGACACTCAATCTGATGTGATCAGAGAAGTCTGGGGCAAAATAGACCATTTTTATTTGGGGGTTACACTATGCTGGTTATAATGGAGCTTGGCTGTAGTGTCCCCACTTTGCAGGTTAGGCTTGTCAGTCGCACAGTCCATTTCCTGTTGTATGTGTAAGACAAATGGATGGAAGCGAATGAGAGATAATTCTTGGTCTGCCCACTATGGTCGAGTGGGAGTCTGTTAGCATTTGGGCCATATTGGGTTACCCAAATAGGCGTCCATGTGGGCAGCCCATTAAGACAAAGCCCTAAGACTAAGGTTCCCAATATTGCAATATAAAATTGCAATACTCAGACAGGAAAACGCATGCTCGTAAGAAACAGACACAAAAACCTAGAGACACACTATCTCTCATCTCCTTTTCTCTTTGTCTTAGGGTTTCCATCAACGAACCTTGGGATTTGGTCTGTGGACGTAGGTGAAGGGCTCGACTTTGTGGCATCTTCACTTGAGTAGCACAAGCACAAGGCACGTGGGAAGAGAGCTGGTTCATTAATTTCGCTGCAAAAAGGTATACTAGGTTTTACTCACAAAACATAAGAGGTAACACATTAGAAACCGTATGATATATGTGTATATGTATGCCTATGTTTTTCCTTCAATATCAAAGAGACAAAAACAATTGGATACACGCAAAGAAATTAAGAACTAATAAATTATGTGGGTGTTATAGATAGTGTATTTAATTAATCATAAATTCATACCTTAATTAAATTTAATAGCTTAATGAGAATTAATAAAATTAGTTTTTTTTTTTTTTTTTGTCTATTTATCCTCATATCATATGCCGAATACTTTTTAGTTCATTTATTCTTTTGTTAGTACTATAAACAAATTTATGATAAAGAAACAACTAATACGACAAGATTCATCTCATTCTCAATAAAAAATTCTGATCGCCCTAAAATGTATGGCTTGCTTAACCAATTGAAATAAGAGCATTTAAAACATATATGGCGGGAAGTGCAATTCGAAATTTCTTCTAGGGAAGAGCCAACATGGAACAGTGTAGTCAAGTTATGAATTGAACATAAAAACCTAAAAGAAATGGAATAAAAATGTAAATCGAAATGGTTAGAAGATGGCAAGGGAAATTTTCGCAAAGGTGTTTGTACTTAATCCAAATTTGATCAACTGTCACCTTAATCATAAAATCTAACCAGTGATACTTTTATCTTTTTTGACGGTGGGCAATTGTAACAATACGTAAGTATTAGTAATTTTTAGTCCGAGCATTTGAGTACCAAAATAACTCTAAGCAGCAGCATCTGAGCCGAGGAATAGGTAAACAAGGAAACATGTGGCTAGATGAGGTATCTTATACAACAGTTGTTTCATATATAGCTCGTGGTCTCTACAGTTGCATGAGCTGCATAACATAATTAATTATTGGCTGGAATGAGACCTAAGACTACAACTATATCTGATCATGTGATAAAGACACCTAACATGACTATTTTCCTTTTCAATCACGAGCACACTCGCAGGCACTTGGAACTTCACAATCAACACATACATAGAAGGTACAATCCATAGAATGAAGCCAATAAACCTGCAGCTTTAAAGCTGGATTGCTGAGTAAGTTCTGGAGCAGCTCAACTGTATATAGTGGTTTCCACACCATCAAACAGTTGATACATGCGATGTCATATCGATTTGTAATAAAATATACTAACAAATATTCCAAACAAACACTAGCTGCTAGCTGCAACAAAGTTCTTAAAAAGTTGGTGCTCACACGAGGCTGTCAACCCCGATGCTCACGAGTTCCAATCCTTGATTCAAAAGTAATACTGTTACTCGGGTCAGGGTCAGGCTCCGGCCCAAGGTCTGTCTGTCCAAGTTCAGACCGTGGCTGATAACAGTTTCTTGAGCTCCGTCAAGCCCAATTTCTGTACCATACTGCTTAGCCCAAGCTCAGACACATAAGAAATTGATTTTTTTTTTTTCTTTTTTGAATTTTGGGTTGGCCCAATCTCAAACACCTTTTATAAAAATAGTATGTAACGTACTATGTACTTCGTCCGTCTTATAAAAGAAGAAAGTTATCAAATGAGATGATTGATAATAATGATAACAAAAAAAGTAAACATATAATAACATTCTTATAATAATATTTATTATGTAATAGAGGTAAAGTGATTTTTTGTAAATATGCTTTTTAATAGAAAAATAAATAAATAATTGGATAATAGTGTTGAAGTGTGAACCTTTTTTTTTTTTTTTTTAATTAATTAATTAATTTATTTTTATGTAAACGATAAAAGTTGAAGTGTGAACTTTAACATTTTGAAAGTGCTACATATTTTGAGACAATATAAAAAAAAAGGAACCATATAATCTATATTGAGACAAATAGCATTATGGGTGTGTATGTTAACTAAGTGGTAAAACGTGCATTAACTAAATGGTAAAACAGACACCATTAAGTCGTACCATTAATGTGATGCCACAAAGTCTCTCGAAAGCATGGAATTTGGGATACAGACATATCATGTTGGAAATAGACTCTTTAATGATGATAAAAATGCTAACAACTAATATGATTTGTTTGTCTTTGTTGTATACTTTTGTGATTAATTGTAGGGAGCTGTTGACCCGTTCCTTGCGGGTAAACCTGCAGCACGTGTAAAGCTAATGCCTGTACAAACTTTTTGGCAAATAGAGAAAGATCACAAGCCAAAAATCTGATTAGCTATGAAAATTGTCCATTTTTTTTATATACCAACCTTTTATTTAGGATAGCATGAGGATGATCACAACTAGGCATATATCCTGTACCCAAAATGCTTATTTTCTCTAATGGTTTTATGATGGAACAATATTTTAATATCTAATATATATTTCCCCTTTTATAAAATCAATAAATTATTTAAAATTAAAAAAAAAAAAAAAAAAAAAAAAACATCTAGATGAGTTCGGGAATTGGGTGGTTCTTTTGTAAACAAGTCTTACGTTAGAAGGAGCTTATCAGAAAATAAACCAATGAAGGAAAAGAAAGGCATTCCACGTACATGTCACATATCACATATCACATAAAAAAGCTTCCGTTATAATGATTGATGAGTTTGAATATTCTTTTCTTTTTTTTTTCGCTAAACGATGAGTTTGAATATTCAAACTCTAAGAAAAGTATTAAACCAACCAATGAATTTGGTTACACACTTCGTGTACTGACTAGAAGTCTGAAAGCTTTGAAACCAAGTGGAAACAGCGGAAAGAACACGTACACGTTACACGTGGATGGTGTCTGTTTCTCACCAAACAGCATCATTCATCAATATTAAAACACTTTGACATTGTTTAGGCCCTTAATTAACAGGACACTACAAAATCAAAACCAACGAAGAAGAATTGAATGATTAGCACGCGTTCGCTAGCCCCACACGTTTTTATCTAGAAGAGAAAAAGGAAGGAGTCAAAAGGTCCCAACTACCTACGAGTTTTTTGTCTCCTTTCAGGCTTTCACTCTCAATTTCGGGGCAATGACTTTGTTGCTTCTTCGAAATCTTTTACCAATTTAATTTCGTGCTGATGAGATGGACAAAGATCTGGTCCTTTGGAGTTATCAAAAAAAGAAAAAAGATCTGGTCCTTTGGAAAAAGTGCTTTCATTTTGTGTACCCAAAACACGAAACTATTCTGTGTTTTATTTTCCTCATTTAACAAATGCCCAAATCAAACAAATAAACCAAGCACAATCATAGACAAAACAGAAAACTTAGACTCAACATGCAAATGCAAACGAGAAAGAATCAAAGTATTGGGCGATTGAATGAAATTGTTAAAATTTTATAATAGGAGAGATATTAGCTGAAATTTTCTTATCCCTATTAATTTTGCATTGGTTCTGTGTGCTTTATTTGTTTCTGTTAACAGAAGGTCTAACTGAAAATACTTAGCAAAGTGCCCATTATTAATGAGTACTATCAATTATCAAATGAAATTGGAAGACTTTGTTGCTATTCTTTACTAGCATCCCTCTTTCTTCTATGTGCAGAAGGATTGTCAGCATTATTGAAGAAATCTAGCTTGGAAGGGCAGCTGAAAGGCCTCCAAATCAGTAGACGAGGGCCCTGGGTCTCACATCTCTTTTTCGCCGACGATAGTCTTCTCTTTGGGAAGGCATCCTTAGCTGAAAGTCGAAAGTTTATGGAGCTGTTACTGCTGTATGAAGAGAGTTCAGGACAGCAACTGAATAGAGAGAAGACGGCGATATTTTTCAGTCCCAATACCTCGTCAATTAATCGTCAAGCCATCCAAGAGTTTTGGGGATCGAATGGGGTTCAGAACTTTGACAAATATCTTGGTCTGCCTGCACTTATTGGTAGATCAAAAAGATCAATCTTCAATGGCCTGAAAGAAAGGATCGTGCGTCGGCTGCAAGGGTGGAAAGAAAAATTTATTTCCAAGGCTGGAAGGGAAATCTTAATAAAAGCAGTAGCACAAGCGATCCCAACGTATACAATGAATTGCTTTCGCCTTCCTAAAACATGGTGTGATGAAGTGAATAGCTTAATAGCTCAATATTGGTGGGGGCAGACCAAGGACAAGAGGAAAATCCATTGGTTGAAATGGGATAAGCTCTGCGCAGCAAAAGAAGAAGGTGGTATTGGCTTTCGTAATCTGCACATGTTCAATACGGCTTTACTGTCTAAGCAATGCTGGAGAATGTTAGAAAATCAGCAGTCCCTGTTCTTCCGAGTCTTCAAAGCGAAATACTTTCCTACTTGTTCCTTTCTAGATGCACAACTGGGCTCATCTCCATCCTTTCTGTGGCGCAGTTTTTTATCGGGAAGAGAATTACTAATGAAAGGCCTTAGATGGATTTATAAACCGGGTTCACTACCTCAGCTGAGGTGGTCAGAGACTCAATCAGGAAACTTTACTGTAAAATCTGCTTACCAATTAATGGAGAAGACCATGAGAGAAGAAAGCCGAGGTGAGAGTTCTTCTTCCCAGATTTTCCGATGGCTTTGGCGAAAAGTTTGGAAGCTCCGCATCCCAGGCAAGATCAAACACTTCATATGGAGGGCATACCATGATTCCCTCCCAACATCTCTCAATCTGTTCAGACGCAGAATCACTCCTAACCCCCTCTGCTCGATCTGCGGTCAAGAAGAGGAATCCACAATTCATGCACTATGGCAGTGTGCCATGGCTCGGAACACCTGGGCTCTGGTGCCGGGTCGTGTGCAAAAATTACCGAACCAAGGAGATGATTTTGCTCGGTTTATGCTATGGATGTTTCAGAATTTTTCAAAGGATGAATTGGAAGACTGGGCTGTCACAGCGTGGGCAATTTGGTCAGCAAGGAACTGTTTCATTTTTGAAGCTCATCAAAAGAGTCCTCAGCACATCAGAAGAGAAGTTCTCCTTTTATCTCGAGAGTACCATCAAGCAAAGACTCCCAACAGTGCTTTATAAAGCTATTTCTGTGTATCCTGAATGGGAGGTCCTACTTATACTGCTAGTTTTGTTTTTGTCTTATTTGTTATGTGTTTTGTTCACATATTTTCCTCCAGTGAATACGGGATAACCCGTGCCTGTTTGGAAGTGAGCTGCCCCTTTCTAAGTGGGTGGGCTCTTTCTTACGTGTATTTTCTTATTCTCTTTCAATAAAATTTCTATCTTCAATTCAAAAAAAAAAAAAACTAGCATCCCTCATATGCTTTTTTTTTTTTTTTTTTTTTTTTGAATAAATGATTTTATTAAAAGCAAAAGAGAGGAAAGGCTATAAGGACCTAATCCATCTTAGGTAACCACACCCAGGAAGGGACATCAGAGATTGAAATGGGCCCTAGCCTATTACAAAAAATTGCCCAACTAGCCAAATTATGAGCAACACTATTCAAGTTTCTCTTTACAAAAAGGGCTTTCCAGCCAACAAAGAAAGTAAGATGGAGAAGAATATCCTCCACAATAGGACCAATCACCCACGGATGAACTCCCTTTGGGTCATTTATAGCATTTACAACTGTGAGAGAATCCCCTTCAAGAATAAGCTTCTTGAATCCAGCTTGCTTACTACAGATAATGGGAAAAAGAGCTGCTTTCGCCTCTGCCTAAAGGGGATCCCCAGCTACATCTTCTTGAGCCCAGGCTTTTAAAATGGATCCTTCCTCATCCCTTACAACCGCTGCATAGACCAGCTTATTCTCCTTAACAGCTGCATCAAAGTTTCACTTGACCCAACCTCTTGGAGGAGTTGACCAAGACTGAGATTGATAAATGGAGGATGATATGCTTTGCCATGCTGACTTATGTTCCTTAAAGGAGCGACTCACCTTGCTAGAAATTAACATGGGATCTGCATGGCCTCCATCAATTCTTATATGATTTCTTTCCATCCAAATAATATCACAAGTCAATGCAGCTAATAGAGTAAATTCTTTAGCTTTTTCTCCATGTATACCCAAAACAATTTCAGGCTTGACCATCAATTTAACCCACTGTGACATGGGTCTTCCACTGAATTTATGAATGAGGAGAGACATTGGGGATAAGGCCCAAACTTTTTCAACTATGGGGCATTCCGTAAACAAGTGCTCTAAGGTTTCCAATTGCTCATTGCATAAAAAGCATTCTCTTTCTGAAATGGATAACCTATTGTTTAGAACTTCATTTATTGGGAGCATTCTGAGTGCTATCTTCCACAACAAAAGTTTCAATCTATTATGAATCTTAGAATTCCACAATGCTTACCATTCATTACTGGTTAGGGGGTTAGAGAAATCAAACCGATGTTTTTGGTCGGTCAAGTATGCTGATTTAACTGAGAATGACCCTGCTGAATTGGTAACCCAATCCCTCATATGCTTTTAGTCATTGTAATAGGCCCCTCATGGGATGCAAGTGGGGGTACTATGCTCTTTCAGGTTTGCCCTCTACTTATTGTGCAGCCAACGCCTCCGGCCCTTTGAAGTTTGAAGTGTTCCACCTTAGTTTATTTTAGTAGTTGTAGTTGACAGTTGTCACATCATCAAATTCTGTTAAAGGTATGAAAATGTCTAACAGAATAAACCACAATAAACGTAAGTGTCATAAAATAGACCACAAATGAGCTTCATGTTTTAAGTGTAAACCACAGTAGTGGTATTTATAATTTGCCTAAGAACTATTGATTTTAGATTGAAATATATATTTTATGTGCGTAAAATTTGATTAATATCAATTTTAGTCCCTCAAATTCTAAAATTATAATTTTTATCTTTGAAAAAATTTAAATATATCAATTGTTTTTTGATCCGTCTATTTTCTATTAAATTCATTGCAACTAATGCTATTTTTTTAAGGTGTACATCAATATTCCACTAATACTATATCAATATTACACTTTCAAATTTTTCAAGAATGAAATTGTCAGTATTTAAATTTAAGAGACACACAAAAAAGGGACCAACTAGTAAAGATTGAATTATTTTTTAACCTAGATTTTATCTAAATAGATAAATGGTCCAAATCTAATATATATGGGACAAAATGCACTAAGATCCGTGAACCTTTACACTGTTGCAGTAAGACTTCCTTAATTTTATTGTGTGCTAAATCGTTTCTATCCATTTTCTGTCTACTTTAACAAACAAAAAAAAAAAATTGCACCAAATTATTAAATAAAAAGACGAAAAACCGGAAAGGAATGGGTCTTATATGTTTTTTTGCGACAATGTAAAATTTTAAGTAGTTTTACTTTAGTGAATTTTTTTTAATGATATGATGACAAAAGACATTAAAATAGACGAATAATAGACGTAAGTGAGTGGTATACTTGTAATAATACCAAAGTTTACTTACTAAATTAATAAAATTAAAATTAAAAATTAAGGAAGTCTAATTGTAACAATGTAAAAATTCAAGGGTCTTAACTCTTAGTGCATTGTATCCCTATGTTCCTTTGTTGACACATTTATTAAAAAAAACTAAACTTCACAAACTTTAAAACAATTGAAAACTATTAAAATTGCACGGCCGTACCCCCTGATGCCAAAATCCAGTTAAAATTGAGTGGAATGACACGCACGTGCTCCCGGGTCCACTAGATTAACTACAAAATTTTTTTCAAAACCCCAAAATACCCTATTCCCTTTACCAAAATTGCACTGCTCGCCGGAAACCGCCAATCTGTTAAAACCAATATCAAGGATGGCCAATCATTGAATCCAAAGAAAAGAATTTTGCCTTAGGCTTCTTCATGGGCAACTCCAGAACTATCTCGGTATTTGATATGTCAAAGTGACACAACAAACTGTGGTATGGGTTGCAAACAGGAATGATCCTATCAATGATACCTCCGGAGTTCTCTCCATCAATCAGTTTGGAAACCTTGTCCTCCATGTGGTTAAACCATCTTGTTTGGTCAACAAATGCGTCTGTCCAAGGGACAATAATCTTCACTGTATCATCTTCAAGATTCAGGAAACTTGGGGTCCAAGACAATATTAATGAAAAGGTGTTATGGAAAATCCACGATAACAGATATCGGTCAATTTTGGCAGTAAGAACTGAAGGCAGATTTAGAAAGATCGGATCCGTAGTGGGACCGGGTTGGTGGGTCTTGATTTTGGTTGAAGCCGTTGGAGGTGGTAGTGAAGTTTAGAGCTCCGTTTTTGTATTTCCAAACGGACCCAACTCTCTATGTCGTACCGGTGGACGGCGCAAGCTAGTAGCATCTTCCCACGTACCCCATGTTTGTTTTTCGGGAAACCTTTTAGTCGGCTTCGGATCTGAGCTGATGAATCCGATCGGCTTCGGATCTTGACCAAATCCGAGCCACTCTTCCGTGACGACGAAGCTGATGAGAATGTCAGTGCTTGATGTGGCTTCAACCGGGATGGGCATGGCAACCACGTGGCAGCGGTGCTTGGTTCCGTTTTGGGTGGAATCCATTTTCTGAAGTTATTGATGATGGTGGTGGCAAATCTTTTGGCAAGAAAACTATGCTGACTGTTTGAGAATTGCGGGAAGGCTTGGCTACATCAGATTCTGACGAGCTCATCGGTTAGTTTGGCCATGTCAGATTTCGGCGAGCTCATGGTGCTGGATTTTGGTTAAAGGGAATAAGGGTATTTTGGGGTTTTGAAAAAAATAAATTTGGTAAAGTTAATCTGGTGGGCCCGAGAGCACGTGCGTGTCACGTGTGGCTCCATTCCGTCAATTTTAACTGGATTTTGGCATCAGGGGGTAACGGCTGTGCAATTTTAATAGTTTAGGGGGTCAATTGTTACTTTTTAAAGTTTAGGGGGTGAAGTGAAAAATGGGTGATAGTTTAGGGTGGTAAAGTGTAATTTACCCTAAAAAAAAAAAAAAAAATATTTCAATAGTAATTGAACTACAAAATTCTTAACATCACTAAAAAAAAACCTACTTCAAAACCAATTGAACTAATTCAATTCTCATCAACGTGTGGGGTAAGAAGAGGTCAATGAATTGGGGGACGCCATTATCAAGGTAATGCACGGGTAGACACCCATAAAACCGATCGTCATGGAGGGCGTAGCTGCTATCTTAAATGAGAAATCAAAAGAATATCAACATTGTCGTTCTTTCATAGCCACTTGGTACTTTTATATGGCCATTTGATACATCATACATGCTATCATAAATGAGAAATCAAATTGAAGCAAACCATTTTGGGCTTCACATTAAGTAACTTAGTTCTCAGACGGTCAAACTCATATGCTTTAATTTTAAACAAGTGCATTACTTCATCTCTCCACGTTCTATATAATTTTAAGTTTTTAACTAACATCTACATTAAGAAATTAATAATATATTGTATGTTTATGTAATGTCCTCGACCTGGCAACTTTTGTTTTTATATAAGTGGTTGCCCATTTTAAAAAATAGTTAAATGTCTTGTTTATTTGTATGAGCAAGCGGGTAGGATGTTGCCCATCTTAATTAGTAAATTTTTTATTTATATAAACATGGACAATGTTGTAAAATTGTTGTGAAACTAGTATGCCTGTAGTATTGCTATTTATTTTATTTCATTTGGTTGATATATATGTATATTATCTTTGCATTTAATACATAATTTTTTTTTGGCATTAAATTTGCATATTCTATCATTATGTTCATTAATTGTGATTATTCTCTCATTTAATTCGTATAAAAAAGAGTCATTTGTAAATGTTGTTCACACATAATAAATATACCTTGTATGATTCTCGATCTCTATTCTCTCGCTTTCTCTCTTTTTCCTTTTCATAGTATCAGAGCCACGTCCTTGCACATGGTGTCTGTGTGTGGAGTTAGCATCTTATGCCACGTTAGCCCTAAGACACATCTTTAAGCGTGAGACATCTACGTCTCCTAACGCCTTAGCATACGAGACACGTAAGCACCATATCATTTGCCATGTAAGCCCTATGCCACGGGGCATCTCTCTTACACTGCACTCCCTTTCAATCACTTGATACTATTGTAATTGAGCTCATTTTCGAAGATAATTAACGTTCCACTCTCCACAGTTGCTCTGGATACTATTTCTCCTATTGCCAAGCCCCCCTCCAATCACCCTTCCTCCTAGGAAATCCTTCCACCCAACTCACAGTCTTAGTTTGGTCCACGCTCCCTTTACTACAAGTCTATAATTTTCGGTCATGTCATCTTTGAGTGTCATAAGTAATAATATCGGAACTAGTTCCAGACTCCTTTACAGCAGGCAGTTGTTTTTAGTTCCTATACTCCATCGGCCTCCGAATCTCCTAGTGATCTGACTTGTCTACTAACAGGAACTACTGTCGAAGCCATGATCCACTAGGTTCTATCTTGCTCATGTACGACCTTTTATGTCGCCACGAGTACATCTACTTGGTTCCTTGATCTTGCCTGTTACAATCGAGTCTCATGTTGATAATATTGATGCTCTCCATGAAACACATATGTGGGACTAATGGATCTGTTTACTGGCAAAACTGTTGTTTTGTGCAAATGAGCCTACAAGATCAGACTCAAGCTGATAATTTAGTGGAACACTACAAAGCTTTGTGAAATGATTTACCCAAGAATATGGTATTACTTATGCGGAGACTTTTACCCTTGTTAGATTGCTATATGTTCAATCTTTACTTTCAGTTGTTGTTGTCCATTGTTGGCTCTTATTTTAGATGGATCTGAAGAACGCCTTCTTGAATGGTGACCTTCTTGAGGAAATGGATACTCCCCTCTCCCCATCAAGACTGTCTCCTTTACTGGTATCACTCTTATTCTTCTATATGTTGATGAAATGGTTATCACCGATGATGGCCATGTATGGATTTGTAATCTTTAGTACTTCCTTAGTCAAAACTTTGAAATTAAAGATCTGGGCAACTTGAGCTACTTCCTTAGCTAGGTCACCTCCTCATCTGAGGATTAATATCTCTCTCATATAAAATATGCATATAATCTCCTTTCTAATGCAGGTATGATTGATAACAAGATTGTTTCTAGTCCTTTATAAACTCACAAACACAGAGTGCTACAACTTGAACTTTGTTGACTACGTTAATGCGGCATAGTATAGCTCATTTCTAAAAGTGAATTTAATATTTTGAAATTCATCCTTCTCCTTCCCATTTCCCATTCTTTTAATTAGATACACATTGTTAAGGATAATACTCATTAGAATTCAAACTCTGCAGATAATGGCAAAGAGGATATAGATAGAGATCATCTCCCTATAAAGTAGGGATCTTATCTTGTTGTGGTTGTTATGATAAACCTTTATCTCTGTTGTGGTTGTGATGATAAACATCCACTTTAATTTCTTGTATATATCTTCTCTGTACATTAATATAAATGTACTAGCAACCTTAACCAATTGGTAAGGCAGAACATATACTAAACTCTCTGTAATCTTAAGATTCTACATGGTATCAAGAGCCTCACAAGACTAACGTCGTTTTTTTTTCCCAGTATTTGCTTACCCGCATTCTCTCAAACACCTTAACTACAATGACCACTTCCACCCCTTCCTCTACTCTTTCCTTACTGCCTACCCCTACTCATCTTCCTGTTGTTCATCACCTGGTCACCATCAAATTAACCCGTGACAACTACTTACGTTGGAAAGCTCAGATTGTTCCTTTCCTCCGTGGCCAACACCTTTTTGGTTTCCTAGATGCTTCCCGGCCAGCCCCTCCTCAAACACTCACTGTCACCACCGATGGTACTTCCTAGCTTCAACCCAATCCCGAGTTTCAAACATGGCTTATTCAGGATCAGATGATCCTTAGCACTTTGATCTCATCTTTATTTGAAAATGTTCTAGCTTATGTTTTCAAATGCACAACATCTCGAGAAGTTTGGCTCACTCTCGAACGAATGTTCACCGCTCATTCTCGGGCTCGTGTTATGAACATTCACTATCAGCTCTCCACTTTGAAGAAGGGAGATTCTTCTATAGCTGATTATTTTCACAAGTTTACTGGCCTTATTGCCACACTTGCTGCCATTGATAAACCTCTCACTGAAGAGGAACAAGTCTCTTTCCTTCTCGCCGGTCTTGGCTCCGAATTTAAGTCTTTTGTCACCACGATTCAGATGAGAACCGATCTTCTCTTTATTGAAGCTCTCTATGGGCATCTCCTTTCCCATGAACTTCGTATGGCTCAAGCACAACCCAAGGTGGATTTATCTCTTGCTGGCGCACACTTTGCCAGCCGTGGTGGCTCTTTCTCTCGTGGAGGTCGTGGTGGGAGGTTCTCTAATACCTCTCAAACTGGCTGAACTTCTTTCTCTTCTGGCCAAAGGACCAATCATGGTCGTAGTCGAGGTCGTGGCGCCTCCAACAATGGCTCTCCTCCTACCTGCCAAGTATGTGGTAAGCTTGGCCACATGGCCTTAACTTGTTATCATCAGTTTGATAACTCGTATTCTAGTGATTCCAACATGCAGGCTCTTCTCGCGACGCCTCAAACTCTTGTTGATGAAACTTGGTATGCTGATTTTGGTGCCACTCATCACCTCACAGCTGATCTTGTGAATCTAAATGTTCGTGCTGATGAGTATCACGACCAGGAACAAATTCGTGTGGGCAATGGTAAAGGCCTCCCTATTAATCATGTTGGGACCACCCAACTTCTTTCTTCTACTTCTTCTTTTCAATTACATGATGTTTTGCATGTTCCCCAAATTTCTTAGAATTTGTTATCTATTCAGAAATTTACTACTGACACTCATACCTTTGTTGAACTTCACCCTAACTTTTTCAATGTGAAGGATCAGGCAACGAGGAAACTATTGCTGCACAGCCCGAGTAGAAATGGACTCTATCCCTTTCCGTTTCTCATCAATAAATCCCACAGATCAAATAAAAATCTTGGTTCTCCTACAGCATTTGTTGGTGAACGCATGTTGCATCCCTAATGGCATTCTAGGCTTAGGCATCCTGCCCTTCATACTGTTTCTAGGATTATTTCTCATTTTGGTCTCCCAGTAATTCCAAATTCAAATAAAAATTTTTGTTTTGCATGTCTTAATTCCAAAAGCAAGCAACTCTCTTTCTCTCCATCTACTTCTCAATATCACTACCCTCTGGATTTAATTTTTACTGATGTTTGGGGCCTTTCTCCAATTTGTTCTCAACATGGCTTTAAATATTATGTTTCCTTTTAGATGCTTCTAGTCGTTACACTTGGTTATATCCCATGACTAAAAAGAGTGATGCATTTAATATTTTTCTCCAATTTCAAAAATATGTTGAGAGATTTTTCAATTCTAAAATTAAATCTGTTCAATCTGATTGGGGAGGAGAGTATCGCTCCATCTCAACCTTTTTTCAACAATGTGGCATTGTTCACTGTGTGTCCTGTCCTCACACTCATCAACAACAAGGCTCCATCGAGCGTAAACATCATCATATTGTTGAAACCGGTCTCTCTCTCCTCTCACATGCTCATATGCCCCTTCGATATTGGGATGATGCTTTTCAAACTGCTTGCTATCTTATTAACCGTCTTCCCACACCTGTTATTCAAAATCAATCTCCTTTTGAAAAATTGTTTCACTGTGCTCCTGAATATTTATTTTTCAAAACTTTTAGGTGTGCTTGTTGGCCCAATCTCAGGCCATATAATTCTCATAAACTCCAACCCCGTTCTCTCCAATGTGTCTATTTGAGTTATAGTCTTCTTCATTGTGGCTAAAAATGTCTTCACATTCCCACTGGTCATCTCTACATTTCTCGTGATGTTGTCTTTCTTGAAACTTTGTTTCCTTTTTTCCAAAATAATTCTTCTCCATCACCTACATGCTCTGGTCAGTCCACCTCTATTTTTGGGCCGTCTCCAATGATTTCTTTGCAGGCCCGGTCACTCACAACTACTTCAGCTCCAACT
The DNA here is from genome assembly GCA_907173295.1 of Fagus sylvatica. Lineage (NCBI taxonomy): Eukaryota > Viridiplantae > Streptophyta > Magnoliopsida > Fagales > Fagaceae > Fagus > Fagus sylvatica. The sequence continues at coordinate 26,283,677 of OU015762.1, read as the reverse complement.
CCTATTATCTCACGGGCCTCTACCATCACTTCATGTCCCAATGAGCCCACACAAGCTATCCCACATGAGCCCACACAAGCCGTCCCACTTGAGCCCATTATATCCTCCCAACCTGAGCCCACACCAGCTAATATTTCTCAATCCCATCTTCTCCAACCCGTCTCTTTCACTGTAACTTCTCCAGAAACTTCCCCAACCCCTGCTACCGCCTCTACACCTCATCCCATGGTTACTCGCTCCAAAAACTTTATCACCAAATCGAAAATCCCCATGGATGGCACCGTTCGGTATCCTCTGCCCAAGGCCCTCCTTGTCGTTGCTCACGACTCTCTCTCCGAGCCTGAGCCCACGTGTTACACTATGGCTGCCAAAAGCCGTGAATGGCGCCAAGCCATGAACCTAGAGTTCGATGCTCTGTTATAGAATCATACCTGGACACTGGTTCCCTCACATCCCTCTCAAAACCTCATTGGCTGCAAATGGGTTTTTTGGGTGAAGCGCAAAGCCGATGGTTCCGTTGAACGGCACAAAGCTTGACTGGTTGCAAAGGGTTTTCATAAAAAATCTGGAGTTGATTATGATGAGACTTACAACCCTGTGATCAAGCCCACTACGGTACGCACTGTGCTTTCTATTGCTATTTCTTCTGGCTGGTCACTTCGTCAAATTGATATACAAAATGCATTTCTTCACGGTACTCTTTCCGAAGAGGTGTTTATGTCTCAACCCCCAGGTTATCAATATCCCATTTATCCAAATCATGTATGTAAGTTACAGAGAGCTATCTATGGGTTAAAACAAGCTCCACGGGATTTCCACCCAACTCACAGTCTTAGTTTGGTCCACGCTCCCTTTACTACAAGTCTATAATTTTCAACGGAATGGTCATGTCATCTTTGAGTGTCGTAAGTAATAATATCGAAACTAGTTCTAGACTCCTTTACATCAGGCAGTTGTTTTTGGTTCCTATACTCCATCAGCCTCCGAGTCTCCTAGTGATCTGACTTGTCTGCTAACAGAAACTACTGTCGAAGCCATGATACACTAGGTTCTATTTTGCTCATGTACGACCTTTTATGTCACCACGAGTACATCTACTTGGTTCCTTGATCTTTCCTGTTACAATCAAGTCTCATGTTGATTAATATTGATGCTCTCCATGAAACACATATGTGGGACTAATGGATTTGTTTACCGGCAAAACTATTGTTTTGTGCAAATGAGCCTACAAGATCAAGACTCAAGCTGATAATTTAGTGGAACACTACAAAGCTTTGTGAAATGATTTACCCAGAAATATGGTATTACCTATGAGAAGACTTTTACCCTTGTTGTTAGATTGCTATATGTTCAATCTTTACTTGCAGTTGTTGTTGTCCATTGTTGGTTCTTATTTTAGATGCATCTGAAGAACGCGTTCTTGAATGGTGACCTTCTTGAGGAAATGGATACTCCCCTCTCCCCATCAAGTCTATCTCCTTTGCTGGTATCACTCTTATTATTCTATATGTTGATGAAATGGTTATCACCGATGATGGCCATGTATGGATTTGTAATCTTTAGTGCTTCCTTAGTCAAAACTTTGAAATTAAAGATCTGGGCAACTTGAGGTACTTCCTCGGCTAGGTCACCTTCTCATCCAAGGATTAATATCTCTCTTAGATCAAATACGCATATAATCTCCTCTCTAAGGCATGTATGATTGATAACAAGATCGTTTCTAGTCCTTTATAAACTCACAAACATAGAGTGCCACAACTTGAACTTTGTTGACTACATTAATGCGGCATAGTATCGCTCATTTCTAAAAGTGAATTTAATACACTACAACAAAAAAGGGTATTAACAACATTAGATTAACAACATGTATAATAAAACGTTGTGGAAGAATGATTTAACAATATTCATGTTAGGCATGTTATTAATGTAAAATACAGTCCCTTTTACTACGCGGTATTTCGAGAATGTTGTTAGAACAAATAATAACAACGTTTTTTAAAAAAAAAAGTTGTTAATTTGGCCGGCCCTAATAATTAAAAAACCTAATGTAATCTAATTATTTGGCCGGCCCTAATTCTCTCTCTCAACACACGCTCAAGCTCATCTCTTTCTCTCTTCCTCTCCCTCTCTCTCCCTCTCCCTCTCCCTCTCCCTCTCACTCTCTCTTCTTCCCTCCAGCCTCACCATCTCTCCCTCTCATTGCCCCATCTTTTCCTCTCACCGCCGCTCTCCCTCTCACTATTGCTCAGAGATCCGTGTAAGTGGTAAGTGATATTTCTAAACCTTTTACTTTCAATCCTTCCTTTTTATTATATGTTGTTTTGAGGTTTCATTAGAATTTTTTTTGGTGAAGGATCTAACCCTAGCTCACGTGAAGAGTCACTTGCAGGTGGGTTTACTATGTTAATAATAAGTCTCTATTTCTTTGTACACAGATTTTTTTTTTTTTTTAACTATTTATCTTAGTCCTTATTCTTGCCATAACCTAACATAAAAGAAAAAAGAAAACTATAATTACCTTGAAGGAATTTGGGCGGTGGTTTTCAAGAAGGTATGCTATATATTTTTCTCATATAGTAATACTACTTGTCATAACCCCATTTTTACCCCCGGGATTTTCTCGGGTGTCGGCACGCAAAATGAGGCAGCCCGAACCAAGCCGGCCTAATCCGTCGAGGGCTTGCCACATCAAATAACCTCAAAACGGGGTCTGGGGCGCATTTCCCGGAGTCTGACCAAGCTTGACCAAGGTTGACCAAGTTTGACTAGGGTTGACCAAGTTTGACCGAAGTTTGACCAAGTTTGACTGAGGTTTGACCAAGCCGATCTGACCCGACAGGAACCCACCACACCGAAAGAACCTTAGGACGGAGCCTCGGAACACATTTCCCAGAGTTCAGAGAGGTTTGACCAACTTTGACCAAGTTTGACCAGGGTTGACCAAATTTGACCGAGGTTTGACCAAGGTGTTGACCAGACCAAAAGCTGAATTTAGCTGACCACCGCTTGACCATTAAATAGAGCACATCGAGAGCTTTGATTCCGTACTTTACGGGTAAAAAACGGACAAGAAACGAGGGAGTTATGGACAAAACTGTGAAAAGCGGTCCAACACTTAGCCAAATTTTGCTAAGTGTTGTTGACAAAACAGCCTATTTGGGAGACAGCGTTTGCATGCGGATTCTTTCCAACTGGTGGCAACTTGGTCCGCAAGCTGAAACCTTTAAGCTAGAGGGTTACTTCAACTACGACGTGTAACTCCCGGATCGTCAAAAGCTCATCCGGTCAAGCCGGAATCTCGATCAGAAAATGACCCATTGGCATAAGGAACATTCCAACGGCCTCTGTTCGCAAGATTATATCTTGCAAACCCAAGTTTGCCTTTGTGCAAGGCCTGTACTTTTAGAAAGTAGGTAGCACAAGCTTTCCGACGATACCAAGATCGCCGAAATATGATATCGGGAACTACGTCTACCACGCGCACGAAAACAGGCCGACGAAATAAGGCTGTGCTGAAAATTCCAGAACTTTTCCCCCGACGTTACCACGCTTGCGCGCAGAGTCTTCCTGACTCACAACGAGTTGATCCGCAAGCCTGGGCACGTTGGAAAGAGGACATGTTCAGACACAACGTGGAACTCTCGGATCGTCAATATTTTCCCCGGTCTAGCCGGAATCTCGATCGGAAAAATGTCCTCCAACGGACCAAAAACACTCTGGCGGTCCCTGTTCGCGGAACCATATCTCGCGAACCCAAGCTCGGTTTCCCGCAAGTCCAAAACTTTAAGGGAAAGGGTAGCGCAAGCTTTCCAACGGTACCAAGAACGTCAAAAACAGACTTTGGGAGCTAGGTCAAATATGCGCGCAAACACAGACAAAAAGTAAGGAAAAATGAGCCCAAGACTTGACGCATTTTTCTCCCGGACAACCGCCTTCGCGCGCAGAGTCTTCCCAACTCACAACGAGTTGTTCCGCGGGCCCAGGTGCGTTGGAAAGATGACGACTCTAGCTACGACGTGCAACTCTCGGTTCGCCGGTGGCTTCCCCCATTTGACCGGAATCTTCGCCGGAAAAACACGCAAAAACAGCTCCGGCACCCCAACTTCCGGGAGTCATAACTCTCCCATCCAAACTCCGATTTGTGTAAACTTTATATCATTAGAAAGTAGACGTCGAGAGCTTTCCGACGATATGCTTCATGACACATTTTGAGCACCAGAAGACCTCCAAAAGTGCCCTCGAAAATCGGGTCAGAAAAGGGTACGCGCACGAAAACCGAGGAGGATTCGGTGGAGGGGCTGCGTGGCGGATAAGATCGCCACGTGGCGAGCAGTACGGCTCACGCTGCATCAACACGCGCCGCGCGGCATGATGCCGAGCGAGGCGTGCAGCTCGGCCTATAAAACAGACCCTCCCCCCCTCATTTCCAGCGCAGTTTTGCTCGGGCTCTAAGCTCCTTGAGCATTAGAATAGGCAGAAATAGGGGTTTAGGGGCCTACCTGGGGGGGTTTTTGGATAGTTTTAGAGTGAGAGACTCCTTTCTAGGTACTCTCTCTCTCTTCTCTCCTCTCTTTTTTCTTCCTTTTTAGTGGAGGTGACTAGTGATGATTCCTAAAATGGAAAGGGATTCACAAGGATCCACTTTTATTTATGCTTGTTAGTTCATTTATGTTCTATTTATGCTTTTTTAGTTCATTTATGCTCTATTTATGCTCTCCTAGTTCATTTATTGTCAAGTTTTTTGCTTTATTTATATGCTTTGAGTTATTTATTCCTCTCATTTGTAGATCTGAATATATTTATTGCTTTGTTTACATTTACTACGTACTTGTGAATATTATATTGTGATTATCCCTTCCCTCCGTGTATTTGGGCGTGAAAATCCTTAGTTGGTCTTGGTGGATTATGTAAGACCTCAAAGAGGCATTAACAACCATATAAACCCACAAGGCATTGGATCCAAGAACACAACCCCCATGTCCAAATGCCGTCATTTATTATTTTACTACATTGTGAATATTATATTGTGATTATCCCTTTCCCCCGTGTATTTGGGTATGACAATCCCAAGTGGTTTTGGTGGATTATATAAGCCCTCTATGAGGCCTTAACAACCATGTTAGCCCACAAGGTATTTGACCCAAGAGCACATCCTTTTTGTTAAATACCGTCATTTATCGCTTTACTACGTTATAAATGCTTGTTATTTTCTCCCCCTTTTTCCCCTTTGTGAAACGGGCGTGATAATCCCGATTGGTCGTGATGGATTATGTAAGACCTCAATGAGGCATTAACCACCATGTAATTCCATAGGGCATTGGATCCATAAAAAAACCTCTTGCTTTAGATTCATTATTATTTTAAATATATTTATTGCTCTCATTTGTAGCTTTGAATGTATTTATCGCTTTATTTACATTTACTACGTACTTGTAAATATTATATTGTTATTATCCCTTCTCCCCGTGTATTTGGGCGTGAAAATCCTTAGTCAGTCTTGGTGGATTATGTAAGACCTCAAAGAGGCATTAACAACCATGTAAACCCACGAGGCATTGGATCCAAGAACACAATCCCCATGTTCAAATTCTGTCACTTATTGTTTTATTACGTTGTGAGTATTGTTATTTCCTCCCTCTTTTCCCTTGTGATTTGGGCGTGATAATCCCGATTGGTCGTGGTGGATTATGTAAGACCTCAAAGAGGCATTAACAACCACGTAATTCCATAAGGCGTTGGACCCACGAAAATCCTTTGTCTTAAACCCCGTTATTTTCATTATTTTCAATGTTGTTGTAATTATTATCCATTTTTCTACTTTGATTTGGGCATGAAAATGCCATCCGGTCTTGGAGGTTTTAGATAAGTCTTTCAATAGCACTAAACCCCATGTAAATCCATGAGGCGTTAGACCCGCAAATTGCCAACATCCTTTTCAAAACGATTTTCACTCATATAAGTCCTATTTGGCATCAAAGGTTTAGGTAAGTCTTTCAATAGCACTAACCCTTTGTGTAAGCCCGAAAAGCATTGAAACTCCTTTTTAAAATGATTTTCACTCATATAAGTCCTATTTGGCATCAAAGGTTTAGGTAAGTCTTTCAATAGCACTAACCCTTTGTGTAAGCCCGAAAGGCATTGAAACCCCTCTTCAAAATGATTTTCACTCATATAAGTCCTATTTGGCATCAAAGGTTTAGATAAGTCTTTCAATAGCACTAACCCTTTGTGTGAGCCCGAAAGGCATTGAAACCCCTTTTCAAAAAATGATTTTTACACATGTAAGTCCTATTCGGCCTCGAAGGTTTAGGTAAGTCTTTCAATAGCACTAATCCTTCGTGTAAGCCCAAGAGGTATTGAATTCTCTTTAGATTGTTTTATTTTATTCATGTAAATCCTAAGGTGGTATCGAGATTCGAATAAGTCTTTCAATAGCATCGAATCCCGACCCCACGAGGTCTTGACTCTTTCCCTAAAAATTCTCACGTTGTCATAAATTACACTTTGCGATTAAGCGTTATATTTATGTCAACCCATATTCGTCATCCTTATTCATTTTTATGATTTATGTGCTGCAAACATGCCGTGATCATTCCATACTCATTCATTCTTGTGATTTATGTGCTGCGACCATGCCGTGATTATTTGTTTGAATGTTTTACCATTTTGATGCCATGACTATTTGCTTGCTTGTTTATTCGCTTTGATATAAATGTGATTAAAATACACTTTACCATGAAAACTTTAAAAAGAGTAAACATGGTAATATGGGCGTTATAAATGAAGTTGGTGCAACCCAAGGGCAACGGCTCGCCCTGGCTTTTGGGACACCATGGTATGAGTCCTTTACACGGGGGCGTGGCTGGTACGTGCTTTCGTGTAAGGGATTCTACACGTCCTAATTCCCATAAGATCATAGTCTAAAATTCCCCAAAGTGTGAATTAATCATCCAAAACCCCGCCATTTGACGGACCGCTTTACTCTTGGAAATCAAGGGTAAAGAGATCCCGAATATGGCACCAAAAACATTAATTGTTTGTCCCGGTACTAGGTGTTAGGATTTCAAGTACATCCTACCACCGAAATGCTCGGAAACTTAAAAGATATAAAGATGAGGGACGGTGAAATAAAGAGTCTAATCAAAACCAAATGAAGTGAAATTGCATTTGCCATTCTTGGTACATTGCACGACGGAATTTTGGGACATTTGTTCATAATTAAAACCAACAAACCTAGGCTTAGCAAATAAAGGGAACACTAGAAGGGAGGTAACCGTTTTCTTAAACGGATGTCGTGGGGTGCCTAACACCTTCCCCGCGCATAAGCAAACCCCCGAACCCATCTCTGGTTCAAGACCATTTTGTTTTAAATGTCTAAATAAGATAAAATCTATTAGACATAGGTGCCCAATCACACCTTAAATTTCCCATGGTTGGTGGCGACTCCAAATTTGTGCTCACATGCACATACGTACACATGTTCCCCCACACACAACTCATATCTCGAAACTCAAAAAGATAGAGAGATCACACACACTTCGCCAAATGGGGGTCGGGATCTAGGAAAAAGTAAAGACCTACTTTTAGGTCGTTTTTCCGCCGGTGTTGACACTACTAGTGCTAGGAAGGGTTGTAAACCATAATACACATTTTTATTTTATCGTACAATAGGTTGAAGAAGGTATGCTATATATTTTTCTTTGTACTTTTCCCTGAACTCTTCCTCCTATATTATGTTGGGTTCATTTATTCGTTTATTTTTTTTGTTTAGAACTCGCAAGCCCCAAGAGGATAGAAATTTTTTATTGCAAATTTTATTGTAGATTTTTTACTGCAGAAAACCATAAACTCATGCATACTTACACTTTTATTGCAGATTTTTTGCTCATCAGTGAAGCAAAATATAACAATTGCAATTCTAGCAGTGAAACTTCGGAATAGATTCTTGTACACTGCTGGTGAGTCAAGTACTTTTGATGCCAAAATCCAATCCTAATGAACAAAATTGTTTATTTGTGTATAAAAATTTATAATATCTGTCATGTTTCAAGAAAATATATTACAAGAAGATGAATCGTCTTCAAGTAAGTTGTAATTTATTTATTTAATTGATTTTTTTGAACTTATAGTGACAAAGTTGTTCTAATCCATTAATCATTTTATGTTGTATATATGATAAAGGTGAAAATATTTCAAAGAAAGCTAAAGCGCAATGTACAACTGCAATTTTTTCAAAAGTGCAACAGGTCAATGAGAGGGTGATAATATCATCGGAAGGATATAATTCCCCCCTCACTCCTTCCCCAAATATTCAAGCAATCCATGAATCTTTTAATGCGAATGCTAAAACACTGAAGAAGACATGGGGACTAAACAAATTGAAAGGATATGTCTCAAGTAAAAGCTCACGTTTGGAACTTCGACATAATGGAAGAGGTCAAGTAGTTGGGACCAATTCAAACAAATTTTCAACACATCTTGGGTGCTTAGTGCGTGAACATGTGCCTGTAGTAATTAAAAATTGGACAAAGGTTGATTCACGGACTAGGGACGATCTATGGACATTAGTTCAGGTATATAAAAAATTTATATAATATGTTACATTACAAATGATTTGTTTTTCGTTTTTCAAATTTGACTAACTTATTTCTTCTATATGCCAACACAGAAAAAATTCATTATCAATGAATGCCATAAAAAGATGACATTAAGAATGATGAGTGCAAAATGGAGACAGTTAAAATTAAGTTGCTGTAATGGAGGTAATAGTTTAAGCTCTCTTCTTAGATATTTGTGATTCTAAGTTAATGTCATTGTTTGTATCCTACTATCATTAAATTTATGGATTTATGCTTCATTTTGCAGGTGCTGGTTAGTATGAAAGGAATTAAGAAAGAGGATTTCATGGAGACATGTTGCTTGCGCAGGAGTTTGGAACCCTTTACTTCTTGAATTGAAAATAGTTTAAACATTGATTGATTGAAGTTAAAGATCATTTAGACAGTTTGGTTTATTTGTTGAATATTATGTCTTTTGTTCTTTTGAAGCAAAACTAGCTTGCATTGTACTATTTGAATTGAAACTAGTTTACCTTTCTAATTGAAATTAGACTTTGAAGTTTAATTATATAAAGTGTATGTGTGTTGATATAATGTTTGGATTATGATTTATATAAACATAGAAACAAATCTTCTTCTTCCCAAAAAAATAAAATAAAATAAAGGTCTATAGGTAGCCATTAGAAGAAGGGTAAACTACATTATTGGTCCCTAACGTTTACCTAAGTTGCGCGTTTGGTCCCTAACGTTTAAAATGGACAGAAATGGTCCCTAACTTTTCAAAACGATGCACCATTGGTCCTTCCGTTAGTCTCCGTTAACTAGGTGTATACGTGGCTAACGGAATTATGACGTGGACAATTTTTAATTGACATGTAATTTTTTTTTTAATGACAACTAAGATATGACATGGCATACCTATTTAAAAATAACCCAATCCAAAAAGAATTAACAAAAAAAATTAACCCAATCCAAATAAAAAAAACCCACCCAAATTAAAATTAACCCACCCCACCCAAATTAAAATTAACACCCCACCCATCAAATAACCCACCCCACCCAAATTAAAAATAGATTCTAATTCTCTAATTCTCAACTTATGATTTTTTTTTTTTTTTATCGGTAATATATTTTTTATTCAAATCAAATGGAGTCCCTGGTACACATGAAGTGTACACGGGAAGCTCAAAGAATAATGGAAATTAAGAGTTACAAAAATCTAAAAGCTTAATAGTAGAGGAATATGGTACAAGGCCTGCTGCAGCTAGTCACTCCTTAAGAGAACGAATCAGCATGCCTTTTAGCTCCATCAAGTTCCTCTCCTTACCCTCAAAGCATCTATTCCTCTCCCCCCATATGCACCATAATACACAGTGAGGAGCTACCCTCCAAATCTCTATATTTCTTGACAGGCCCAGACCATTCCTCCAAGCCATCAGAGCCATAACCTCTAAAGGCATAAAAACTTATGATGCAGAGGCGAGAGGCTAAGAGGTTGAGAAAGGAGATAACACTGTACGGTGGTTTGTTATAGAGAGGCAGAGAATTAGAATTTAATTTTAGGGTTAATTTGATTTGGGTGGGGTGGGTTAATTTTAATTTGGGTGGGTTTTTTTTTTATTTGGATTGGGTTAATTTTTTTTGGGTTGGGTAGTTTTTAAATGGGTATGCCATGTCATATCCTAGTTGTCATTAAAAAAAAAGTACATGTCAATTAAAAATTATCCACATCATAATTTTGTTAGCCACGTATACACCAAGTTAACGGAAACTAACGGAAGAACCAATTGTGCATCGTTTTGAAACATTAGGGACCATTTCTGCTCATTTTAAATGTTAAGGACCAAATGCGCAACTTGGGTAAACGTTAGGGACCAATAGTGTAGTTTACCCTTAAAAGAATATAATTTAAAAAAAAAAAAAAGTGTATAACACAACGTTCTATGAATGTTGTCAAAACATATTCAAAGCACTCTTCTATAACGTTTAGAAAATGTTGTGAAATGAACAAACAGACAACATTATTTAATGTTGTAGTAACATGTATAGACAATATATAATAAATATTGTCTAACATATAAAGACCACATTCAGTGAACATTGTAAAAAGACTTTTAATAACATTTTTTAAGCATAGTCTTTACATGTTTCGAGAATATTTTTCAAACATTGTTAATTGGATATTTAACAATATACTAGACAACGTTAATTGAAAGTTATTGAAAGTCTAACACTTTCCACAACACCTCATCCTACAACATTCGCTAAAATATTGTAGAATTGTTTTAACAATATTTTTTACATGTTGTAAAAGGCTTTTTCTGTTGTAGTGATATTTTGAAATTCATCCTTCTCCTTCTCCTTCCCATTTCCCATTCTTTTAATTAGATACACATTATGGCCAGAACAAATTTTGGAAAGTATAGAAATGACAACCATTTTCGTTGGCAAAATAAAGAACATGGATAAATCTTTGAAAAAGGTACTTTATAGATTCGTAATAAAATACAAAACATAGCTGTGATGTATGCTTTATTTTGCGAGTTGCGATTCACAGGCTGATCAATCAACATCACCGTAAGCAAGGGGTTGCATATGACGTGAGTGACTCACGTCACCCGCCTTAATCTTTATCTCCATCCACATAGCACATAGAATTCAAATGATAAGTCAGAGATTAAGCTAAAAGTAATGAGACTAAAGAATCTTCAAACGTTCTTCCGCGTTGTTACTCAGTCCGAGAGAGAGAGAGGGTTCATTATCAATATTTGTGTTTTGTGAACCTTCTGTGGGGTTGGGGTTTGAAGTAGTCAGCAATTAGAGTATTAGATCTTTCTCTGAATCTCACTATTATAATCTAAAGACAAGAAACTGGTCCAATTGCGGAAAAGCCCCTTACTCGGTCCCTTACTCGGTTTTCTTCGGTCAAACCTCTCCCTTTTCCTTCTCTTTTCTTCCCCTTATATAGTTATATCATCTCGCTCCTTCCTCTCTACTTCTTCACTAAGAAACGCCTTTCGCTCTCCTTATACTATACATTAGCTTTCAACTCTCTCTTCACCTTCATACCTCCTCTTTCACTCTATAATCACTTACCCAATTCTCACCATTACTACCACATTTTCATACCTCATTTCATCTCTACAATAAGACAATTTTAATACCCAATTGTGTGTCATGCAAGATTTCATGATTGCAGCTCTTGATTCTTCAATTTTCAGCCTCACCATTTCTCTAAGCTATTTTCATAGCCTTGAATGTCCAATTCTCTTCTTTAACATGCTATAGTACTTACTCCATTTTAGTGCTTTGCATCTTGCTCTCTCTCCATCTTGGCCAACCTTACTATTCTTTAAGTTAAAGCTGTGCTGGTTTTTTGTTTCATTTTTCTAAATTGAAAAAGACACCATGGATTGTGAGCAAAAGACTCTGATCAGTGAGCTGAATCAAGGAAAGGAGCTAGCAAAGCAGCTTATGAATCATCTTGACCCTTCTTCATCACCTGAAACGCGTGAATTCTTAATTGAGAAGATACTTTCTTCTTATGAGAAAGCACTTTCAATGATGAATTGGAGTGCTTGTGTCGGAGAGCCAAAGTCCAGCATTAACATACTGGAATCGCCGTGTAATTTTGCCATTAGTAGCCCAAGGAGTGAAGGCTATGACCAAGATTCAAAGCACAAAAATGATGTCTACAAGAAAAGGTAAAATTAGGCCTTTACCAATTCTTGGTACTAAGTAATTTAGCTAAGTTAGTATGGTTGACTTAATCTGTTCTAATTTTAAATTTATTTGCGTGACACAGAAAGACATTGCCCCGGTGGACAGAACAAGTGAGGGTTTGCTCTGGGACAGGGCTAGAAGGGCCCCTTGATGATGGTTATAGCTGGAGAAAATATGGGCAGAAAGACATCCTTGGAGCTAATTTTCCAAGGTGAGAGGCTTTTGCCTTTGATGCCTTTCTAATTTATGTTTAATTTAAAAAAAAAAAAAAAAAAAGCCTCGATTTTCGTTCTATTTTTGTCTGAAAAAACATGTGCGTATTTTGACATGGTGTAAAGTGATCCACGTTTAAACTGCAACATTTATCCAAAGAAAGAAACCCTTTTGTTTGGAGCCACAGGCTCTCTAATCATTGGTCAATCAGCTCATTGCTTCACAAATAGAAAACCGGCTATCCACATAATGAACCGGGGTTTCAGGGTAGAGTTGTCTTTTAAAGTAGTGCTTGAACATATCCGGAAGGCTTTCTAGAGGCAAAGATTTTATTTATTATATACACTGTGTGGTATTGCACGCCCTGAACAAAGTACTGACAACTTTCGTAATGTGGTTGGGCGATCTTATCTCATCTCATCTGCCTTTCTATTTTCTCCTTGTTGTTGTCTTTTTTGCCAAGTAACTTCTTGTGTCAAAAGGTTTATATAATATAATTAATATAAGAGAAAGAGTTTACCTTAACTAGAAGTACTAAGAATACAAAACCATGGGTGGTTAACTTAAAACCACCATATATAAATATAAATAAAGGACATTCAAAAGCAGTATTACGCAGACACACTACCCATCATCAATTAAGTTGATTGATGAGCTAAATCTTCCTATTGTAGCTAATTATTTGTGGCCCCAAGCGTTTACAATCATTTAGCAATTTAAATACCTCTTTTAATAATTGAAATGATAAACCCTGGTCAATTCAGCGCGCGCACACACACACAACAACAAAAAAAAAAAAAAAAAAAAACACCTAGTCCTAGTCCAAGATGGCCAGCGAGCGGCACTGTAGGTCCTTTTTTGATTTTGGACCTAAAAACAGGCTGTGTCTTTTTCTAGCTTTGTACCTGAAAGGAGAACACATTGAGTTCCATTTGGACATCTTCACAGCCAAAAAATTTGTGAATGTTTATGAAAATTTCTTTTCATGTCACAATTTTGTAACACATGGTTATTCTATTGCAGGGGTTATTATAGATGCACTCATCGACATGCACAAGGGTGTTTAGCCACAAAGCAAGTTCAAAAATCTGATGAAGATCCCACAATTTTTGAGGTAACCTATCGAGGACGCCACACTTGTAGCCAAGCCTCTCATTTAGCCGTGGCATCAGCATCGGTAGCAAGTGAAAGGTCAAAAGAAAATAAAAATCATTATCAACCCCAAAAACTTCCATCACAAGAATTAGTATTCAATTTTGGAGGTGGGCTTAAAAGTGAGGATTTGGAAACAAGAGAGGATGACATATTTCCCTCCTTTTCCTTCCCTTCTACACCAATTGGGTTCCAAAATGCTGACAACAATATTTTCTCCGAGACAATGTTGGAGTTGGAGAACAATTTCATGGGGAGTTTTTCACCAACTTTTATATCACCAGCAACATCTGAATCCAACTTGTTTCCAATGTCGCCGTGCCACATGAACAATTACGGACTAGGCCTCATTGTGCAAACTTCGGAATCTGATCTTACAGCTGAGATAATTTCTGCCCCGACCTCTGTCACCAATTCACCAATTGGGAATTGGGACTTTTCACTTGATAAGGTCGAGATTGACCCAAATTTCCCATTTGACAACCCGGAATTCTTCTCCTAATGTTTACCCCATAGCCACAAAAAGGAATGTAAAAAAAAAAAAAAAAAAAATTTCATACGAGTGATGACCATAGTACATGAATGTCTCTATGGTGCTAGCCATCAGAATTTTCAATTGCTTAGTTTGCATAAGTATTGGAAATAATGTGCAGCTGTAGCTCCTCATGTCAAATTTTCCGTCCTTTAGTTTTTAGGTTTTTTTTTTTTTTTCAATCCCTCTTTACTTAAGTTGTAAACTTTAAGTGATTAATGGAGTGTACTATTTTGGGCTCATGCACTAAAACGTCTATTTTTTTTTAAATTGATTTTTTGCCTCGTTTGAAATATTATTTCAAACGCCATTCATTATGTTGATATTTCTTAGGAATTTTAAAACAGGTAACCTTATGAAAATTAACCTATTTGACAAGTAGCGACAATTGAGAATTGTTCCTTCTATTTTTGGCCACAAAACTGTTATAGCAAGTAGTGTCAATGTTGGGTTTTGGATAGACCCATAAATAGCGACGTGAGTATGCAAAATATTGGTAGATATTGAGAAAATGTATGATGTATGGTGGAGGGGGAAAAATCTATAAGAACTAAACGTTGCTAAAGACTCAAAGGTTTCGATTCTAACCAAACCGAGGTCCAACATGGACCGAACTACATCATAACCCTAATAACAAAGCACAATCAACTCGGTTCTTATAATTAGTTGTTAAAATCCCTTGGTTGTGCTTGATACAACGAGGACAAAGGTAAGATACCTTAATAGAATTGATAAATTTCTTGAGGAACATAAAAACATGTTCTTAGGCAAAAGTTCAAAGTGACTAGTATTGATGGTGCAATAAATGCTTAGGGTAGAGATTTGGGGCTCATTTAATCACGATCAAAACATGTTCTTAAGCACAATCAGATGATCAAACTTTGTTACATCTAGGGTATGTTTGGGACAAAGGGAGATGAAGGTAGAATAGAGAGAAAGGTTCATGGAATGTATTAATTTTTAGTATATTTTAGTTATAGACTCCTCAACTCCCCCCTCCCCTCCCCACCCCCCCCCCCCCCCCCCCCTCTTTCATCTCCCTCCATGCAAACATATAATTAGCAAAAATTGGCAAGTGTTTGGGTAGTTTTTTTTAATTTTATGATTTTTGCGATATCTCACTCATCACGAACTAATATGAGCGCATGAAGCGTAATTTATAAAGGAATTTTATCATCTTTCATATAACACTCGATTTACACAAATTAGACGCTCAGATTTCAAGTCATTACGATCAAACTTTCATCAAGTGTGGTCAAACCCTGTGAATCTTAGTCAAAGTATTCCATAATTGAATAGAGTGATTAGTATGGATTGATGCAAATTCTGCGAAAATTAACTTTCTTGGATTCCTTTTTTAGATTTTTGGGTCTAAGATTTTTAATTAATGTCCTTGGTTGGAAGCCTTGGAGCTTTTGTATGGGCCATTGGACTTGCGGACCCAAGATCTTGTTCTTTGGATGAATTTTGATGGTTCAAGGGATTTTCTTGAGCACCGGCCTTTTAGACCCTTGGGCCTTTGAGCCCAATAATTTTGAACATCTTTATTTATTGGCTTTGAGGGCCATGGGATTTTAAATTTTTTTGAATGAGGGGTCCTTACGATTGTGGTCTATGGCTTGAGATATTTTTACTTGTGGGCAATTTGGGCCCTTAAACTTCCTCTTATTTTTTTAGGAATCGGGCAAATTATCTTGGGCCGGTGCAGTCATTGAATTTGGGTTTGGGGCCTTTGTCCTATGTCAAGATAACAAAGATTTTGTTCTTCTTTTGTTTTGAGCGAGATTCCAGAAATTTTCAAACCCTTTCCATACTTGAACCCGCAGCCTAAAAAATATAAACTTACTTTTCTTCTCTCAATCTCGCGACAGTAAGGGAGGAAGAAAATCCTGCACTTGCTCCCCGCGTAATAGCAGAAAAAAATTTCTTCAACTTCTTCTATTTTCCCATCGTTTCTTTCTTGTTCCTTCTTCTTTTTACCTTACCCCGATTGGTACAAACAAGAAAACTCTCTCTTTATCTTCTCAATCCGCGACACCAAGTGAGAAATTTGCTGCTCGGCAAAGGCGGAATTAGAAAATTTATAATTAAATTGATGAACAACTCACCAATGTTCCTTTGAGGGAATTTGTGGCGAAGAGATAGACAATGACTTTTTTGCATATATATTCTTTTAATTTACAATGATAGTTATCGGTTTATGGAAAGAAAAGAATCTTGGAAGCAGGGGCGAAGCCAAGAATTTATTTTAGGGTGGACTGGAATATCAAGTAAGTAAATCTCGACGGTACGAAAAAATTTTATTAAATAGAAAGAAAAATACACCTAGGGGGGACATAATGAACCTTACCTTTTGATTCTGAATACTCAAGCCATGGAAAGTTTTCGAACCAAGAATAGTTAAATCTACGTTTTTGAATTTTATCAAGTGTTTCTGGATAGTTCTCTAACTTGGGTTGACAAGCTTTCAATTTGATATATGCTTTTCAAACATTATCACGTTCATTAATAAGATATGACCATATTAGAAGACGTAATCCCGGATCATGTTCCAAAGAAGATATATCAACTTGTGTGGATTCGACTATTTGAGGTTCAGAAGAAGGCGACTCTTCAGGAATTAGAACATTAATATTTGATGATGAATTGGTCTCACTTGTTGAATGATCTTTTGATTCTTTCCTATAGTATGAAAAAAGGGTTTTTTTTGCCTTCTTTAATTGAGGTTGGCTTGACATTTTAATCTACAAAGCACAAAGATAATTTTTTAAATATGTTTTTCTTATCAGACACGTGCTTACAAAACCACAAATAATGAAATTATTCACTGTTAACACGCACACTTATGTGCGTACACCACCCACCCACACCACATTCAAGTCTAAAGTACTAAAAATCTAAAATATAAAAGTTAACTCCATTGTATACTGATTACTGTGTATTGATTACTGAGACAATGATGTTTCAAGTAATAAAGTAAAAGAAATTCATAAAAAAAAAAAGTAATAAAGTAAAAGAATATAATTTAAAAATTAAAACTAGCCCCTCTACCTGTACTGGCACTGCTATACAGCTATAGAGACTAAGCAGAAAATAAGAGAGCCTTCACCTGTACTGCTGTACAGCTGTAGAGAAGCAGTCAAGCAGAAAATAAGAGAGAGAATAAGAAAGAGAAAGAAAGAAAAGTAGAACCAGAGAACTAGAGAAGGAGAAGAAAGAAAGGGAGAAGATAGAAGAAAAGAAAGAAAGAAAGAAAGCTGCGCAGACACGTACCAGAGGGTTCCAATCCATGCGGAGTGGCGGAGGCGCTGCGCAAAGGAGATTTCCCGTTTTCTACAGTGAGGGCTTTATTAATTGATTTTGAGTTTTTTTTTTTTGAATTAATTGGGAATTTTATGTATAGATGATATTGAAATTAAAATTAATTGGGTTAGGGTTTGATTGGAATTGTTGGGCTTGATTTTATCTTTTGATGATTTCGGGTTTTAAATTGGAATTGCTGGGCTAGGGTTGAGATTGTGATTGAAGTTTAGACTAGGCTAGGTATAAGACTATTAAAAAATTAAAAAAAAAAATTGCCTATGAAATTTTTTTAAAAAATAAAGCTTGCCTAGTCAAGCTTATACACAGCTCCGCCTCTACTTGGAAGAGTAATCACAGGCACTAACACTAGTTTTTATATAAGAGATGAATCTTGCTACACAATGGATTTTCTTTTAAGAAATTTATCTATGGCATTAGTGGCTATGTTAGCTTCACTGGATTTAAATTAAAATAACAATTAATCAGATGCATGTATTACTTATTGTTATAATTTGGGATATTACTTTAAATGAGCCCTTTTTTACTTGTAAAGGCTTTTTTTTTTTTTTTTTTTACAATATTTTATTATATATAAAAAAAAAAGAACAGGAAAATAAGAATGAGAAAGAGAAAGTGAAGTGGGAATGAGAAGAAAAAAGCGAGAAAAAATGAGTTACTTTACTTTTGGGTTAGAGTGGTCCGTTGTGAATGCGTGTTAGCTATAATAAATAAGGTGTAATACATTAGATTTCCCAATTAAATTCAATTTCAAACAAGTAATTTTAGTAATAGGGTAGTGTTATTTCCACACCAAATGGTGCGGAAATAACAATAAATAGTATGGAAATAACATTTCCCTAGTAATATTGACTCTAATCAAATACATGTAGTTAAGGTTTTTTTTTTTTTTTTTTTCCAAGGAGGCCAGTGGGTCAATTAACCCAAGTAAATTTTATTTATCTTTATCTTTTATTTCTAACCTATGCTACTCAACACAGAGCCTCACTTTGTAAGTACAAGTTTTTTTTTTTTGTCACAATCATAAATATAAGATTTAATTACACTTTTGGTCACAACGTTTGTCTCATATGTCAAAACGATCTTCAATGTTCTAAATTTCATTTTAGTCCCCGACCTTTCATCTTAACATGGTTAACAACAATAATAAAATAATGGTAATTGATGATGTAGACACCATATCCATTTAAAAAAAAAAAAAAAATTTCAAATACACATCAAAATTGACATGGTAATGCACTCTCTCTCTAGTAGAAAACTATTCTAGCTTCAAGAAAAAAAATAATACAGTCTTAAAATGACCGACACTACTTTCCCCATGAAATGCTCAACTGAGGAAATCAATCAAGCTAAAAGGAGCTCTAAGAAACAGAAGGGTGGCTCCTCCTCCTTCCTTCTTCAGCGTCCACTTCACTCCTACAAGGACTTTCTCGTCCACCTTGAAAATACCTGAGACTCCTCCTTTAGTTTTGATAATCTTCCTTCCCTTCACGAGGATGACTCTAACATGGAGAAGGATGACAATGACGGTATCCCTGCTATTCTTCTCTCAAAAACTGAAAAACTTCGTATCCAAACCCTTTGTGTCTGCTCTCATCATCAAACCGTTTGAGAAATCTGTCGGTTTCAAATACATGGATTTCAAGATCTGTGAACTTTGGAAACCACAAGGGGAACTTCAATGTATTGACCTAGGTTTGGATTTTTTCTTGGTGCGCTTCAAACTTTTGGAGGACTATTGGAAGGTCGTGCATGGAGATCCATGGTTTGTGTGTCAACCATTCCTGGTAAAGACTAAAATGAGACAATTATAAAAGGTTGAGTACTAAAATGAAATTTTTAAAATGTTAAGCACCATTTTGACCCATAAGCTAAACTTTGAAGAACAAAAGTATAACTAAGCCTAAATATAAAGAAAAAATTATTGACATAGAAGAAAACATAATAATAAATGTTAGAGATGATGAAGAAGATGTCAGTGATAAAATAATTTTATAAGATGACGAAGATGAATAAAACTGAATTGGACTATATAGATGAAGTTTGTGAGGGGTGTTTTTGTTATGTTGCCACACGGCGTGCCGAGGGCGATCATTACGTGGACTTGAGTCTTGAACGGGGTAGTCAAACCCAAAATTCAACCAAGGACCCAAAGTTTGGCCCAAGGGCTAGTGGGACACTTTCCAAAAATATTTAAAAGCCAAGATCATAAAAGCTCAAATAAAATTAGAACAAGGACAAGAAGACTTATCAAGGCAATGTTGTCAATAAGAAGTCCAAAGGACAGTTGTTGGGTCGAGCCTCTCATTGTTCCTTGGTTGGATCAGGCTTGAAACAGAATAACCTCAGTCGAAAGTGATTTAAACACATGCTTTACATGCTCCTCTTGACATCTGTTGCAAGACTTCTGATAAATAATACACTTGTTGAGACTGAAAAGAGGGTTGACTTGTTGGGAGAGAGTTAGCCCCAATGAGACATGCACAAGGGTAAGAGAAAGATGTGTTTGGGCCTTTTATGGAGCTAAATCAGTGGTGGAAAACCATTGCGATCCTTATAAGGCATTTCAGGATTTCTACCCAGACATCTGCCAGGAGAGTTTTCTGGGGAATAAAGGAAGGTTAAATGATGAATCCTAATCTTTTCAGATGGGATTGTATTTCTGGGTTTTGATTGGTATTTCTAAGTTGGAAATAACCTCAAAACATCTGTTTCCCGGGGTCCTCTCTTGGAGAATCCTAGAAGTGGACTTGTTGGTTCTTAGAGAAAGACTTTTCTTTTGTATTGGGTTAATTGTGGTAATTTATTAAGTTGTTGGGAGTCTTTTTCTTGGTCTGGTTCTGATGCATTAAGAATGCAATCAGTCCCTTTTATAGGAATGATTAGGGTTGCCTAAACCGAGATTATGGCTTCCCCTTAATCTTATTGATTTTTAAGATCAACTCCTTATGACATGTTTTGTCAAAGAGAGTGTCTTATAAGTAAAAATAATCATGGTCCTTCCCTAATGTCAGGGTAAGGCTTTCTTCTCCTCTGAAATGGCTTTGTCAGAGGCACTCATTGCTTAGTTGGTGGGTTTTTTGTGTAAGGTCAAGTCTATGCATGTCTCATGCGACTTTGGCTTCCATAAACTCATCATTGTGCCTCCTAGCAGACCTAATGACAACAGTTCAATGGCTACCAAAATCTCGGGACTGACTCCCCTCCACCAAACCACACTCCTCAAGTCAAATCAACATAAGGAGAGTAGCTTCCTCACGGGTCTGGGCCGTGGGAGCTACTCCCTGAGTCCTTTTGCGACCGGAATGGGCATGGTTACGAGCTTTCCATCACATTTCTTCATTTCCCATGCGTCTTGGTTGTTTCTCATAATCTTTGAGCTGTAATGAACAAATCTGCTGCGTGAACAGTACCAGAACTCATGATTTCCGATGTGGTAGAGAGTTGAAATGAGCTGGAGATGATTGAGTAATTTGAAAAGGGTATCTTGGTTGCTCTTGTCACGTTAGAGAGGATGGCATGCTGCTATTTTTCTCTTTTTTAGTAAAATAAGACATGGCGTGGGTTCCACCAACAGCAGATATGCAGCCCATTCTTTGTCAACTTTAATTCAGACTTCATGGGGCCCACGGATGAGCTGTTCTCAGCTATTCAAGTGCTGGGCTGATTGGTATTTGGGCTTCAGCTGTCTTCCTCAATGAATCCAATAGCATTTGGACCCAACAATTATATTATAAGTATACTTTGGGCTTATGGGTTTTATGTGAGCTTCTTTTGGGCTTGTGAACAGTGCCAAGACACACTTGTAATAGGCTCAGCTAGTTCATTAAGTGCTGTATAGGGTATTTTTAGTGGGTTGGGCTATATATTTCGGGTTATGGGTTTTTTAAAATAGCGTCAAAGCACTTTAAAATAGGCCCAAGTGATTTATTGGATATTGTTTAGGATATTTAAATGGGCTGGGCTTATTGGACTAATTTATTAAATAATCAATTGAGTCCGAGTATTTTATTGGGGGCCCATTCAAATTGTTGGTTAAAAAATGGGCATGTACAAAGTTTATAATGCAAGATGATGAATGTGATGAGAAAGAAAATTTTATTTTGTCTTCTATATCATGCATATCTATATATATATATATATATATATATATATATATATATATATATATATATATATATATATATATTATATTATATTTATTTAATTAGTTTTGTTAAATATTATTGCATAAGTGATAGTTAAATTAGTAATTATTTGAATATGTTCCAAATTTATAATAAATATATCATTTATATATATGTATATCTATAATTTTTAATATAATTTTATAAAAGATTTTGTGATATTACAATTCGATACAATACGTGATACCAAATAAATAAATAAATAAAAAATCAATTTATAATACGACAACTATAGTAGTCAAGGAATTTGCCACTACTCATGTGGCCTATTTGGAGATTATTGTAAATTACCTAAATAAATGTCTTTCTTTTATGAAGCAAATAACTGTCTTTTTTTTTTTTTTTTTTTTTTAATCTTAACTGGTCTGGTCATTGAGTTGTTTTCCAAATATTCACTAGTTCGAATATCCTTAGAATCACTTACCCAAGATAAAGCTTTACACCTATCATAATATATGTGCTAATAAAATGTTGCGTATCCTCTTTAAATTAATCGAGGTGCATATATATATATATATATATATATATATACACAAAACATTTACATAAATATCTAAGATTATAAAAATAAATAAATAAATAAAACTATGTGTCGTGTATCTCGTGTGAAGCTAACCTTTTATAAATCCTGTGTGAAGTGTGAACCCAAGAGCCGGAATTGTTTCCAATTTTATCGGATGTCCCCGAGGGGACCCCAAGAGCCAGAATTGACTTTTCAATCCTCGTTCAAACCCTATAAAAAATTAAATTGCAGGGTTTTTTTTTTTTTTTTTTTTTTTAGCTAAAAACAAATTCTAAACTTAAGTTGATTGTGACCACTTAAAAAAAAAAAAAATTGATTGTGACCCCTAATCTAAATCTCCTTACAGGATAACTCTTTTTATTTTTTTATTCTTCTTCTGGAAAAGTAAAACAACCAACTGTAGCTTCTATAATTGAATGGCAGGACACAATCTTTGACCTTTCCTACGGAGAAGAAACAAAATAAGGGTAGGGCCCAATAATGACTATGACTGCTAATCTTTTTTATTTTACTTTTTATTAATGCATCATCTTCTCGTCATAAAATTGTCATCATAGTAGTGTACACTAATCTGGATTATATATATATATATATATATATATATATATATATATATATATATATATATATTGCTAGAGCTGGATTATTGATATTTGATAATGCATGGATCGATACATCTACGGACATCCTTTTTGGGTAAAAAAAAATAGTGAAAAACAGGCACAAACAATCAATGTGTAGGTAAAAGGCCGAATTTTAATTTGATCTCTGTATCATTTGAAAGTACCAAATTGTTGCATTTAGCCAAAAAAAAAAAAAAGCCTCATATGTATATGTATTATAGATATATATACCCGAAGGAAGTCAAGCTCTAGAATCACAATGACTAAGAAAAGGGTTTTATTGTGCATGCAAAGGTTTTTGTTTACTTATGAGATTGGAATCTAGAATTGATTGAGATATAGTTCTTTGCGGAATTTAATTTAATTTAATTTTTTCTATTTGCTGGACCTATATGAGAAATTGGTTTATCATTTTGGAATTACACTGAATTTTGTAGAGTAGAATTGGAGGAGATCTTCATTCATATTTTGTGTTTGGTTCCTTTGTATCCTAATGGATTCAAATCTAACTTTGATTGTATATTCCACAGTAAAAGGAAGAGTACAAAATTTGATTATCAAACTAAAATCTAACTTCCAAGAATCATAGTTGGGTTGAGTTACACAATGAAATGTAATGCTTTAGTGTGACAAGGAGTTGGTGTGCATTCAGGAGTGGAATCAGGAATTCAATTTAAGATGGGTACCTTTTGATCTCAAACTTTAATAAACATAATACCAAAAAAAAAAAAAAAAACCAGAAGCCGATATATGTTTATATAAACAAAAAGTAACAAACAATTAGCTCATTATAACCTTTTTACAATTGATTTCGATGTGTTTTCATATTTTGAAACCGTTGCATGATTACTTCATTACCAATATTATGAAAAATGTATTTTTCTATGTATATAATCAAGTTTTCATTCATTTGACTTTCTTTTAAAGTATTTCTCCATTACTGTTTCAAAAATATTAAAAGAAAAACAATGTTCATAAAATAAAACTAACACAGCATAAAATATAAAATTAACATTATTTAAGTTTTTCCTTTTGTTTTTCTACACTAATAAAACTAACAAACACTCAAATAGTAACAAAACAAAAACCTAGTTTAGCAAAAAAAAAAAAAAACCTATTGATTTACTAAATATAAAAACAATCAATCATATTATAAAAAAAAAAAAAAAAATTAAAGAAGATACACCACTAGGCAACCAAAGATTATGATAGCTACCATAATCTTATTGAAAAAGAAGTGATGTAGCATCTTATCTAGAATATTTAGGATATATTTGGACAATTTATTTATTTATTTATTTATTATTATTATTATTATTATTATTATTATTATTATTATTATTTATTATTATTATTATTATTACTTATCTTTGAGTGTTATCCAATTTAGTTGGATATAATGTTTTTTAAATAAAAAAATATTGGTAGTCTTTCCGTGTATTATACGGGTTTACAACTAGTTGTTTATATACATTGTTTTCAATAATCTAAGGTCAACCCCATCACTTTTTTTTTTGGTTTGTAGCTAGTGATGTTGCATGTGATGACAATACTCTTCCATCACATATATATCATCTTTTTTTTGTTATATATAGAGAAAAAAAATACTATGAAACGTAACCATGACCTATCTTGGACTACTTCATGGTGTTCACTTTCTTATTAATTGCAAGCTTCAAAACATTGACTGCTGCGAATTCATCATCGCCACATCTTCACACACGAATAGGAGAAAAAAAATAGCTTGTCAAATAAGTAGTAGCTTTCAATAGATTTTTAGTTACAATCACATGCTTTTGAAATTCCAATGTGAGCAAGAGAGAGTGAGAATGTGAGAGTAAGTTAATCTTCGGAGATGTGCATGGTGGTGCTATATAAAAGAGAAACTAATAATAAATGAGGGCTTTTAATGGAGGAGTCGAGAAGATAGTCAATGCAGAGAAGCCTAGAAGCCTAAACATTTTGAAACCCTTCAGTCTAACGAAATCTATGAGGTAAACAAAAAGTCAATTATAGTTTTGAGGTAAACAAATTAATTGAGACAAATGAAACGGCAATAATGTTTTGAAATTGTTTAGTTTCTAATAGTTAAGTCATAAACCTATATATATATATATATATATATATATATATATATATATATATATATATATATATATATATTGAGAAAGAAGTCCTGAACCAATTAACGTGAAAATGGAAGCTTTTTAGGAGTAATTAAATGAGACATATCAATTCTGGAAACATGTAACGAATGGAAGATTTTCGATGAGCTCGACATACCAGTTGGGATCCGATTGAAGACAGAGGAGGGTATGATCGAAAGCTCTTGCAAGGAGACAAATAGGAGGGTGTGGAAGAGAGTTTGGTAGCAGGGGATTCCTAATAAAGTCAAAATACATCTATGGCGGGCTTGTATGAATGTGTTACCTACTCGACAATGTCTTTCACGCCGCCACCTCCTTCTTGACTCAATGTGCCCAATTTGTCTATCAGATAGTGAAACTGTGACCCATGCCCTGTGGGCATGCCCTCATGCTCGCAATGTCTGGGCTCTCATCCCAAGCCGTATCCAAAAGCTACAAGTGTTGACAATGGATTTTGATACGTCCAATACTATCGTCCATCTGGTGAACGACCCATAAAGCATATGTAAGGACGAGTATATCGTCGTCTATACCAAACACGTCCGAGCTGTCCTCATGAGCCTTTAATGCAGGCCTTTATATCCGAATTAAATATAAAGACCGTTATCATATAGCACATTAATAACAGTATCTCAAAGATGCTGTAACCGTCGTCATAAAAGCTCCTCATTCAAGTCAAATAAAGACTGAAATAAATGAGAGCTCACCGGCTACTTACTGGGGCATCTATGTAAACTCCAAAGAAAAAGATACAAGTACAAAAAACACTAGCCTAAACACTATTACCTACCTACATATTGTTCTCTAAGAAATTACTGAAAAAAGCATCAGAGAAGCTTTGGCCGGCACCCCACCGGTGCTCTCTTGTTGCTTATTCTTTTCTACCTTTCAGGTCTTCCGACGAGAGACAAGGTGCTGGACGATCGTACTGATTTTTTGATATCATCAGTTGGCGCCGTCTGTGGGGAAGAAAGCTTTTCCTGATAGTCATTTTCGCTTCTCTTTCCCTGAGAAAAACTAAAATCGGTCAACTCAGCTAACCTCTCTCCCCATGGAAGCAGGTAACACCAGTGATCAGCACTTAAGTGCCACAGACAGGCAATTACAAGCCCTCACCGCCAACATCCAGGAGTTGGCACAGCAAAATGCTGCTGACTAGCAAGAAATGCAAAGTCTTGCCCGACAAAACCAGGAACTCATAGCCCTCCTTTGCTTAAGAGAGGAGGTTCAAATCTCCAATCCCGGCCAAAACGATGGAGGAAACCTCTGTCATGAAGAAAGAGGAAATCAGAATCAAGGTCAAGATGATGAAGGAAGTTCTACCAATCAAAATCAATTGCCTTTTCTAAGTCAAGCAGCAGAGCCAACCAAGTTCGCTGCAGACATTAGGGCTACAAAACTAGAAGAGGAGTTGAAGGAGATGAAAGAGCAAATGAAGGAAATGAAGAGTCAAGTCAAGGTGAAAGCCGCCAGAAATCTCAATATGCTCGTTCATTGCTCTGAATCACCTTTCACCAAAAGGGTAGATGATTATCCCCTTCTAGTAAAGTTCAAGGTTCCCCAGCTAGAAAATTTCGATGGACTTAGAGATCCGCTTGATTACCTAGATTCCTTTAGAATAGTCATGCAACTACAAGGCGTGTCGGACGAGATCATGTGTCATGCGTTTCCTACAAACCTCAGAGGTTCAGCAAGGGTGTGGTTCAATCAACTGGAAACCGGGTCCATTGATACTTTCGCTCAATTAAGTCGAGCTTTCATCGATAATTTCATTAGAGGACGACGTTCAACTCGTCCAGCAAATTATCTCCTCAATATCCAGCAGAAAGAAGGGGAGTTGTTGAGATCCTATGTGTAGCGGTTTAACAAAAAGGCAGTTCAGATTGACGAACCCAATGAGTTTGTAGCCCTTACAGTGTTCAATGCTAGCCTCGCAAAGGCGATTTCCTCTTCCAACTATGTAAGGATCCCCCAAGGTCCATGTCAGAGTTGATGTATGAAGCACAAAAATTCATAAACGCAGAGGATGCTTTTGAAGCTCGGGACGAGTTTCCTAGTAAGAAGAGGAAATAACCAAAGGATCAACGATTCGAATCTTCCAAAAGCAGTTTTTCCAAGTCAAATTACTCAAAAATCAACCGAAAGAATGTAGGATCTTCCAGCGGACAAAATGGAAAACCGAAAAGCTTTACACCCTTAAACATGTTTATCGACCAAGTCCTTTTGCAGATACAGGATGATCCTGCACTCAAATGGCCCGGGAAACTTCGCTCGAGCCCTGCGCGAAGGTCCAAGGACCTTTACTGTCATTTCCACCAAGACCATGGTCACAATACTAAAAACTGTTACGTCTTAAAGGAGTAGATAAAAGCTCTGATAAGACAAGGGAAGTTGAAAAAGTTTGTCCGTCGAGATAATCAAGAAGCTCGTCCACCCAAACAAGAGGAAAATAAGAACCGCTTGGAAGATCACCCACGAGACGTAATAGGGGAGATACGTATCATTGTGGGGGGTTTGGCCTCAGGAGGGGCATCCCGTTCATCCAAGAAAGCTTATGCTCATCAAGCTTATAACATCTTGGTTACGCAGAGACCACGAAAAAATGTAAAGTTGGACGATCAAGTGGTTACCTTTACTGAAGATGATGCGAGGGGAATCCATCAGCCCACGACGATGCTCTTGTCATCACAATGACAATTGCAGGTTTTATTACTAGACGGGTACTAATTGACAATGGAAGTTCAATCGACATCATTTATCTTCCGGCCTATCAGCAGATGAAGATAGACAAAGAGCAGTTAAGGCCAATAGACATTCCCCTCGTGGGATTCACAGGGGACAAAGTCAATCCATTAGAGGTGGTCTCCCTTATTATCGAAGCTGGCACATACCCAAAACAAGTAACGACGTCCGTCAAATTCCTCGTAGTCGATCGCCTGTCAACCTACAACGTCATCATTGGGCGTCCAACTCTCAACAAACTAAAGCCAGTGACCTCAACATATCACCTTCTCGTCTGTTTCCCTATGGAACATGGCATAATAGAACTCAAGAGGGATCAGGCAGCAACAAGAGAATGTTATTTCACTTCTTTTGGGCTAGAGACGAAACACCAAACAATGGCGATCGGCGAGGGGCAGAAACTTGTTAAACCTATAAAGGAGTTAGAGGTGATTATGTTGGACGATGAAAGACCAGACAAAACCACCAACATTGGCACAAAAATGGATGGAAGAGTGAAGAAGGCCCTCGTCAAATTCCTTAGGGGCAACATGGACGTCCATGCGCCCTAGAAAGCAGAAGAGGCGAGTATTTGCTCCGGACAGAAATCAAGCCATTTCGGGCGAGGTAGGAAAACTTCTAACGGTGGGTTCATCAGGGAAGTTTATTACCCCGATTGACTGGCCAACGTAGTAATGGTAAAAATATTCAACGACAAATGGAGAATGACCTGAACAAAGCCTGTCCAAAAGACAGTTTCTCCCTACCTCGAATCAACCAATTGGTAGACTCGACGACAAGGCATAAATTACTAACGTTTATAGATGCCTTTTCAGGTTACAATCAGATAGTGATGGACAAGGACGATCAGGAGAAGGCATCTTTCATCACCAGCAAAGGGCTCTCTTGTTACAGAGTCATGCCCTTTGGACTAAAGAACGCAGGGGCGACCTACCAGCGGTTGATAAAAAAGATGTTCCACAACCAAATCGGAAGAAATGTAGAAGTATACATTGAAATATGTTGGTGAAGACAAAGGATGAAAAGAGACACCCGGATGATTTAGAAGAGACTTTCAGAACACTCCGCCAATATCACATGAAGCTAAACCCAAGTAAATGTGTCTCTGGTGTCTCCTCAGGGAAATTCCTAGGGTTCATGGTATCCCAAAGAGGAATAAAAGAAAACTCGGATAAAATAAAGGCCATACTAAAGATGACCCCACCAAGAACGGTAAAAAATGTACAAAGCCTGACTGGAAGAATTGCGGCATTTAATCGTTTTGTTTCACGAGCTACAGATAAATGTCAACCATTCTTCAAAACGCTAAGGAAGGCCTTCACCTAGACGAACGACTATCAGAAGTCATTTGAGGAACTCAAGGAGTACCTAACCTTTCCACCATTGCTTAGCCCTTTCAAACAAAATGAACCTCTCTCCTTATACTTGGCAGTCTCCCCAACTGCTGTTAGCTCAACTCTCATTAGAGAGGAAGATGGTGTGCAATTGCCAGTATACTACACTAGCAAAGCCTTCCAAGGAGCAGAAGAACGGTACCCCGCGATGGAAAAGCTGGCACTAGCCCTTGTTGTCGCAGCCCGAAAACTTCGACCCTACTTCCAAACGCATACTATCATCGTCCTTACCAATCACCCACTCCGTAAGGTGATGAATAAACCTGATGCAGTTGGATGATTAATTCAATGAGCCATAGAACTGAGCGAGTTTGATATCGAATATCGTCCGAGGCAAGCCATCAAGGCACAAGCCCTCGCCGATTTCATAGCCGAATTCACAACAGCAGACGAGGAACCATCACAAGAAAAGTCAGAAGAGAAATGGGAAGTCTACATCGATGGATCGTCCACCAAGGGGGCAGGAGAAGTAGGAATTGGCAACGACCATGGCCTCCGTCAGACCCTACAAACAACAAGATATATATTAAAAAAGAAAAAAGAAAAAAAAGGGATACCTTCATCAAAGAATGGGCAAGAGCCCGTTTCACGATGTCAGTATTCAATTTACCATACTCGTCCATGTCTTCCTTGGTCGCCACCGACTTTGCTTGTCGCAAGGCCAAAGAAGCATCCAAAGCCAGAGTTGGAGCTTTATCGACCACCTAGCTTGACGAAGGAACTTCCGTCAGCTTGATGACCTTGACCGACGTAGCAGGGACCTGAACGATAGGAATGGACTCAGGAACCACCAAAGGACAGACTACCACCTTGTCTGACACCGGCTTTGAGGCCGAATTGCCTCTACGCTTTTTGCTGAGGTTGACTGGCACGATGTCTTTCTGCTCCATCATTCTCTTCAACTTTTCTTTGTTTAGTTTAGCAGTGGCTATCCCTGCAACAAGGAACAAAGAAAAATCTTTTCAAAACATCGTTCAAACCAAAATATACACAAGTAATCTGACGAGGATACCTACTTCGTTGGTTGGTTATTTGCAGCGACAAGACTGTCTCATTCGGTTCCGGACCGAATGAATATAAGGCAAGCAACTCGGGCTAGATAAAATTGGTATAGTGGTGGTCCCTATGATGCAACATCGTAAGCACCCTGTTTAGCCCTTCTTGGTTCAATTTAGGACGTTTGATAGCTGCAAAAGATAAAGGACATTAGTGAACACTATTGAATATATAAAAAGGACGACAGCAAAACTGTACGTCCAGACGATAAAGAAAAACACATGCACACACCAGAAGTTGGAGGTGTGCCCCAAGCACGGCGAACCCTAACAAAAGAGTTGTCCTTCTCCTACCATAGAAGACCCTCCCAATTATCTCCACAAACGAAGATATAGTCGTCCTTCCACTCTCTATTAGATGTCGGAAGGCCGATCACCAACTTCAACCTTTTTTTACAACTGTTTAGGGTCCAAAAGCCTGGCGATACGGCTATCTGGTAGGGTTTCTAGCAGTATAAAAACTCATCCACCATGAGGGAATCAACTCCCTTACTGCATACTCGCTACATTACCATGCATGAAATTGCCATCCACCAAGCGTTTGGAGCAAGCTAACAGGGCGAGAGACATAGACAATCTAATAATTCCCTCATAAAGGGCTGCATGGGAAATCTCAACTCGGCATTAAAATCAGCTTTGTAAAAAGCCACATCATCATATTTGGACGAGCATGCCCTCTCGTCCAAATCTAGAATCCTAAGAACAATATCATCAAGGATCTGGTATCGATCCCTAATCCTTTGCAATCGCTCGCTGTCCACAATCGAAAAATAGGTTCGAGCTACCTAAAACTTTTCAGACCCGTTACCCTTTGACGAGCCTAAGATTAACGGGGTTTCATCAGAGGAATTCCCCCCGTCCTCCTAATCGGAGAGCCCTTTTGGAAACTCTTCAGATCGAACCTGAGGCCAACTACTCCCCTCAAAAGCCATGTGACCCCTAAGCAACTTCCAAGTGCTTATCGCCGGAAAGGCTAAAGCAAACAACTCCTCTAATAAGCGGCGGAGTACACAATTGGTCGGAATCAAATCTCCAAAACAAATGGCCCTACCCTTGCTCTCAGCCACTCGGCAAACACCCACAAAAAAGTTCCTAAGTGAAGAATGTAAAGGATCTAGTGCTATCGAGAAAGTAAATTGGAGGAAATGCAAGAAAACTCACCGGAGAGCTGAAACTCGAGAAAGAAAATGCATCGGAGTAGGAGAGCGCCAAAGGAGGGAAAGTAAAATGAATAAAAATTCTTTTTCTGGTTTTTAAATCACCAAAACCTTTGACAGACGAAACGAGGAGTCGCCTCGTGGTATGTGCCCAATGAATGGAGGACACGTGTAAAAAAAAGAACCGAATTGCTGCCTCATCATTTAATGCGCCGATTAGGTTTCTGCTACACGCCTCCCAAAAAATACGGTCGAAACCTTTCAACTATTCCAATCGTCGTCCAAACATGAACACGTTGGAATGGGGGCATCTGATACGTCCAATACTATCGTCCATCTGGTGAACGACCCATAAAGCATATGTAAGGAAGAGTATATCGTTGTCCATACCAAACACGTCCGAGCTGTCCTCATGAGCCTTTAATGTAGGCCTTTATATCTGAATTAGATACAAAGACCGTTATCATTTAGCACATTAATAACAGTATCTCAAAGATGCTGTAACCGCCGTCATAAAAGCCCCTCATTCAAGTCAAATAAAGACTGAAATAAAGGAGAGCTCAACGGCTACTTACTGGGGCATCTATATAAACTCCAGAGAAAAAGATACAAGGTACAAAAAATACTAGCGTAAACACTATTACCTACCGGCATATTGTTCTCTGAGAAATCACTGACAAAAGCATCGAAGAAGCTTTGGCCGACACCCCACCGATGCTCTCTTGTTGCTTATTCTTTTCTACCTTTCAAGTCTTTCGACGAGAGACGAGGTGCTGGATGATCGTACTGATTTTTTGACATCATCAAATTTCTTCTCACTGACTCGACAACTTTCCTAGTGCCTTAGTCGCCAGGAAATGGAGGTGTGGGTGGTTACCTGCTAGTCCATCTAGAATGCCCGAAATAAGGCTCTCCACGATGCTGTTATGACCCACCCACAAGTGATATTTGAGAATGCTATGAGACTACTTCATGATTTTCACCGAGTCACAGCTGTTCAACGGACTACGTACCCATCCTAAGTTATGCCTTATTGTTACGGTTTCTTTTTGTTTGTGTTTCTCAGCTATGTTTGAGATATTTTTCCTGCTATAGTAGGCTTTTGTCCCACTCACATCTGCTTATCTGCTAGTTGCTTGAGTGATGGACCCATTGTGTATGCCTCTGATATTATCATCAATAAAATTTTCTATCGATTCAGTAAAAAAAAAAAATTAATTCTCACTAATTTAGTTAAAGTATTCCACCCATTTGGAGCTCATTCCATTTTAGTAATGAAAATAATTAATTGCAATTGCAATTGATATGATTCTAAAAGAAATATTAAAGAGGCATTAGTGCAAATAAATGACCCTCAAAATCTAGTGACTTAAGTGTGACATAAAATGGGAAGTCATGAAAAAAACAATTAAAAAACCCAAAAAATGAGATTGACGTGGGTTAGTATAATTTAAGAATGTAATAAAATATTCCACCCATTTGGAGTAGGCTACATTTTAATAAGGATAATAATTAATTGGAGTTGATATGATTCTAAAAAGAAATATAAATTAGAGACATTAGTGGAGACCCACTTACCTTCTAAATCCGTTGACATAGAGGTGAATAGGAAAGTATTTTAAAATTTTAAAATTATGGGAAGACTGATGACATGGAAAATTGTGGGAGGAGTTAGTTAGTTTATATATATATATATATATATATATGATAGAAATTCTAATATAAACTCACACACACGTATATTTTGAAGATCCCGGGGATTGAACCCACGCCCTCATAAAAGGGTAAGACTTTTCGGAGAGGGGGATTACCACTGGGCCGAATACCCAAGTGCAAGGAGGAGTTAGTGTTAGTTGGCAGGTACTAAGGAATAAGGAATTAAATGGTTAAGGAATAGGGAATTAAATGGTATGGTCGGGCTTGGCTACCAGGTATTGTATATAGATTGTATTTGAGTGACATCCAAGCATTTTGTTAGACAAATCAAGGGTCTCTGTGAAGAGGCAAGAATAATATTAAAACATGTTTAAAAAAATAGGGAGTAAATTAACATTTTTTTTTTTTTTTTGAGAGAATAGATAAGAAATTAAATTAACACAATTAATTTTAGGATAATTACACTAACCTCCTTTGAGATTTATCAAAATGACACCCACTATATACGTTTGTATAAATGACAACCCCGGCCCCTTGCGGTTGTTATAAATACCACAAATAAATCCATCAATTACTTTCCCTATGGAATATTCAATTTTTTTAAAACAAATTTTTAGAGAGGGGGGGAGGGGCAAATGACAAACCTTAACTGGAAATGTCATTTTGTACATAGTTTGGTTAGGAATCATTTTTAAAAAACAGAATATTTTGTTAGAAAATCACAGTTTGATATGCGTGGACTTATTTGTTGCATTTATGCTAATTGCAAGGGGGATGTCATTTTTTGAAATATTTGGGGGAGTGTCATTTTTGAAAACTCAATGGAGGTGGGTGCAATTTGTCCTTAATTTTATGAGGATCAAAATTATAGTAGCCTTAAAAATTGAAGACCAAAAGTGGTTTTTGTCCAGGGGAGGGCAAGAAATAAGTATCTTTACTCTTCTCATATTATATAGAAGACCTATGCTTTTGAATTACAATACATGTAAGTGTGAAATTGTATATACTTATTATACGAAATATCACTCGGGATGAGAAAGATAATACAAAATAGAAAATAAAAATAAGGGAAATTCAATTTTCATTTGTTGAACAATATATATAATTGACCTCTCCCTTTAAATTTTAGAATTTATCAATCTCATATAAAGAACATTATTAATGTATTTAAGGAGTTGTAAACTTATAATCGTGGACTCGTAGTGCGTTTGGTATTAGCTTATTTTGCTTAGAAATGAGTAGCTTAAAAACTGAAGTTTTAAAAAGCTGTATCTTGACTAGCTTAAAAACTAAACTGTCCAATTGTGTACACACAGACATGTAGTATTGATTAGGGGCGTAGCCATGATTAGGGGGGCTAGAGTGATGTATACATACATGATTTCTAAACCAAATTTCATACACAATCTTTTCAAACTCATTTTCAACTCAAAGAATTTTTATAAAACTCTAAAAACATATTAAAAAAAAAAATCTCTGCAGTAGTGATTTATTTATTTTTTTTTTTTGAGTTAATGGGGTTTGATGAGTTTAATTCTCACTCAAAGAAGATTCCAATTTTTTGTGTGGAAACTAATACTTATTTTTTAGGGGAAATAGTTTTTTTCTAACCCGGTTTGGAGGAATCCTTCTCCAACCCACTACGTGGCAAGTAAATAAACCATCCACATGTACTTTTAGTCACATGACATTTTTAATGAGTCATATGACTTTTTCAAATAATACATGTGGATAATCTATGTAATTGACACGTAATGGGTTGAAGGAGAATTCCTCCAAACCAGGTTGGAGGAAAACTATGTCCTTTTTTAGGGCTTAAATCTAATTTTTGGGATATAATATTTAAAAATACCTATAATATCATAACGAAAGCCCACCATTGCCCCCACCCTTATCATAACGTGGCACCGCCATATTTGATTCAATTCTCATATCATATCATCGATTCGATTCTCATATCACATTATCGAAAACAAATCCATGTCTTTACTCATGGATGTGTATGCTACTAAAGCAAGACATATGATTTCACTCCTAAGAACCCTTCCACAGAGAGTAAATATTATTGATCCCTGGAAAGGATGGACGTATCGTAAGGGTGATGCTCACATACAATGTTATTGTTTCAAAGTAGGGATGTTAAAATGGCCCGATAATGATATGTAATGTCCAATTTATAGCCACACATCCACCAATTCATCAAAGGTCATAACCCTGTGAGAAGTTGTGTCCCTCCTAAAGGTTGCAATCTTTTCAAATGTTGTAAGTATAACCCTTCCTCAAGAATCACTACTCTTTGAAGACTTAGAATCTTCCCAAGGATTACAACACACCCACCCTCATCTCAAATGGGCATACTTATTGTAGAGGCCTATTTTTTCTGTCAACGGCATACCAAGTCCAAAAGTCTAGAAGATTTGTCTTAAGGGCCCAAAACCCATTAGGCCCAGTGATCTGTGGTAATAAGAAAGTAAAAAGGGATGGCTTTAAGCCATTAATCAAGCCCAAGACCCAAAAAAACAGCCCACTCAATCCCCAAGCTCATGTCTGCTGCAATGACACCAGAACATTTAAAATAGTTCAAAGAAAAGAGAGGGAAAAGTTCCCACGTGAAGCTCCATCTTTCCCTCCATTTTTTGGTGTGCTGCTCGAGGTACTGAAGGGGCATATTTCCAAGATGGGAGAAACAGTTCTCCAGACCTCATGATGAAGAATAAAGCTGGTCCTCCCCATTGTCTACTGGTCATGGTAGACTCCATCACAAAACCATTTGCGGCAACACCAGCTGAAACAAGAAGTGATGGAAAAGATTAAACAAGAGCTGAAAAGGCCAAGAAAGCTGCCATGGCCGTTGAAGCTCACACCACTGAAGGGCAACGACCACCGTGGCCCAGCACTCCAGTGGTCCTTGCTCATCCTCACATGGAGCTTAGGAAAAATGGTTTAGAGGTAGGGGAATCAATTTACTAAAATTTTATTTGATTTGCCATAACATAAAAGACATTAATTTGCTATGCCAAAAATGGTAAGATCAAATTTAATTAATGCAAAATGTATGGGAGTCAAGTCAGTTTAATTGTTTCAGCCCATTGCCAAACATTTAATGCTCATTACCTCCCACATCATAAATGAGCTAAAGATCAGTCATCTGCCTTAGATCAAGTCAAATATGCAGCAGATGAAAACCATCATCTTAATCTCAAACAAACTTTGTCAAATCCCGCCCCTTTATTTCTCGGATAAACAGTGATTCTCATGATTAAGAGGATAATGAGTGAAACCATAAGGCATCAACACCACTATAAATAGGAGTGAGAAAGAGGAAGAGGGGGTTGGTTGGAAAAATCTCATACTGAAATTAATTCCTCCATAAGAGCTGACTTCAAAATCTCAAAGAGGGGAGATAACTAGAAAAGCCTATGGGACACTTCCCGCAGGTCTATGGTAGACCAAAACACTTTTAGTCTGCCACAACAAAAAGACTCTTTCTCACCTACCAAGTACTTACATCAAACACTTAGCTCGATTGGTGGTACTGACTCATGTATGTTTTGCACAGTAAATGATTCTCTTCCTACTCCTTAAATCTCCTAAGTCCCATGATCTACTATACTTCTTTTATCTGCTTCTATTTTCTGCAAGTCACGGAGAAGGCTAAGTACATTGTGCACAGTTTCTTAGTCTGCGGCGCTGACCCCTGAACTCCATCATTTGTTATATGTGCTATATCTACTACCACTTATTGTAGACCCTTAAAAAGGTTAAATCTGTTGTGTTTAATTTCAGTCTACGGGATTGATTCTCTTTGCCGGTTGGCAAGTTTGTAATGTATTTCTTACATATTATCGTCATTGAATGTTATGGTTGCTGAATGTCTTGGTGAAAGAAAAATTTATGGTTATTAGCTCATTTTGATCTGCGATGCCGATTTCACTTGTCTACCGCAACTTTCTACGTGAACATTATGGTTCGGTAGATTATGAGGCACTAAAGGGTAAGCACCATCAGCCATCAAGTGGTCTACCAAGCTTGATGTAAAGTTTTGGGCTCAACATCCCCTTACACAAATTCAGCTCGTGTCCAGCCCACTTGTGGATTGATACGTGGCCCATCAGAGCAGAAATTTTGAGCATCCACATTTTGGCGACTCCACTGGGGAGTTGAGTTGTAATTTTCTCTCGTTTTATCCTTTTGAAGCTGATCTACGGTCTTTGGGGGCTACAACCATGCCACCCAAGAAGTCTACCAAACAGAATTCAGTAGCAAACTCTCATGTTGAAGCACAATCCCATGGTCATAGCCATACTATGGGAGAGACACACGCCCTCGATAGTAGACACATTGGCGGAGGTGAGAATCCCTTCTGTGGCGGACATGATCTTGGTGGTCAAGAAACCCTTGTTGGCGGACCACAGCAGATGGCGCTTATGTTTGAAATGATTAAAGGAATGCAGTAGACCCAAATGGAGCTGGCTGAGTCTTTAAAGCAACTAAAGGAGGTCAATAGCAACAAGGAAGACCACCAAAACAAAAATGATAACCGCAACCATGAAGAGAGGGAGTCACACAATAAAACTGATACACCATTTGTCACCATGTCTGATGTGGCATATTTACTCAAGCAAGAAAGAAAAAGGCCCCCTAAGGAGCCTAGACACTTTGTGAGAAGACCCCCTTATCCCACAGAACTCTTAAAAGAACCATATCCAGAGAAGTATGATACACCTACTTTTGCTCTATTTGATGGGAGAAAAGGGAGTGTCATGGAACACATTAGCAAGTTCTTAGATTCCATGGGTCCCTTTACTGCCCATGGTAACCATTGTCTACAGGAATTCTCAAAATCCCTCATAGACAGAGCATACACTTGGTATACGGTACTGCCCGTTGGGTCTATCAAGACTTGGGAGGATATGGTAGAGAGCTTTTGCAGCAAGTATTTCCATGTTGAAGAAAAGATCACTCTTGTCAATTTGCACGGCACCAAGCAGCAAGTTGGAGAAGATTTGGTAAAGTACATTCACCACTTTCGAGATGTGTCTTTAGATTGCCATGTGAAGTACCAAGAGGGAGAACTAGTGGAAGTGTGTATTGACAACATGCTACCCGAGTTTCGTGCTCATTTGGAGAACTTAGACATTACAAGGTTCGCCCCTCTACTCCAAAAGGCTAGAAAGACAGCTATTTCCGTTAAACCCCAAGTAGAGAAAGGCCGAAATAAGAAAAGTCTACCGTAGACCCTCACCGTGTCTACCACAGCCACAGCTAGTGGCACCAAACGAAAGAACTCAACAGAGAAGGTCTACGAAGAGCCTCCCCCATTGCCTTTCATAGCTGAAGAAATGATGGCCATTTTTTTATAAATTGGTCCAAGATCAGATGATTAAGCTTCCAAAAATCACCAAGCAACCTACAGCGGAAGAACAGAAAGATCGCAAGTATTGCCGTTACCATAAATATGTACATCATCCTACGGTAGACTACCAGACCCTCAGATGGGAGGTCAATTGTAAGATTCAAGATGGCACTTTACAACTTTCGGAAGAGCAACAAAAGGTTAATAAAACACTCTTTCCTAATTACAAGAAGGACAAGAACAAGGCTATGGTGTCAGTGGTGATCCACGGAAGCATGAGTGACATGAAAACAGAGGAGTCTGTCGCGGTGAGTTCCTCTTTGGTACCAGCAGCTATTAGAACCTTACAAAAAAGTCTAAAGTTCAAGTCATTGTTCAATCAGCTGAGGTTTGGGCCTGAAGCTAGAAATGCTGCAACGGAGGCACTTATCACAATAGCAGCAAAATCTGGAGCTACTTGTTTCACCGTAGAAGCACATGCCAGCTGTGCCTTCTTGGAGACCACAAATTCCATAACTTTCACAGATGAAGACATGGAAGTTCAGTACCCAGACCATAGACGTCCACTTTACCTGTCTGCGGTAGTGAAAGATGTTTAAGTCAGACGTGCTTTGGTAGACACCGGTTCATGCCTAAACCTCATTCCGTTAAGCACTCTCCAAGCTGCCAATGTACCACAACAGAAAATCCAAGGGTCCCCCATGGAAGTAACTGGATTTGGAGGGGTGACCAAATATACGATGGGGCATGTACAACTTGTCTTGAGAGTGGGGCCGATTATGGCACTCACGCGATTTCATGTTGTGAATGCTGAAGCCCCTTATCATGTGCTCCTCGGTAGACCTTGGTTGCATAAACACAAGCTAGTGTCATCTACTTACCATCAGTGTGTCAAGGGAAGACTCAATGGGAAGCCAATCTGCATAACTGCAAATTCCTCTCTTTGATCAAACTGAAGCTCATTTTGTCGAAGCAGTTCTTTATGACGACCTAGCATCTACGAGAGAACCATCAATTGTGAAACCATGTGGAACACCACTCCCAGCATGGGAAGATATTAAAGATGATCCTGAAGTCGATCTACAGGAGCTGCTTGAACGAAAAAAGAAAAGAAAAGAACGTAAGGTTGAGCATGGGAGTCCACCGCAATGTGTGTGTGTCCAACTCCCTAATGGACGAGTTGTCTATCATTTATGAAGGTGCGTGGGGCCTGATTGAACATAATAAGAGGGTCCCACACCTGAAGAGGGTGGTTTGCAACCCTCATGCCATTTAACACAGCAGACTGGGAATTCTGAAGAAGTTGTGGTAGATCAAGTAGAGTCTACGACAGTGAAGAAATAAAAGTCTACCACACCTGAGCCAAAGATGACCGCCAAGGAAGAACTCGAGGTAATTAATTTAAGTGATGATCCTAATGTTAGTAAGCCTATATCAATTAGCATGTCTTTATCTGCCGAAGAGAGAAAATGTTTGATTGATCTGCTGCATGAATATAAAGACGTGTTTGCTTGGGATTATGATGAGATGCCGGGGATAGATCCGGGGTTGGTAGCCCATTCCTTGAATGTGGAGCCCGGGACCAGACCTGTGGTGCAACCCATGAAGACTTTCCACACAGAAGTGGAAGCACAAATCACACAGGAAGTAAAAAAGTTGCTTGCTGCTGGTCTCATTAAACCAATACAGCATCCACGGTGGCTGTCAAACATTGTGCCGATAAAAAAAAAGAATGGGCAGATTAGATGTTGTGTTGATTTTCGCAATCTTAATAAAGCATGCCCCAAGGATGAATTTCCTCTTCCGAACATGGACTTATTGATTGATTCAGCTGCTGGTCATGCCATGTTTTCTTTCATGGACGGGTTTAGTGGTTACAATCAAATCCGCATGTCAACAAATGATGCTGAAAAAACCGCCTTCCGTACACCAATCGGCAATTTTTATTACACCGTTATGCCTTTCGGTCTCAAAAATGCCAGTGCAACTTATTAAAGGACCATGACGGCCATGTTCCATGATATGATGCACAAGGAAATTAAAGATTATGTGGATGACATTCTGCTGAAATCTAAGAAAAGAAAATATCATCTTGAAACTTTGAGAAAGGTGTTTGATAGATGTCGGCTTTATAAGCTTAAGATGAACCCCCTCAAGTGTGCTTTTGGGGTGTCTGCCGGAAAATTCTTAGGTTTCTTGGTCCACGACCCTGGAATTGATGTTGATCCAGCTAAGGCGTCTGCCATAGTTACCATGAAGGCACTAGCTTCTAACAAAGAATTGAAGAGCTTCATGGGGAGATTATCTTATATCAGGAGATTTATTCTTGGTTTGGCAGCAGTGACATCTGTATTCACACCTTTAATGAAAAAGAGGGCTCCTTTTGTCTGGTTTGCGGCATGTCAGCAAGCATTTGAAAAGATCTAAGCAATCATGACAATGCTCCCCACTATATGCACTCCAGTTGTTGGCAGACCCTTGCGTTTGTACTTGGCTTCCAATAGCCAAGCAATTGGGGCATTAGTAGCATAAGAAGATGAAAATGGGACCGAAAAGCCGGTCTACTATGTCAACGGTGCATTTAGAGATGCTGAAACAAGGTACTCGAGGGCTGAACAAGCATGTTTGGCCTTAATATATGTCTCACAGTGTCTACGGCACTACTTCCTTACCCATAAAATTCAATTGATGACAAAGTCCCACCCAATCAGAAGTCTAATACACAGACCAATCCTCTCTGGTAGACTAGCACAGTGGCTCTTGCAATTATCCCAATATGAGATAATCACTAAAACTCTTACGGCAATCAAGAGCCAAGCCATAGCAGATCTCCTCGCACAATTCCCGGGAGAGGATAGTTCATCAATCTCACATGAAGTACTGGGAGGAGTGGGAGAAGCACTTTTAGCAGATCTGGTAGACTCTACATGGACTCTGAAATTTGATGGTTCTTCTACATCTAACTCAAGTGGGGCTGGTATTGTGCTGATTAGAGAAGATGGAGAGACTATAGCTAAGTCATTCAAATTTGATTTCTCATGTTCCAACAATGCTTTAAAATATGAAGCCTACATAGCCAGGTTAGCCATTGCCCACGAGATGGGGATAAAGCATCTGCGGGTGATTGGGGACTCCAACCTTATAATCTGCTAGACCAAAGGTGAGTTTTCACTCAAGGAACCATCATTGGCACCATACCGTGCTTTAGCCCAGAAATTAGAAGAAAAGTTTGATACTTTTAAGATCTCTCAAGCCATGAGATGCGGGAATCGTTATGCGGATGCTCTTGCGACTTTGGGTTCCTAAATTTCATTTAAAGGGCCAAAAGTAGATGTCACAATCAACAAAAGAAGTGTGCCCATTACTAATCTGCTAAAGGAGAAATTTGAAGAACAATACCTTGACGTTGAGGTTTGGAGAACACCTATAAAAGCTAAACTTATGTCACCTGAAGGTGTGGCAGACTTGAAGACACTCAGGGACTATGTATTGATTGCTGGTGATCTTTACCGTAGACTACCTGGGGGTGTCTTGGCAAGATGTGTAAGCCTCCGAGAGGCAACAAAGAAGCTGACAGAAGTCCACGAGAAGTCTTGCGAATTCAAAGACGGGGTAAGCCTCTATCGTAGACTCCAACGTCTGGGTTATTTTTGGCCTAACATGAGTAAGGAGGTAGCTAGTCTACAGGAGCAGTGCTCGTTTTGTCAGCACCAGCATGAGTCTGATCAAGTCTTTGCAACATTTATCTCTAGTGATTGGCGCACTCCTTTCCTTGAGTACCTTATTGAAAATGTTCTGCCACAGACCAGCAAGGCAGTAATTCGACTCAAGAAATTGGCCACGAGATATTTTGTGGAATGAGGCATATTATTTCGGAAGGGGTTCCACGGTGACCCCTTAAGATGCCTCGGTTTGGCCGAATCTCAAACAGTGATGAAGGAAGCCCATTCCAGAGAGTGTAGAGAGCATCAAGGCAAAAAGAGACTCTACCAACTGCTATTGACTCTTGGTTATTATTGGCCAACTATGAAGAAAGACACGGCAAACTTTGTAAAGTCTTGTTACACTTGCCAACTTCAAATTAATCTGATTCACACACATCCAACCAGTCTGCAGAACATGGCAACACCATGGCCATTCCACACTTGGGGGCTAGATCTCATTGGCTCAATTAATCCGCCTTCCGGTGGATACATTTGGATCTTGGTAGCTACCGAGTACTTTTCAAAGTGGGTTGAGGTCATTCCCCTGCGCAAGGCAACTGGTGCAGCCGTGGCTAACTTCATTCGTGAACACA
The DNA here is from genome assembly GCA_907173295.1 of Fagus sylvatica. NCBI lineage: Eukaryota > Viridiplantae > Streptophyta > Magnoliopsida > Fagales > Fagaceae > Fagus > Fagus sylvatica. Next base: position 26,241,041 of record OU015762.1, on the reverse strand, counting down.
TTATCACAAGGTTTAGCATTCCTCACAAAATCATTAGCGATAATGGTACCCCTTTTGTTAACAAGAATGTTAGAGAAGTCTTGGAGCATTATCAAATCAAGCATCGCAGATCCACGCCTTATTATCCCTAAGGCAATGGACAAGCGGAAGCAACTAATTGCATGTTGTTGCGTATTTTGAGTAAAATGGTTTTTGACTATGGGAAAGACCAGAGTTCTCATCTGGCAGACGCATTATGGGCCTACCATGGATCAACTAAGATGACAACAGGCTTCACCCCATTTTCTCTAGTCTACAGTACCGATGCTATTGCCCCCACAGAATTACTGGTGCCTAGCCCAAGGATTTTACATGGGATGGACCTGGAAGCTGATGCTGATATTTGTGCGAAAGCGAGAGTGGCAGACTTGGAAAGTCTGGAGGAAGCAAGAGAGTTGGCCCAAGTCTATAGTCTACGATACCATCAAAAGCTTGCCAACGCTTATGAGAAAACGCTGTAGATCAGGATTTTTGCCAAAGGTCAAATGGTCTTGAGAATAGTAAACCACATGAGAAGAGGTCTTCCTTCACCCTCCAAGTTTGCACCAAATTGGGAGGGGCCATACTTAATCCGTGAAGCAAATGATAGTGGCTATTATAAATTATCCACAGCGGATGGCACCATTTTGGCAGACCCCATCAACAGGAAGTAGTTAAAGCGCTACTACTCATAAGATGCATCTTTACCTATTAAATATTTTGTATCTTTTGTCTTAGAACAATGTGAATTCGTATGTACTGTTTAACGAGTAAGGATGCATAATATCCATATTTTGGCAAAAGAACGGAAAATTCCCACTTGATCTTTACAAAATTTTTGGAAAGACATAAAACTACGCAAGCAATAGATTAGATATACCATAGTCAAATTCCATACTTAGTTTGACATTAACAAAATATAATCATGAGTGCTCAAAAGAAAGACCAAAACTTGGTCATTACAAAAAATGAGCATAAGTGTCCAAAAGAAAGACCAATACCTGGTCATTACGAAACATTAGTATGAATGTGTGAAAACAAGATTGGAACACAGTCATTACAAGGGAATAAATATGATAACCAAAAAGGTCAATTGAAAAGGCTATCAAAGAGTGATCTGCCATGCTCAAATCTGAGAGCCATCCCTTCCATAGATGTCATTTCCTTTTGATAAGCTGTCAGCACAGCCAGAGAACCTTGCAAAAGAGTAATCTAACGTTTAAGAGCTTGGACTTCATCCAAAATCTTCTTGCCAAAAAGACACTGGGTTGTCTGCCACAGATACCCAATCATAAAGCCCAAGTCAAACCTGACTTCCATGAGATCTTGGATAACACCTTTCCATGCGAGAATTTGGGCCTTTGTCATGGTCCTAAGGTTGGATCTGTTCATGGCAGCCAGAACACTACCAAAAAGGGACAACATAGGTCCACCTAAGCCGGCACTGAGCCTGAAGTTAGTAACAAAATTACCATGCTTTGTAGTCAGTTGCTACAGATAGGGGACACAATCATTTGGAACCCAAAAGTCACCAAAAGGCACTAAAGGCCCGTTGAATTCCCAAAAATGCCGTTCAGGGTAAGGATTGGGTGTCCTCTTATCAAATTCTTTAAAAAAGTCAATAACTTCTTCAGATACGCTACCAACTCCAACACTTGAACCTACCCCAGCTATTGGCCTTGGTGGTAGACTGGCAATTGTAACCTCACCAATGATTCCCACATTCTCATCCTCCTCTGGAATATGCATGGCTTCACCTGTGCCTACAAAAAAAAGAAGAAGAAAATCAATCTATGGGGGTTACAACAAACGGAGATACGTCATGATCGGGTCTGGGGAATGTCCCATAGAACCTAGTCAATTCTAACAAATTTTCCATAAGACAATAATCAAATCTGTGGAAACAAAATTTTCCATAAGACAACAATCAAGTCTGTGGAAACAAAATTTTCCATAAGACAACAATCAAGTCTATGGAAACAAAATTTTCCATAAGGCAACAATCAAGTTTATGGGAACAGAATCCTCCATAAGACAACAATCAAGTCTATGGAAGTAAAGTTTTCTGTAAAATGACAACTAAGTCTACGGAAACAAAATCTCCCGTGAGACAATAGCCAAGTCTACGGTGACAAAGTATTTCATATGACAATAAACAAGTCCATGAAATCAAAATGTTTCACATGATAACAACCAAGTCTGTGAAATCAGAATATTTCAAGTGACGACAACCAAGTCTATGGAACAAAAAAAATTTCATAAGATGACAATCAAGTCTATAAAAGTAAATTTTTTCCACAAGATGACAACCAAGTCTACGGAAATAGAATTTCCCGCAAGACAACAGCCTAGTCTACGAAAGTCGAGCTTTTCATATAAAAAAAAAAAAAAATTAAGCCCAGGGAAATAGAATTTTTTCCATGAGATAACAACCAAATATATATGGAACACAACACTTCATATGACAACAACCAAGTCTATGGAATGACAGAACTATGACACAATCAAGTCTACCAAGACATCTCACAACAATATGGTCAATTCCACAAAGCACTTGATGTGGTATGATTAAGTCTGAAAAATACAGCACATAATTACTAAAAGGAGGAAGGAGGTGAGAAATTCAAACTCACCTATATTGTCCAAGTGTTCACTACCAACGAGTGTGGCTGCCGCAGATGCACTAGCGCCTTTAGCATGCATGTCGTGATCTACAGCACTGGAAACATCACTACTGATCTCTGGGATAGCTCCCAAGTCCACAACAGACTCACTTCTCACAAAACTTTGTGCACGAACCTCCTCGGGCATAAAAACCTCACTGGCAGTTGAAGGAGCATCACTGGTAATACGGCTAGCAGGTATGATGAAACCACCAGCCGGAATGATGCTAAGGCGAGGAATGGCACCAAAAAGGGAAACTTTCTACTGCGGTGTTGATTTCACTTGTCTACCGCAACTTTCTACGTGAAAATCGTGGCCCGGTAGATCAGGAGGCACTAGAGGGAAAGCACCATCAGCCATCAAGTGGTCTACCAAGCTTGATGTAGAGTTTTGGACTCAATATCCCCTTACACAAATCTAGCCCGTGTCCAGCCCACTCGTGGATTGATATGTGGCCCATCAGAGCAGAAATTTTGAGCATCCACACTTATCTATTTATAGATTTTTTTTTTTTTTTCATTGTTAGTTTGGAGTAATTACTATAAGAAAGTGAAACCAAAGAAAACAGCTATTGATTATAAACTTGACTAAACCTATTGTGGACACTCATTGGAATCGTGTAGGTTGGTTTGGTCCAACGTGTCTAACAAGAAGTAACCACATTGGACTCAGACACTGTGAATTAGTCTAACTGCTTGGTAAAAGATATAAAGCATTCAAACCACATTCGACTGTAGAAAGAATATATAAAAAAGTCTTTACATAAAAAATAAAATTTTAAGAAAGAAGAAGAAAACTTTGCTTAGCGCATATACAATTTCATTGATCATTTTTGTTATCCATTAGATTGAATTTGCATCCATTGGTTTCCACGCAAAATGGGTTGGTAGTTGGGAATTCGGAGTACCACCTTAATGCATTAAAAATACGACAAAGTTTAGCTACAAACTAATTTGTAGTTAGGTCACTACAACTACTACGTGTCAATTAATAAGATCATTCACATGTCCTTTAGTCACATGACCTATTTAATAAGTCATGTGACTTTTTTAAATAATACATGTGGATGATCTTATAATCTGCCACATAGTAAGTTATAGCAAACTGATTACAAACTTGTCCATAAAAATACAAGTCTTGCAAACAAAGAAAAAATAATAGTAATAGGTGTTTGCTGAGGACCTGAGGTAATGACAAATAATTGTTATTGAAAAAATAAATTAAGCTTTTGTAACGTTAAGGGATTAAAGTAGGCATATGAGAAATACAAAATGTTGAAGAGTCGGATTATATGAAATTCGGCTCATCAAGATCTAAATAGCCAATTTTGGATTTTAAACATTTGGATCCCTCTTTCTCTCTCTCACAGACAAGCCCCTAAAGACATTTACATAAGAAATAAATAAATACATTCCAGAAGGTAGCTAAATATGAAATTATAATACCCTTATAAAAGGTCATTGCATACAATGGCAGTTTCAGGAATTTTTTACAAGGTGTTCATTACAAAACTTGAATATAATATCATACAAAAAAAATAATAATAATGATAATAATAATACTTGAATCTAATGGTATAGAAGAATTTGGTCTGCTATTATAATCATCATGTTTATATTTGTAGAAGATGAATCTTTCGATATAAGTGATTTTTTTTATAAAAAATTTCTCCATAGTACTAACAAAAAAATAAAAAATAAATAGACTATAAGGCATTCAACACGTAATGTGCAGATAAATAGACAAAAAGAATTTAATTTAATTAAGTTATATTATTAATTAAACACTATTATTTCAGTTGTTAATATTAATTACAAAGCCACAAAGTGACAAAACCACAAATAACCAAATAAATAAATCACAAATCAAAACACAAACCCACATAGTGAATACAGTAAAATTGTGAATTGAAACAAATAAACCATCGCATATCAAACTATCACCAATTGTTATTATTTAGGCTTATTTTGTTATTATGGTTGTTGTTTGAGTTAATTTTTTGTTGTTATTTGGACTTTTGTTTTTTTTAAATGTCTAGACTGTAATAGGAATGTGGTGTAAAAAGCCATATTTACACCATCAAACAAAATGTCCCATCATTTTTTTTTTTGAGTAAATTCCATATGATCCCCAGTGTAAAACCATGCTTTTACACCATCCAATGCAAACTCGCCACATCTACATTTTACTCAAATTAAAAAATTCTCACCCACACTCAATCCCTCTTGCTCCTTCTCTTTATCCGGTGGATTTCCCGGAGTTCTCTCTCTCCTTCACTTGCTCTCTTCCTCTAGATTTTTTTTTTTTTTTTTTCCACTCTCTCTCCAGATCCGGTGGACTTCCTAGGAGTTCTTTCTCTAGATTGGGGATTTTTTTTTTACCCTCAACAAACCAATACATAGTGCCGATCACAAGTACAACATTACTTAATTTTTGATGTTGATGTTAAAACACTTGATGAGTCATTGGGACTTAAAAAAAAAAAAACCCTTAAAATGCCAGTGAAGGAATGCCATCCCATTTCATAAAGAGAGAGACATGTGGATGCTAGTGGCTTGGAGGATGGAAACTACGACAGAGGTGGTGGCACCAGTGAAGGGGGAGGTCACAAAGAAGCCTTTGATAGGCATACAAACTCTTCGAGATTTTTTGAAATGACGGTGTGACATTTTTATTTTAGAAAATGATATTATGTCCCCCAAATTTGTCAAAAGATGACTCACTGTCCTCTCATTTTCTAAAAGATAGAGTTCATATCAAGGATAAAAACTTCTCTTAATGAGTTAGATTGTCATTTTTTAAAATAGGAAGGAGATATTGTCATTTCGCAAAACTTCAAGAGAGGTTATTGTAATTTACCATTTTCTTTATTTTTCAAAAAATATATATTGGTTATTTGAGTATGTTTTTAATGAGATTTTAATTTTGTATATTAGGCTAATGTTTTATTTGAAGAAAAAAATTGATGTACCATTGTTTTATTGGAGGGTGTAAATATAAGTTTTTATGTAACATATTTATTGAATTTAATGTTATATAAAATATCAGATATATGCATTAAATTTCTCATAATTAGTGAGGCCATACATCAATGGATCTTATATGTTATGACTTATGAGACATTTAAATTGAACGCAGTGGCGTGTCGACTCAAGGCCTAAGCCGCCTAGGCCGCTAGACCCTACCTACCCTAAAAAATTATAAAGGGTCCCAAGCCCCTCAAGACATGAACAAAATGTTATTGAATTTAATGTAATATAAAATATCAGATATATGCATTGAATTTCTCATAATTAGTGAGGCCACAAATCCATGAATCTTATATGTTATGACTTATGAGACATATAAATTGAATGCAGTGGCATGTCGGCTCAAGGCCTAAGCTGCCTAGGCCGCTAGACCCTACCTACCCTAAAAAATTATAAAGGGTCCCAAGCCCCCCAAGACATGAACAAAATGCCTTCAAAATTGCATAAGATGTCCCAAAACTTGTAATATGATATTTGATTTTTTTTATAAAAGAAAATATATAGGTGAATTTTGCATTATTTCCTTCACCGCCAAAAAAACTCTCAAAATATTTAACTAATAAAAATCTTATCCAATTAAAATCTTAAATTGTTTTACTGAAAGGAATATTTAATTGATATTTAAATAGTAAAAAAAAAAAAAAACTCACTTAAATTTATTACATTAGACCCCAAAATGTATTAAGCTAACGTGGTTGAATGCTTGAAAATATTTCTTCCAACTTTTGGCTTTCCTTTCTTAAACCATATCTTACGTTATAATTTTATTACACATGTTCAATAAAAAGAAAATTACAGGTTTGGTTAAATAACATTTAGGACCAACCCCCATCAAAGCGTCCTATCAATTTATAGAGGTCAGTTCAATTGTTTATCCTAAGAGCATTCGCACCCGGTCAACTAAACAAGCTTTTTAGTAAAAATAATTAACACTGTAGCTACAAATCACCCAAAATCAACTCCCATCCGGTTCTTTATTGTAGCTCAATCTTTACCTCTTGTGAATAGTACTCGATATCAATATCGAGTACTATTCACAAGTGGTAAACATTTTTTTTCATTTTTTATTCCTTCTCTCTCTCCTTTTTACTCTCCCAGACTCTTTCTCTCCGATCTTCCTCATCAAAAATTTCTCACGGCATCTTCTTCGTTTGTCCTATGGCATCATCGTCGGAAGTGTTGGATTTGTGTTGCAGACATGGGTTTGGTGGGGGTTGGGTTGCCGGCGTGGGTGTGGGTTTGTTGTTGGTGGTGCTACTGGCGTGGGTGTGGGTCTGTTGTTGATGGTGCTGCCGGCGTGGGTGTGGGTTTGATGGTGGAGCTGCCGGCGTGAGTGTGTGGGTTCGATGGTGGTGCTGCCGGCGTGAGTGTGTGGGTTTGATGGTGGTGCTGCCGGCGTGGGTGCGGTTGGGTTTGTATTTTGGTGGGTTTGTGGTGCCGGCGTGGGTGCGGTTGGGTTTGTATTTTGGTGGGTTTGTGGTGCCGGCGTGGGTGTGGTTGAGACTGTGGGGAAAAAAAAGAAAAAAATAATAATTGTTTTTATAATATTTTAATAAAATATACAGTAAAATAAAGAGTGAGATGTGAGTATGTTATAAATGATGTGAGGTAAAATAAATAAAGTTGGTTTTGAAAAGGTAAAGTAGCTAAAATTATAAAGAAGCGGATGTGAATGCTCTAAGTAACTAAAGCAAATTTTCATTAAAAAAAAAAGACAAAAAAAAAGTAACTAAAGCAAATGATCTACCAGCCTTCTTAGAGCATTGGCATTTGACTCAATAAACCATATATTTTGCATTTTTGCTACAATATAACTATACACACTCAAAACCGATCTGCATTAGACTCGTTACTGGCTTGAGAGAAAATGGTTTTTAAATAGTAGCTCGCCCTTTACCTTGATCTACGGTAGATCAACAAATTGGATTTTTGTAGTTTTATATTAGCTTTCTCTCTCCTCAAGCTAGAGGCCTCTCTCGCGCTCGAGCTCGTGGCAAGAAGCAAACTAGCCGATCGTCATTAAAAGGCATTGATCTTCATCGACGAGAGGAAGAGAGGAGCAAACAGCGCCAATTGACATCCGCTTTGACTCAGGTCTGCCAATCTATGTCGTGGGTGGAGTTGAGTGGCTGGGTCACAAACGGTGCCGTGGCTGGGTCATAAACTGTGACTAATTGCATGGGTTTGGGTAGCTGGCTAGCTGCTCACAAGTCCACCGATCTCCTTCCTCCGCTTGATTGAGAAGCTCTACAATGAGTTTGGGTGGTTGATTGCAAATGGGTTTGTGTGAGTTTTTGTGCTAAAATTTGTGAATCTTTGAAGGTTTGATTATTTTGTAATGGTTTTTGTGAAAATTTGAGAATTTTTGAAGTTGATTGTCTACAACTAGAATGAAAAAATGCTCAAATTGTGAAAAGGTAGGGGAAAGGGAAAAAAATATCCGGGGAGAGATGAGAGAGAAAATAGTAATAATATTTAAATAAAATGGAGAAAGAGATAAAGAGTATGATGCAGTTGCATTTAAACTTCTATTTTAGCTAAAATAGAAAAAATAAGTATTTTAATTATAATTTGGCTCAAATTATGTTGAGACTGATGAGAATGCTTGCTTTGGTGGTTGCTTTGCATGTTTCATTGTTTTGCTATCCCAAGATCAACGGTTGCAAGCATGATGAAAGAAAAAGAAGACCTAAAGCAAATGACCTAACTAATTTATACTTTGGTAGTTTCATGGTCATGCTGTTAGTACGAAATTCAAAAATAATGAGCTGGCGTACGAGTTGGCAAAAGTACCAATATAGAGTGGTGACACATAGGCTAAACAATGGCCAATATGTAAGCCAAGCAAAAGGGGGCATGTGAACCAATAGAAGTATAACACGTGGATTCGAGTAGTAAATGGACCATAAACCAATCAAATGATGGCACGAAGACAAAGTAACTAGCTGAGACCAAGGGACAATTATAAAGAAGCATGCGGGTTAATCAAGGAATAACACGTGTTTGGTTTTTTACATAGCCACACAGATGACATCTGGCAAGTAAAAGGCACGCATGATGCACGTTCCAAGATTATCTAACAGAAAGACCATGATCGAAACAGTTTAAACAAGTAACAGGAGCTATTTTTATGGGATTTGAAGAGAAGATCAAGGCATAAGAATGTAACTGTTGCAATTGACTTATAAATAGTAAACTCAATTGTATTTCAAAGGGCACGAAAAAACACACACACACCCCCAAGCAAACCCAAATAGCATTTGTTAGATTAGTTAAGAGAGCTTTCGATTGTAGCTTCCAGTATTTCCTTTACATGCTTTTAAGTACTTTTTCAATTAATTAAGAATGTCTTGTTTATGGTATTGTTACTTTATTTGACGTTTGGTTACCTCGATCGCATTATCGCATTATATTTTTACTTTAACTTAGGAGTAGTTACCTCGATTATACGATTAGCAATAGTTACTTTAGACCTAGCTTAAATTAGTTTAGTTTTAATCAATTAGTTACTTTTAGACACCCTCGATTAGCTTAATTAGTTATTGTAATTAAATCAATTAGTTACTTTAGACAACTTAGAACTAGTTAATCTAATTAGATAATCCCTTAGCCTAATAATATTTTAGCTTAGTTAACCTAATTAATAATTGCTACTTGTCTCTCTTACTTTCATTAGCATTAGCTTAATTACTTTCATTCTCTTTCCTTACTTGCATTTTATTTTAAGTTCTTTGGGCAAAGACAATCACCGAGCGTGTTAGCGTGTTAGATCGAAGTCAGATTGTGGTTCTAAGTTTGCGAAGAAGGCACTCAGATTGTGGTCTCTAAGTTTGATCGAGCATAGTTATTTGGTTTCCTTCACTACAACCCTTGGCGATCGAGCATATTCCTTGTTTGTTTTCTTCATTTAAGATAACAAATTGGCGACCATTCCTTGTAATCATTCTAGTTTGATGCGAGCATAACAAATTGGCGATCAGTAAGAACAATGCAAGCAATATAAAACCAGTGGAAAGGGTGTTAGAACAAGACCTGAATGAAAAAAGTGTGGAAAGTGGTGTTAGAGTTAAGGGCCTGAAGGAAGTTCTAGTTCAGAAAAGGACATTGAAATGTCCCCACCAGCCAAAAGCATGGCTGAAGACCTCAGATCCTATATGGGAATCCAAGAAAGGATAGAGGCACTCAATGAGAATGCCCGAAACGAACCACCAATGGTTCAAAGAGACGATATGACACAGTTATTTCTCCAAATTCTAAACAACCAAGATGGGAAGATGAAGAAATTGGAACAAACTATAAGTCAAAATATAGAAATAATGGAACAAAATATGAGTCAAAATATTGCTGCACTAATTTAGGGAATGGCTCAGAAGATTACCTCAAGAGGAATTGAAATAGACCAAGGATCTGGCCAGCAACCTCAAATAGAAGTGGTAACAACAAACAAGGACATACCCATAGGGTACCCTGTCAATTCGGCGGTAGGCCCTGAAGAAAGACCAACCAATATTGGTCTTAATCCCCTTGTAATAGAAACACATAGAGTGGGACAGCCACAGGAAGAACATGTTATAATAGAATCACCAAGAGTGGAACCACCTTACGTTAAGCCACCAAGAGTGGAATCACCAAGATTCGAGCCACCTAGAGTGGAACAACCAAGGATGGAGTCACCAAGAGTGGATCCACCTCAAGTCGAGTAGCTGAGAGTGAAACCATCAAGAATGAAACAACCACGATTCGAGCCACCAAGGACGGAGCCACCAAGAGTGGATCCACCTCGATTCGAGCAGCCAAGAGTGGAACCTCCGAGAGTGGGACCACCAAGGTTCGAACCTCCAAGAATGGAACCACCAAAGTTCGAACAACCAAGAATGGATCCACCTCGATTCGAGCAACCAAGAATGGAGCCCCCAAGGATGGAACAGCCTTGGTTTGAGTAACCTAGAATGGAACCACCTCGGTTTAAACAACCAAGGATGGAACCGCCTCGCTTTGAACAACCAAGAATGGAACCTCCTCAATTCGAGCCAAGAATGGAGCCACCTTGGATAGGACCACCTCAATTCGGGTTTCATAGGGCGGAACCATTTCAAGGCCAACCAGAAGGGTTTAGGGTTGAACCACCCCAAAGGTTTGAGCCGTATAGGGAGTAGGTTAGGTTTGAGCAGCCCTATGAGTTTAGAGTTTAGAAACAAACCTCATGTGCCCCCACGAAACGAATGTTATGTGCCCCCACAAAATAGAAGAAACAGGCTAAGAAATGATTATAATGGCCGAAACTTCCTGAGGAAGAGGTATTTAACAGAGGGATAAATCTTGAAGAAAGGAATCGAGGCATAGGAGCTGAACCAAATCCTAGGCCTGCACAAGGCCAAAACTTAAGAAACATAATCTTTGAAGTCCTCGATCAAGCATTTCCAGGCCAGAGAAGGACGCCAAGGCGTCCCTATAGGAAACTCTATCCCGAGAGGATAGATAGAGAGGAATGGCCTAAAGGGTTCAAAGTACCTGATTTCACTATGTTTTCAGGAGAGGATGAAAAAACAGCATTGGAACGTATCTCCAGATTTACTGTCCAGTGTGGTGAATATTCCAACAATGGGAATGGAAAGTTAAGAATGTTTCCTAATTCTTTAACAGGCCAAGCCTTTACCTGGTGTGCTGCATTACCGGCAAACTCTATCGAGTCCTGGGAAGAAATGGAGGAAAAATTCCAATCCCATTTTGCCAGATCAAACATAGGAGTTTCAATGGCAGACTTAGCTCAATTAAAGCAAAAACCAGATGAATCTGCAGAACAATTCATTATGAGGTTTAAAAGGATTAGGACACGATGCTACACAACGTTACCAGAGGCAGAATACGTTAAAATAGCCATCGATGGTCTTCATTTTGAGCTAAGAAATAAATTCGAAGGAATAACGTTCATCAATTTATTCGAGCTATTAGAGAGAGCATCCAGATTTGAAGGGCTTTTAAAAGAAGAGAATCAGAGGAAAAACTCTTCTTATGGGACCTATTACCAGGATCCCAATTACAAAATCGATCTGGCTGAATACGTAGGTCGAGGGCCATTTATCTGTGATGTTTTACATAAAAAGCAAATTCAAGCAAAAAAGTCCAATAAACTAGTTTCACCTTTAAAGGCCTACTCTTTTGATATAGAAAAAACAGATAAAATCTTTGATATCCTATACAAAGCTAACCAGGTAAAGATTATAGGAAGGCATAGATTTTCCTCTAAGAAGGAATTAAAAGGAAGAGACTACTGTAAATGGCATAGTACTTATACTCATGTAACTAAATCCTGTGTGACTTTTAGAAATGTGGTGCAAGATAAAATAGACAGTAATGTCTTAAAATTTCCTGAAATGCCTCAAGAAAACATGGCAGTGGATGCAGATTCTTTTCATTTTATAGATGTTAATACTACATCTGTTGACTTTAGTTCACTTATGCCTCATAGAAATTTGTATGTCAAAAATAATAAAGTTAAGGTTAACTCACTACAAGTTTTTGGTCCACAGGAAGGACAGTTAGTTCAAGAGATGAGCAGCCTAAAGATTGAGAGATCAGCTACCACAAGGCAAAGCAGCTCAGCCAAAGTAAGTGGCAGGAGCCTCTAGATTCAGGACAATAATGTCCATGCTGACAAAGGAAAGAACGTAGCACACCCCACAGAACAACCTATCATCTCTTACAAAGAGATGCTTAGGAAAGAGCCATTAAAAATTAATTCAGAAAGTGATGAAGATAACACTATCTGTGAAAGATGTAGTCACATATTGGCTAAATGCTTCTCTAGAACCAAGAAAGATGATGACTATAAACCACCAAAACTAGAACAACCAAAGTCAGTCCCAAAATCAATAGAGAACAGTAGATCTGAGCCAAGGTCAGCCCCACAAGTACACTCGATTCAATCAAGGCTTGGTTCTCAACCTGACCAGCCAAAAATGGCTCGATCAAGGCATGAGCTTCAACATGAACAGCCAAAAATGGTTCGACCAAGACATGATCTGCAACATGAACAGCCAAAGACGGCTCAATCAAAGGTTGGTTCCCAATATAAACAGCCAAGAATGGCTTAATCAAAGCTTGATTCTCGATATGAACAGCCAATAATGGCTCAATCAAAGCTTGATTCTCGATATGAGCAGCCAAGAGTTGTTCGATCGAGGTTTGGTTCTCACTATGAACAGCCAAGAATGGCTCGATCGAGGCTTGGTCCTCAATATGAATAGCCAAAAATGGCTCGCTCAAGGCCAAACCCACACTACACCCTAGACCCCAGATTTGAATCAATAAAAAAACCTAGAATGGTGAGACCACCAGTTTCGGAAACAGGGAGATGGGTTACCCTCAAAACCCCTGGGCTTAAACCAATACACAAACAGGAGTACAAATACGGCTACAACCCATATTTCTCAAGGATGATGTAAACTCAGAGGCAAAGATGGATAAGGCAGCAAGCAGCCTTATATCAGGAGTATGGACAAGGAGACCACCATTCATCTAGGTCAACTACCGACTCAGATTCCATGGAAGTAATAACGGGAGAAGAAGCCCCTGAATATCTCAGAGGACCTTACATTGGAGAAGAAAGCATTGTTGGTGCAATAACTAAAAATGTTGCAACACCAGTAAGGAATCACAAGGTGCAAGACACAAAGGGTGAGTCATGTCCAAACGAAGATTCAACAAAAACCCAGGATAATCACAAACAGCGAGAATATTGAATCAGAATCTGAGGAAGCCAAAACTTTACCAATACGCATAGGGCCAAAAAAAGGCCAAGTGGTACAGGTTTGGTTTGGCAAAAAGAAAAGAAGCCCGATGGGCAGTAAGGAAGCAAAAATCGAGGTAGAACAGTCCCAGGAAACACAAATGGAGAATGTTCAAGACAACCCAGTTAAGAATGCAAAAGATATTAACAGCATTGAAGATGCTGAAGGTATTGAGGATATAAACGGTGTTGAAGACATGGAAGACATGGAGAATATGGAAGATGTTGGAGATATCGAAAACTTGGAAGACATCGAAAACATTGAAGATATTGATACCTTTAAGAATTTTAAAGGTATTTATGATATCGAGGTTGAAGAAACTGATGATATGGGAGAGATGGAAGGAGTAGAAACCTTAGAAAGTGGTATCCAAACTGGAGAGCCAGACACTGAGTCTAAAGAGCCAAAGAGTGGGAAAACGCTTAATTGTAATGCCATTACCCTACCCAGAGAGTTCATGGCAACTACCTAGGTACAAAGGGAAGAAGATGCTCGAGGGGAAATACCCATCTTATTGGCAGAAGAGGAAGAGTGTCGAGACACAGGTAAAATCATATTTGAAAAACCTACTTTGGCTATGTGCCAACATTTAAAACCTTTATATATAAAGGCACACATGGATGGGAGACCCGTTAATAGGGTCCTGGTAGACAATGAAGCAGCAGTTAACATTTTACCAACCTCCATACTTAGAAAATTATTAAAAACAGAGAATGACCTAATTGTAACAGATGTTTCTGTTAGCGGTTTTGCTAGTGGAGCCACTAAAACAAAAGGGGTTATCCCTATCGAGGTCAAAGTCGGTAGCAAAATAGCCACAGTAGCATTCTTTGTTGTTAACACTGACTCAGCATATAATGCTTTGTTAGGAAGAGATTGGATACATTCCAATTGGGTTGTACCATCTTCTTTACACCAGGTATTAGTTTTTTGGAAAGATAACAATAATATCGAGGTAGTTAAAGCTGATGAAAGACCATTTGTGACTTATAATAACAATGTAGATGCACAATTATATAACGATTATGTGGGCATTGTCAAATTCACAAGGATAGACCAAAACGAAAACCCATCAAGAGTAACCGTTGGACCTAAAGAGCCTCTAACAATGGAGGACTTATTCAAGCTCAGCCAAAATTTGGAAGAGACAGAAACAGGGCCAGAAGTCGAGAATGGCCTCGATTATTATGTTGAAGATGTTGAATAAACCCACTAATATAAAGAAAAATGAGGCTATCGATCTGGCCCTAAGAAAGCTGGTGGGATACGTAACTGAGAAAAGGCTGGAACGAAACTCCCAGTTTGCTAAATGTGACATACAACCTAAGAATGGCCAAAGAATTGTGGGCCAGGAACAAATAAGCACACAGCCAATCAGAATGGATGATATCAAAGAGGAGGTTCAGGATCCCCTCGTTGAAGTGAATCTAGGAACAAAGGAAGACCCACGGGTAACCTTTGTAAGTGGTCACCTTGGACTAGAAGAATTTAATAAAGTTACAACAATCGTAAAGAAATACAAAGACTGTTTGCATGGGATTATCCAGAGTTGCCAAGACTAAGCAGGAAACTGGTGGAACATCGATTGTCAATCAAGGAAGGATTTCAGCCGTTTCAACAACCTCCAAGAAGAATGGCTCTAGACATCACCCTAAAAATAAAGGAGGAGATTGAAAGACTGGTTTGGGCAGGCGTCATCAGACCAGCCAGGTATGTCGAATGGTTATCGAATATAGTACCTGTTTTAAAGAAAAACGGCAAACTTAGAATTTGTATTGATTTTAGAAATATAAATATAGCCACACCCAAAGATGAATATCCTATGCCTGTAGCTAATTTGCTAATAGATGGGCATCTGGGTATAAAGCCTTATCTTTTATGGATGGACATTCAGGGTATAATCAAATATTCATTGCAGAAAATGACGTGCATAAAACTGCATTTAGATGTCCTGGATCTATAGGAACATTCGAATGGGTGGTAATGCCTTTTGGCCTAAAAAATGTTGGGGCTACATATCAAAGGGCCATGAATTCCATTTTTTATGACATGATTGGGAAATATATGGAAGTGTACTTAGATGATATAGTAATAAAGTCTCAGGACTTTGATAAGCATTTAGAAATCCTGGAAAAGGCTTTCATAAGAATGAGGAAGCATCAATTAAAGATGAACCCATTAAAATGTGCCTTTAGTGTTACTGCTGGAAACTTTTTAGGGTTTTTGGTACATAATCGAGGCATAGAGGTGGATAAAAATAAGGTTAAAGCTATCTTACAAGCTAAGCCTCCATCAAACAAAAAGGAGTTACAAAGATTACTTGGGCAAATAAACTTTTTAAGAAGATTTATTGCGAATGTGGCAGGAAAAACCAAAGTTTTCTCTCCTTTGCTTCGATTGAAGGACCATGAGGCATTTGTATGGCATGAAGAACATCAAAAAGCATTTGATGCCATCAAGCAATATTTGACCACTCCACCAGTGTTGATTCCTCCAAGAGAAGATAAACCACTGAAGTTGTATATTTTTGCTACTCAAGAATCGATTGGAAGCCTGTTGGCCCAAGACAATGAAGATGGCCATGAACTGGCTATTTTTTATTTAAGTAGGATTTTAAATCCAACTGAATGCAGATATTCTACTGTTGAAAAACTTTGTTTAGCTTTGTATTTTTCTGCGTTTAAATTAAGGTATTACATGTTGACTTATATTGTGTTTGTCATTGCTCAAACTGATGTTATTAAATATATGCTGTCAAAACCTATCTTAAGTGGAAGAATGTGCAAGTGGAGTTTAGCCTTAGTAGAGTTTCATTTACTATATGTACCACAAAAAGCAATTAAGGGCCAAGCACTAGCGGATTTTTTGGCTGATCATCCTTGTGAGGATGTGCCACATGAAGCCCAATATGTGGCTTGAGTTCCTTGGAAGCTCTATTTTAATGGCTTAAGGGCCGAACAAGGAGCAGGTGTTGGAATAGTTTTGGAATCACCACAAGGAGCGAAAACCCAATTAGCTTTTAGAGTAGAAAAGGTATGTTCTAACAACCAAGTAGAATATGAAGCCTTGGTGTTAGGGCTGGAAATACTTTTGCAAATGGGGATAAAAAATGTCACGGTATTTGGTGATTCACAATTGGTAATCAATCAAGTTAAGGGATAATATAAATGTGGAAGTGTATTACTAGCCCCATATTTGGTATCTGTCTGACAATTGGTGCAAGAATTTCAAGAGTGCACTTTACATCATATACCTCGAGAAGAAAACCATGAGGCTAATAGAATGGCCCAAGCAGCCTCAGGATATAGGCCAATCGAGGGGGAAAAAGTCAAAATCGAGGCACTAAAAACAAGAACTCTACCATCAATATTTACCAAGCAACTAGGAACAGAGATCTTTGCCCTCGAAGGAGGGAAAGAAGATTGGAGAAGTCCAATTATCTTATACTTGAGAAGCCCAAGTGGCTGCACCAACAATGCCTTGAAACTCAAAGCCAGAAGGTATGTATTGATAGAAGAAGATGAATGCCTATTCAAACGTGGGGCTGATGAAATTTTGCTTAAATGTATAAACATGAAAGAAGCAATGCAAGTAATGGCTGAAGTACATGAAGGAATTTGTGGAGCACACCAGTTAGGAATAAAAATGAAATGGCTAATCCATCGATATGGATATTATTGGCCAAAAATCCTAAAAGACTGCATCAAGTATGCTCATGGATGTGAGGCATGTCAAAAACATGGACCTTTGCCCAGACTGCCTGCTACCGAGTTAAGCTCGATCATTAAACCTTGGCCATTCAGAGGATGGGCAATAGATTTAATTGGGAAAATAAGACCTACCTCGAAGAAGAAGAATTGTTTTGTAATTGTGGCTAAAAATTATTTTACAAAATGGGTGGAAGCCAAAGCTTATAAAGATGTAACTGAATACGATGTGATTAAGTTCATAAAAGAAACAATAGTCCATCGATTTGGTTTACCTCAAAGTATTACTATGGATAATGGAATGGCTTTTAATGGATCAAGGGTCTTGGCTTTTGCACAAGAATATAGCATTAAAATTCTTAACTCTATACCATATTATGCACAAGCAAATGGACAAGCAGAGTCTACCAACAAGATCATCAATGCCAATTTAAGGAAAGTTGTTAATAATAATCTCTCGAATTGGGATGAGCTATTATCAGAAGTGTTATAGGCTTATAAAACCTCTAAAAAGCTAAGTATTAACACAACTCCTTTCTCATTAGTTTATGGCCATGACGCAGTACTCCCTGTGGAAGTAACTATCTAATTATTAAGAGTGACTAGACAAAACCAACTGAGCCATACAGACTATGGGGATGGTATGATGTCAGAGATGGATGATTTGGATAAGGCACAAGTGGCAGCCTTAAACTCTATTATTCTTCAAAAGTAAAGAGTTATTAAGAACTACAATCGAATGGTTAGACCCAAGACTTTTGCTGTAGGAGACTTGGTTTGGAAAGTAATATTACCCCTTGGGACCAAAGATCCTTACTTAGGAACATGGTCACCTAACTGGGAAGGGCCTTACTTGGTCAGCCAGTTATTACTTGGTCAGCCAGTTATTTGATGGAAATGCTTATAAGTTAATGCACGTTAACGGGGAAGAACACATAAGGTCAATAAATGGAAAATACCTTAAGCCTTACAAACCAAGTTTTAGTGAAATGGTTTATCAGCATAAAAAGTTTTGAACAAAAGAAAAATGATAAGACTTAAAGCTAGCTTGAAAAATTTACAAATAATAAGGCTCAAAGAAAGCTTGAAAGTTTTACAAAAATTGGAGTATATCCAGAAGACAAGAAAAGAGAAGAAACAAAAGATCATAGTTCTTTGAAAGCAGCAGAGAGACCAGCCCAACTCATCAAGGGTAGCATCTCGAGGTCAGCAATCTTAGACTAAAGAGTTTGGATGTCTTGTTCAACTCTGGAGATTAACTCTACCCTTTGAACCAGTCCCTGGCTTTCAGCATGAACAGTCTGAAGCTCCAAACACTTTTGGGTGCGTTTGGATCTCCAGAGTTGAAGTTCAGCCTCAAGTGATTTTACTTTTTGGTCAATGGACTTCAGTTCAGATGCCTTGGTCTGAAGATCAAGTTGATGAGCTTGCAATTGGGAAACTCTTTGTTTATGGTTTGCTTCTTGGCTAGTAGCTCGATTTCTTTTCTCTTGGGCTGCCTGGAGGTTAGAAATAGTATTGTCCAAGTTCTGCACAAACTGACCCAAAAGAGCCCTACCACTCTCGTTTAGGACAGAAGAGTGAATAGTCAAAAGTCGAGCCACTTGTCGAAATTGATCCACCGAAGCAGCATCCAGGAGCACTAGACCAACAGGTTTTTGCAAAAGCTCTTTTAACTGGCTGATTGTTGTTTAGAGCTGATCTCTGGAAGGTTTCAAAGAGACAGAGGTAGAAGAAGTCTTGGTGAGAGTCTGGCATTGTTAAAGGGTCAAGGAGACATCTTCAAGAAGTTTGTCAATGTCCCCAGGACCCTCTTGCATACATGGAGCCTGCAATAGGAAAAATAAGTTAAGTAGTAAAGACACAAGAAGAGCAAGAAACTAAAGTGAAAAGCATACTAACCAAGGAAGCAGTAGCTTCGATAATTAGGGTTGCAGCCTTGATCGAGGTCCTGACCTTAATAGCTGGCTGAACAACTTGCTGCACAGACACCACATGAGCCATAACAGCTGGTTTTGTCAGTTTTGCCTCCTTTGGCATCACCTACTATGCACCCTTCTTCTTAGCAACCTCTACCTTCATCTTCTTTTCTTCCTTCTTTTGCTCCTCTTCTTGCTTTTTCTTCTTTTCCTCATCTTCTTTCCTTTTCCTCTCAAGTTCTTATTGTCTTTTCTTATCAGCTTACGCTTTTTCTTTTTTCTTCATCTCCAACCTCCTTGCAATTTCAGCAATCCTCTCCTCCTCGACTTTATCAGCTTGCCTTTTCTTTTCTTCCTCAGCTTCCAAACGCTTCCTTTCAACCTCCTCAGCTTCAAACTTGGCTTTGAAGGCAGCAGCAAGTTGTATAGCATCCTCAACTTGAATCTTGGCCTGCAAAGCAGCAACAACAAGTTTAGCAAATTTTTTAACCTTCTTATATTTCTTGGCTATCGCTCGATCTTCAACTTCAAGAGCCTCCTAAGCCTCGATGATACCATTCAGCACTTGTTTTTGTTTGTCTACCTTTTTCATCAAATTGGACAAGGTAGTAACATCATCGAGGTTCTCATCCAAAGGTTCCACCTCGAGGATCGAAGGGTCAGGAGGGCTTCTTAGCTGCAGTTTTAATGAGCTTCCTGCCAGAAGGTTTGGCACCTTTGGGGGAAGCAGTAGGGTCGACTTCTTCTTCAACCTCAGGGGATTTGCGTTTGGTTAAAGTTCAAACCCATTGCTTTAAGGGAGCTGGAAGCATGAAGAGAGTAGTTTGACTCTGGACGCTTTCCTTGGCCTTCTCAAAGGCTGCATCCTAGAGCAAGTTGGCCTGATAACACCTCATTAGTTGATTTCTCAAATCAAAGGCCACTTCAGCAAGTCCAGCATGATGAGCAACAACTCTATCAGTGACTATATTAATAAGATTAATTAAAGGGTCAGAACTTACTTCAGTAGTAGCAAGCTTTTGAGAAGAAGAGTCACCAATAATTCTCTTCCTAGAAAGGGAAATCTGCTGAAGAGGTTGGGGAGCCACATAACTGGCTATATATTCGATGCCAGCATCTGAAAGAAATAAATAAGATTAGCATAACACTTAAAGACCAAGACAAGCAACATATGCAAAGTAAGGAAGGTAAGAGAAAAATACTTGTAAGCTGGTACATCAGAAATCCAGGACAACACCCATGAAGGGCCTCAATCAGGTCATCTTCATTATTGAAGTTGGCCATGTAGGACCGCCACCAGTTGTGGAACATAGAAGAGGAAACTGATTAAGGCGAAAATGGTGTGAAAACAAAGCTTGTGACCTATTCCCTAGCTAAAACACTTAATTGCTTGGCTTCATCTTTAGAAATGACAGCTCGAGCCATCCAATCCGTGTTTTTAGTCCATGTGAGGGGAACATGCAACAATTGAACAAGCCCAAATTGCCTCGCCACCAGCGAAGGGTAATATGTTTCAACATCAGCACTGGTGGACCTAATAACCACAAAGTCCCTTGATTGGAGACAAGCACCCCATGCCGAGTCTTTTCTGAAGAAGCCTTGGCTCGAGAACTGTTACAAGTCCTCAGAACCATACTTCTTTGCCTCGAACGGCATGAATTCTTCAGGTAGTCTCCTCCTCGATGAGTCGCTGAAAAGCTTGAAGCATGTAGGGAAGGAGGGGATTCCCTTTTCTTTAGGAAACCTAGCATGCATCCAGGCTTCTCCATAAGACCACGGCACGACGGTAGGATGAAGCTCAGGAGTAATCGAGGGGAAGTAGGAATAGGCCCACATTTGAATGAGCCAAACGGGCCCACCATGGGATTGCTTGGGCTTAGTGCTGAGCAAGAACATGGCTCGATAGAGTTCCCCTAGTAAGAATAAACTTATATCGACAGGAATGCCATTAACCAAGCATCGAGCAATTGGCATGTAGTAGTTTATGACCCGTTTGGAGGAGGTGCAAGTCAAGAACCTACATATCCAAAACAAATAAAACATGCATTCCTCCTTGTAAGAAACGAGTGAGGCACCAGCACCCTTCACATGTTCGATAAAGTCATTATAGCCCAGGGGCACGCCTTTAAGGAAGTCCTCTTCAGGGCCTGTACCAACGGCCATTAAGGGGTGAGCCATTGCACCCATAGGACGTAAACCCAGCAGAGCAAAAACATCAAACACTGTAGGGGTCATATATCCCTTAGGGAAAGAAATAGTATTGGTTGCTGGGGACCAGAAGCATAGAAGAGAGGTTAGCAGGTTGGGGTTAATAGGCATTTCATATTTTGAAGCACGAATGGCTTCGTTAATCCATAGTGTCTTCCATTTATCAAGTTTGGAAAGAGCCAACCTTGCTACCCAGGCACCCCAACTGGGAGTCGGCTTGTACCATGTGACAGAAGTGGTGAATGTGTCCCATTCTCCCCAATCCATTGACTTATTTTGGTAGATAGAAGCGAAGTGAGAATGGTAAGGAAAGATTAGAGAAAGATCCTCAGGGTAAGATGAGAATATAGGACCCAAACCACATCGAGGTGATGTGGAGACAAAAGAAGAAGAGGTCGGGGCATTACCACGAGGGGTAAGAATATCAGTAAGGCGTTGAGAGGTAGGAAGT
The DNA here is from genome assembly GCA_907173295.1 of Fagus sylvatica. Lineage (NCBI taxonomy): Eukaryota > Viridiplantae > Streptophyta > Magnoliopsida > Fagales > Fagaceae > Fagus > Fagus sylvatica. The sequence continues at coordinate 26,219,255 of OU015762.1, read as the reverse complement.
GTCTTGATTATCTGAATGGCACGATTGCAAGGATCACTATTAGAAGAAGATTTAGCCATTTTAATGGTCAAAACAAGGGATCGAAGGTAATGACAAGGGTTCACAGTAGAATTGGAAAAGGAAAAAACACTTGAAGACAGAGAAAGCATCAGAGAAGAGACGTTTGGGAGTTGGTAGGATTTTTGAAAGTCAGAATACTGAAGTGACTATTGATCAAATGAAGTGACTATATGTCTTTCGTTCATTTAAGAGCCGCATAAAGGTTGACATAACCGCCAGAAGGCAGAATGCACCCTGAAGCATTTCATTCACACGATTGGTAAAGGATCTTCACCGAATCGCGTGTGAGGGGCATGTGTTAGTACGAAATTAAAAAATAATGAGCTGGCATATGAGTTGGCAAAAGTACCAATATGGAGTGGTGACACATAGGCTAAACAAAGGCCAATATGTAAGCCAAGCAAAAGGGGGCACGTGAACCAATAGAAGTATAACACGTGGATTCGAGTAATAAGTGGATCATAAACCAATCAAATGATGGCACGAAGATAGAGTAACTGGCTGGGACCAAGGGCCAATTATAAAGAAGCACATGGGCTAATCAAGGAATAACACGTGTTTGGTTTTTTACATAGCCACACAGATGACATCTAGCAAGTAAAAGGCACGCATGATGCACGTTCCAAGATATCTAACAAAAAGACCACGATCTAAGCAGTTTAAACAAGTAACATGAGCTATTTTCATGGGATTTGAAGAGAAGATCAAGGCATAAGAATGTAACTGTTGGAGTTGGCTTATAAATAGTAAACCCAATTGTATTTCAAAGGGCACGAAAAAACACACACACCCCCAAGCAAACCCAAATAGCATTTGTTAGATTAGTTAAGAGAGCTTTCGATTGTAGCTTCCAGTATTTCCTTTGCATGCTTGTAAGTACTCTTTCAGTTAATTAAGAACTAGACTATAACCCGCGCAATGCGCAACTCTTTTTTATTATTTTTCTAAAAATATGTTTCTAACAAAACAACTTAACTAAGAAGAAGGGGAAAAAAAATAACAATAAAAAAAAATGTAAAATAGAAAATGTAAATAATTTTTATTTGCGCTTAAAAATATAAATGATCATTTTTATTATATCTCATCAAATGTATTATACTGATTTTTGTTATATTTTGTCGAATGTATTATACTATGTCTATAAAGATAACTACCAATAATTTCCTAACTTAGTTTCATCGATTCCTTTCAATTGGGGTTTATATCCCGGGCCGGGGTTGTATTCACTTAGCAAAAAGAAAAAAACTCATTTCACATTGTTTATGAATTTCAATCACTTTGATAAACCTCAATTATTCCATATATGGATTCTAAATGTTCAGAGGTTTCTCATTTTTGTTTAACTTACAATACTTTGATAGTACAAATAAATAACATAATTTGTCACATATTTAATTATCCCATCTTTACCTTTTTTGACTTTCTTTTGTTTCTCTTTTCATCTTTTTTTGGGCAATTTATCACTTATTAATAATCACATAAATAATATCTGTGACCATAGAACTCCATCATATAACAAATTGGTTCACAGGAGATAAAAATGACAATGTTGTCTTAAGTCTAACACGTATCTCTTAGGAAAATTTAACACATAGAAAAAAAAATGTTAAGATGTTATTCCCTCTACCCCTAAAAAATAAATAAATAAAAAAATTAACACAATTGCCTCTTTTGGTTATCTCTAAATGATAGTCCATTGATCTCCTAAATCTCAGATAATTTGAATGTTGCCTCATCAATTCTAATATGAGTGTTGAAAAATAATTTATACTTAACACTTACCCCCAAAAATATATTAAACAGATAGTTCTCAAGTTATTTAGCACATCCAATTGTATAAAAATAAAATAATTAAGTCAAACTATATTTTATATACAGTTAGATAGTATCACAAAAAAAAAAAAAAAAAAAAAACATTTTTGGTTGCAAAAATAGAGGACTACAACTTAACCAAGCAAAAATACTTTGAATATATCCAATTGTATAAAAATAAAAAGATCAAGTCAAACTAAATTTTGTATGCACTTAAATAGTATCAGAAATTGTAAAAAAAAAAAAAAAAAATTTTTGGTTGCAAAAAATAGAGGACTACAACTTAACCAAGCAAAAATACTTCAAATGTAAAATATACATATTGCATATTGCATAGAAAAACTCATTCTAACTATATCCTCCACTCTCTTCAAGACCAACTCGGCTAATGCATCTGCATGCATGAAAAAAAAAAAAAAAAAAACATATGATCAGAATCAATTGAAATTGCTAATAACAATGAGACACGTTTTACTCCACTCCCTTTAAGATCAATTCATTAAGGTATCTCATGACAGAAGAATATCCTTTTACATAATTATAGCTAGAGTCATATAACTCATGAAAGAATTTCATATAATAATTCAAATGAATATTTTAAAAGCATGAAATTCTGCCTCATGTTCCTTTTCAGTTTTCACGAAAGTATATTGTCATACAACAACTATCATCATTGATTTAACTTTTAAAGCAAAAAGGAAACGAAACTTTTATGGCGAAACCACATATATAGTTAAAGTATCATTTTTCGATGTATCTGCAAGTATTAATAGCTATTTAGCATTCAACTTGGAAAAAAACTCAACCTAACTATAGCAGTTTATAATCTAAACAAATCTTTGCTCTTTAAATAAAGAAAATATAATTTTCAAATATACAATTATCAACATAGCAAACACATAGAAATTTAACCTCAGATTAGATGAAAATGAAGGTAATACTTATGTAAACTTTATCTTGCCCAAGCTCTTATTTTCACTTAAATATTAAATATTAGAAAATAATTATATATACAATAGTAAGTAAATTAGACGCAAACAAAAATAAAATATGCAAACAAAAAGAAAATATAATATAAATTGATACAAACTTAGGTATACTTTATCTTACCTAAGCTCTTATTTCCACTTAAATATTAAATATTAGAAAATAATTATACAATAGTAAGTAAATTAGACGCAAACAAAAATAAAATATGCAAACAAAAATAAAATACAATATAAATTGATACAAACCTAGGGATGGAACCCAAGTACTCATAAAGGGGTTGGACTTTTTGGGGAGTAGAATGACCATTAGGGCGAATGCCCAAGTTGAAATTTAAATATATATTTGAAATAACATATATTGTGTTTAACAGATTTGACTGAAATATATTTATTTATATCTGAATTAATTAATAAGACCATTTAATTTATTAAATATGAGCATTTAATTGGAGTATTTAATTGGGTAGTGGGTATTTAATTTATTAATGGTGTAGTTTTTATTATGGGGTAGTGGGTATTTAGTTTAGTTTATTTAATTCATATGCCACCTAAGATGTTAGGTATCAAGCAAAAGGCATTGCCATACATGCCACATGGCAAAGATATGGCAATGTCTTCTGCTTTAATTTATATATATACAATAGTAAGTAAATTCGACGCAAACAAAAATAAAATACAATATAAATTGATACAAACCTAGGGATGGAACCCAAGCACTCACAAAGGGGTTGGACTTTTTGGAGAGTGGAATGACCATTAGGGCGAATGCCCAAGTTGAAATTTAAATGCATATTTGAAATAACATATATTGTGTTTAACAGATTTAGCTGGAATATATTTATTTATATCTGAATTAATTAATAAGACCATTTAATTTATTAAATATGAGCATTTAATTGGAGTATTTAATTGGGTAGTGGGTATTTAATTTATTATGGGGTAGTGGGTATTTAGTTTAGTTTATTTAATTCATGTGCCACCTAAGATGTTACGTGTCAAGCAAAAAGTATTGTCAGACATGCCACATGGCAAAGATATGGCAATGTCTTCTGCTTTAATTTATATATAGATTTATTAAATATGAGCATTTAATTGGAGTATTTAATTGGATAGTGGGTATTTAATTTATTATGGGATAGTGGGTATTTAGTTTAGTTTATTTAATTCATGTGCCACCTAAGATGTTACGTGTCAAGCAAAAAGTATTGTCAGACATCCCACATGGCAAAGATATGGCAATGTCTTCTGCTTTAATTTATATATAGATGTCTTGTTTATGGTATTGTTATTTTATTTGACGTTCTAGTTACCTCGATCGCAATATATTTTACTTTAACTTAGGCGTAGTTACCTCGATTAGTAATAGTTACTTTAGACTTAGCTTAAATTAGTTACTTTAGATACCTCAATTAGCTTAATTAGTTAGTGATGAGGAAACAATCAAAAAAGCTTTTCATATTCAAAAAAACCCAATAGACAAGATTTGGCTAGCACCTTATTTGCTCCTGTGTAAAGTCTCTAAAGCCCTCACAAGTTTGCCACACAGCCTGAGCCCCAGGGCATTCCCACAACGCATGGAAACGAGTTTCTGGATCTTTTTCACATATTTCACAAGTAAAAGAGGGAATAATACATTTATCAAATAATCTACAATCGGTGAGATGTATTGGCTAAAATCATATTGAACTCATGAAATGATGCTTCATTGTCTTTGATGGCAAAATTTGAGGCAACGATTTGGTGCTTTCAAATGATACAAAGATCAAATTAAAATTCTTCCTATTACTTTTATAACTAGTCGCAAACCTGTGCGATGTACAGAAAAATTATTGAAAATAAAATCTAAATTAATTTTGATTCCTTTTACTTCTTTTTAAAATCTAAATTAATTATTATTTTATTTTTTTTTTTTTTGTAGTTCAAAATGTTGTAGGCAAGATCGATAAAGAGACTTTACGAATCGGATTTAGGATAGATCCTACTTTTTGGTTTAAAAAAATAACTAAGAAAGTATTTACCATAGGATAATTAAAATTTAATATAATGTAATTTTTCTTTTGGCATAAGTTGAATATAGTCCAATTTTTATAAAACACGATTCATGTTTATATTTACCATATGGATCATGTTTCCATCCAAAAATAAAATAAAGGATACTTAAAATAAGAAGAAGGACAAATAAATACATGGACACATGATTATATGATCAAACCTAAATAATTTTCATAACTCATTTCAAGCTCACATGGTTTCATTATAACAAATCCATCCATCTTTCTCCATTGCCAGCAACAAAATTAAATGAAATACATAAGAAAAAAAAAAAAAAAAAAAAACTCTAAAAATCTTGATGAAAATTGATAATTATGATTATTATTAAAAGATATTTATATTGTGTTTATATATGGAATATATTTTAGTATTAGACATTAATTATGATTGTGTTTTATATATGGAATAATATATTCTTTTATTAAAGAAAATATGATGTGTCAAAATTCTAATGGAATGTTTAATAATAGAATAAAATTTAAATTCAAAGATCGATAAAGAAACTTTACGAATCGGATTTAGGATAGATCCTACTTTTTGGTTTAAAAAAATAACTAAGAAAGTATTTATCATAGGATAATTAAAATTTAATATAATGTAATTTTTCTTTTGGCATAAGTTGAATATAGTCCAATTTTTATAAAACACGATTCATGTTTATATTTACCATATGGATTATGTTTCCATCCAAAAATAAAATAAATGATACTTAAAATAAGAAGAAGGACAAATAAATACATGGACACATGATTATATGATCAAACCTAAATAATTTTCATAACTCATTTCAAGCTCACATGGTTTCATTATAACAAATCCATCCATCTTTCTCCATTGCCAGCAACAAAATTAAATGAAATACATAAGAAAAAAAAAAAAAAAAAACTCTAAAAATCTTGATGAAAATTGATAATTATGATTATTATTAAAAGATATTTATATTGTGTTTATATATGGAATATATTTTAGTATTAGACATTAATTATGATTGTGTTTTATATATGGAATAATATATTCTTATATTAAAGAAAATATGATGTGTCAAAATTCTAATGGAATGTTTAATAATAGAATAAAATTTAAATTCAAAGATCGATAAAGAAACTTTACGAATCGGATTTAGGATAGATCCTACTTTTTGGTTTAAAAAAATAACTAAGAAAGTATTTATCATAGGATAATTAAAATTTAATATAATGTAATTTTTCTTTTGGCATAAGTTGAATATAGTCCAATTTTTATAAAACACGATTCATGTTTATATTTACCATATGGATTATGTTTCCATCCAAAAATAAAATAAAGGATACTTAAAATAAGAAGAATGACAAATAAATACATGGACACATGATTATATGATCAAACCTAAATAATTTTCATAACTCATTTCAAGCTCACATGGTTTCATTATAACAAATCCATCCATCTTTCTCCATTGCCAGCAACAAAATTAAATGAAATACATAAGAAAAAAAAAAAAAACTCTAAAAATCTTGATGAAAATTGATAATTATGATTATTATTAAAAGATATTTATATTGTGTTTATATATGGAATATATTTTAGTATTAGACATTAATTATGATTGTGTTTTATATATGGAATAATATATTCTTATATTAAAGAAAATATGATGTGTCAAAATTCTAATGGAATGTTTAATAATAGAATAAAATTTAAATTCAAAGATCGATAAAGAAACTTTACGAATCGGATTTAGGATAGATCCTACTTTTTTGGTTTAAAAAAATAACTAAGAAAGTATTTATCATAGGATAATTAAAATTTAATATAATGTAATTTTTCTTTTGGCATAAGTTGAATATAGTCCAATTTTTATAAAACACGATTCATGTTTATATTTACCATATGGATTATGTTTCCATCCAAAAATAAAATAAAGGATACTTAAAATAAGAAGAAGGACAAATAAATACATGGACACATGATTATATGATCAAACCTAAATAATTTTCATAACTCATTTCAAGCTCACATGGTTTCATTATAACAAATCCATCCATCTTTCTCCATTGCCAACAACAAAATTAAATGAAATACATAAGAAAAAAAAAAGAAAAAAAAAAACTCTAAAAATCTTGATGAAAATTGATAATTATGATTATTATTAAAAGATATTTATATTGTGTTTATATATGGAAATATATTTTAGTATTAGACATTAATTATGATTGTGTTTTATATATGGAATAATATATTCTTATATTAAAGAAAATATGATGTGTCAAAATTCTAATGGAATGTTTAATAATAGAATAAAATTTAAATTCAAAGATCGATAAAGAAACTTTACGAATCGGATTTAGGATAGATCCTACTTTTTGGTTTTAAAAAAATAACTAAGAAAGTATTTATCATAGGATAATTAAAATTTAATATAATGTAATTTTTCTTTTGGCATAAGTTGAATATAGTCCAATTTTTATAAAACACGATTCATGTTTATATTTACCATATGGATTATGTTTCCATCCAAAAATAAAATAAAGGATACTTAAAATAAGAAGAAGGACAAATAAATACATGGACACATGATTATATGATCAAACCTAAATAATTTTCATAACTCATTTCAAGCTCACATGGTTTCATTATAACAAATCCATCCATCTTTCTCCATTGCCAGCAACAAAATTAAATGAAATACATAAGAAAAAAAAAATCTTGATGAAAATTGATAATTATGATTATTATTAAAAGATATTTATATTGTGTTTATATATGGAATATATTTTAGTATTAGACATTAATTATGATTGTGTTTTATATATGGAATAATATATTCTTATATTAAAGAAAATATGATGTGTCAAAATTCTAATGGAATGTTTAATAATAGAATAAAATTTAAATTCAAAGATCGATAAAGAAACTTTACGAATCGGATTTAGGATAGATCCTACTTTTTGGTTTAAAAAAATAACTAAGAAAGTATTTATCATAGGATAATTAAAATTTAATATAATGTAATTTTTCTTTTGGCATAAGTTGAATATAGTCCAATTTTTATAAAACACGATTCATGTTTATATTTACCATATGGATTATGTTTCCATCCAAAAATAAAATAAATGATACTTAAAATAAGAAGAAGGACAAATAAATACATGGACACATGATTATATGATCAAACCTAAATAATTTTCATAACTCATTTCAAGCTCACATGGTTTCATTATAACAAATCCATCCATCTTTCTCCATTGCCAGCAACAAAATTAAATGAAATACATAAGAAAAAAAAAAAAAAAACTCTAAAAATCTTGATGAAAATTGATAATTATGATTATTATTAAAAGATATTTATATTGTGTTTATATATGGAATATATTTTAGTATTAGACATTAAATTATGATTGTGTTTTATATATGGAATAATATATTCTTTTATTAAAGAAAATATGATGTGTCAAAATTCTAATGGAATGTTTAATAATAGAATAAAATTTAAATTCAAAGATCGATAAAGAAACTTTACGAATCGGATTTAGGATAGATCCTACTTTTTGGTTTAAAAAAATAACTAAGAAAGTATTTATCATAGGATAATTAAAATTTAATATAATGTAATTTTTCTTTTGGCATAAGTTGAATATAGTCCAATTTTTATAAAACACGATTCATGTTTATATTTACCATATGGATTATGTTTCCATCCAAAAATAAAATAAATGATACTTAAAATAAGAAGAAAGACAAATAAATACATGGACACATGATTATATGATCAAACCTAAATAATTTTCATAACTCATTTCAAGCTCACATGGTTTCATTATAACAAATCCATCCATCTTTCTCCATTACCAGCAATAAAATTAAATGAAATACATAAGAAAAAAAAAATCTCTAAAAATCTTAATGAAAATTGATAATTATGATTATTATTAAAAGATATTTATATTATGTTTATATATGGAATATATTTTAGTATTAGATATTAATTATGATTGTGTTTTATATATGGAATAATATATTCTTATATTAAAGAAAATATGATGTGTCAAAATTCTAATGGAATATTTAATAATAGAATAAAATTTAAATTCAAAGATCGATAAAGAAACTTTACGAAGATAGATCGGACTTTTTGGTTTAAAAAATCATACTTTTTGGTTTAAAAAAATAACTAAGAAAGTATTTATCATAGGATAATTAAAATTTAATATAATGTAATTTTTCTTTTGGCATAAGTTGAATATAGTCCAATTTTTATAAAACACGATTCATATTTATATTTACCATATGGATTATGTTTCCATCCAAAAATAAAATAAAGGATACTTAAAATAAGAAGAACAACAAATAAATACATGGACACATGATTATATGATCAAACCTGAATAATTTTCATAACTCATTTCAAGCTCACATGGTTTCATTATAACAAATCCATCCATCTTTCTCCATTGCCAGTAACAAAATTAAATGAAATACATAAGAAAAAAAAAAAACTCTAAAAATCTTGATGAAAATTGATAATTATGATTATTATTAAAATATATTTATATTGTGTTTATATATGGAATATATTTTAGTATTAGACATTAATTATGATTGTGTTTTATATATGGAATAATATATTCTTATATTAAAGAAAATATGATGTGTCAAAATTCTAATGGAATGTTTAATAATAGAATAAAATTTAAATTCAATTAGGAAATATATATTAAAACAATGAGGTGTAAAATTGTGAGATTTTGAAAGCTTATGTGGTATAACATGATGAGGTCAACCAAAAGTCAAAAAGTTTCGATTTTACATTATAGTATAGATTAAAGACATTTTATTTATATGATAATATAAAAATTTCATATGGACGAAACAAAGAGAAAGTGTAAGGATACAACTTTTGTCGTAATTTTAACGTGTAAAATTATAATAGAAAACAATCACGTTTATATGAACTTGCCTTTTCTTTCTTTCTTGCTCATATTTGTCACTTCAAAGTTTATCACTAAACTTTTATAAAATCACTTATCAAAAAAGAGGAAAAAAAAACTTTTATAAAATCAGACAAAAGTGAGATTGCATTGTACAATAGGTAAGTACAACCTTTATTGAAAATTGTTTTTTAACTTGCGGAGCACTGAGGTCCCGCCACAGGATTATGTTAATTTTGATAAAATTGATGTGTTTTGTGATAAATATTGTGTTCGTATTGATAAATATGTGTTTATTGTTGTAAAAATAAAATATGCGAATTCTAGTAGAATTAGTGATAAAGTTAACTTTATTACAAACTACACACATTTTATAATACCTTACATATATTTTATCAAAACACGCATAATATTTTATCAAAACACATACAAATATTATAATTTTCGACACCTTTGAGGACGGTCCGCAACGAAAAATTTTTCCTTTTTTAACTGGATCAATATATGGTAATATTTTGTTAAATATCTTTAGGGTAATGGTTAAGGAATATTAAATATTTACACTTTACGAGAAATAACGAATTTTTAATATTAAAATAATAAATAAAAAGACTAAAATAACCTTAAAAGTTATTTTTATATTATTTTAATATTACTACTTTCCATAAAATTAAAATATTAAATATTTTTTTTCTTTTAACCATTACTCTAAGGACTCTCGTTAACGAACTTTGTGTTCAAATATTGGACCCGACCCCAACCAAACAGGCAAGAATGGCAATGAGTACTGTTGATAACATAAGCCTTACGTTTGAAATGACATCATCACCACTCGTAACCTATGATAGCAAACTTTTTCCCTCTAGAAATCCCCGTCCCACTTCAACTCAGCAGTCAGCAGCCTCACCATATTGTTTATATCCCCCACCAAATAAAACTAGTCAAATTAAGCCCCCCATGTTCCACAAGCACCACCTAGCGAAAAATCAAAGAATCACAAGACACTACACAACAAACAAACAAAATAAACAAATTCGATCCTCCAACACAAACACAAGAATCAAATTCCTATTCGATCCTCCAACACAAACACAAGAATGAAATTCCTACCCTCTATATAAACCAACCCATCTTTCTCAATTTCTTACAGCAAAGTTTGGTTTTTTAGAAGCAAATTAAGGTAGCATGGAACATCCTCAAGCTCCTCAACCACAAACACAAACACCAGCTCCCCATGTTGCTATTCTACCTAGTCCAGGGATGGGACACCTAATCCCACTAGTTGAGTTCGCCAAGAGACTTGTCCACCAACACCATAATTTCACCATCACGTTCATCGTTCCCACCGATGGGACTCCCTCAAATGCACAAAAATCCGTCCTCGACTCTCTCCCTACTTCCATGAACTACACCTTTCTCTCACCTGTCAAATTGGATGATCTACCTGAAGACTCCAAGATTGAACCTATAATTTCTCACACCGTGGCTCGCTCTCTTCCATCTCTCCGCGACGTGTTTAAGCCATTGGCTAATAAAGTAGTAGCCTTGGTTGTGGATCTTTTTGGCACCGACGCCTTCGATGTTGCTAGAGAATTTAACATCTCTCCTTACATTTTCTTTCCCTCCACAGCCATGGCTTTGTCCTTGTTCTTTCATCTACCAAAGCTCGATGAAATGGTGTCATGTGAGTATAGAGATCATCCTGAGCCGTTGAGAATTCCTGGGTGTGTTCCAATTCATGGTAAACATTTGCTTGACCCAGCTCAAGACCGTAAAAACGAGGCCTACAAATGGCTTCTTCACCACGCAAAACGGTATAGCTTGGCAGAGGGAGTTATGGTGAATAGCTTCATGGAATTGGAACCAGGAGCCATCAAAGCTTTGCTAGCCGAAGAGCCAGGTAAGCCACCCGTTTACCCAATTGGGCCCCTTGTGAATATGGGTTCAACTGGTAAAGTTGATGGGTCTGAGTGTTTGAAGTGGTTGGATGGACAGCCACATGGCTCTGTTTTATTCGTTTCGTTTGGAAGTGGTGGGACCCTCTCTTATGATCAAATCAATGAATTGGCTTTGGGATTGGAAATGAGTGAGCAAAGATTCTTATGGGTTGTGAGAAGCCCAAATGATAAGGTTGCAAATGCCACATTTTTTAATGAACAAAGTCAGAAAGACCCTTTTGATTTCTTGCCAAAAGGCTTTTTGGAAAGGACAAAGGGGAGGGGTCTAGTGCTTCCATCTTGGGCTCCACAGGCTGAAGTTCTGAGCCATGGCTCTACAGGTGGATTCCTTACACACTGTGGTTGGAATTCTGTCTTGGAAAGTGTTGTGAATGGCATACCACTTATTGTTTGGCCACTCTATGCCGAGCAAAAAATGAATGCGGTTATGTTGACTGAGGACATCAAAGTGGCATTGAGACCTAAGGCTAATGAAAATGGGCTTGTAGGAAGAGAGGAAATTGCCAAAGCTAGCAAGGCTCTTTTGGAAGGTGAACAAGGGAAGAAGCTCCGGAACCAAATGAAGGACCTTAAGGATGCAGCCGCAAGGAATCTGAGTGAAGATGGGGCTTCTACAAAGGCACTTTCTGAGTTGGCTCACAAGTGGAATAACACAAAAAAGTAACTTAGAATTGCACTCATATTTTCTTTAAGTTCTACACCATATGATTGTATAATACTTTGTTGTTTGAATTAGACTTGCTAAGTCCTATCACTTTCAATCCGTTTTTTTTTTTTTTTTTAAACGTGTAATGCTAGGTCTATAATGTGTTTCATAATGTTATTTATAAATAATTCTTGATAGGATCTTTTGTCGGTAGAATAACATTATTTGAGCTGTGACCTTAAATTTATAATCATATATAGAGCATTTAGTTGGTGGGGTGTGTGTCGCCACGCGATTGCATATACATCACAACCTATAGTCGAGCCAATAGGGATGGGACCAACTAATTTGAAATTTCCTTTTCTCATAATTAAGTGATTGGCACTTGTAAGAACGAATTAGGTGGCTGGCATTGACGTGAATAGCATTACTGGATATAATTTTCATAATCAATGGAAAAGTAAGAGAAATTAACAATGGTTGTGGCTTACCGCATCCATTTCCAAAAAGGTTAATGCCTCTAGTCCTAGTGAAATGCATGCAGCCAATGCCATCACTTGCCTGCTGGATAATTTCGATTCTAGAAACACAAGACTTATTTTTAGCTAAAACTTAAAATATACCTTTTCTGTTGTCTTTTCGTAACAATTTTATTTTATTTATTTTTCACGAATTTGATTTTCATCCCTAAATTTTAAAATATTTGATTTCATCCCTAAACTTTTGAAAATGTTTTAATAAATGTCTTTCCGTCTATCACTGTTAACTTTTATCTTACATTTTCTACGAAATGTTAAGATGACATATTTTAGCATATTTTAGTATTAGATAAACTGGTATGAACAAATTGATTTATAATATTTAAATAGCGAAAGTCTTGATACCTATTTATTGTGTGTGTATCCAAATAATAATAGATTTATGCAAAATAGAAGCAAAAAAATAGAAAAGCCAATAACATGGAACATAAAGATTTACATGGTTCAGTCGGTTTAAAACCTACATCTTACGGTGGCGTCCAAGAAAAAGTTTCACTAAGAAAACATGAAAATTATAAAGATGATACCAAAAATCTCTCACAAAGCCTAAAATCCAAATACACTTAAAGAGCTCTCTCTCTCTCTCTAAATAAAACCAGTGAATAAAATTCTCTTCTATTCGTAGCTTACGGCACTTAACCAAAAGAGAGGTAGATATGTATATATAGGTCACTATTAGGTTTGCCGTGTATCACTTAAACCAAAACACCTAATAGAGTGAGATACTAAGTCCTATTAATACTAGGACTCTTTTTAGTTTTTACTTTAAGTATCCTAGTTGAAATAGGACACATGATTTGACCAAAGTCACGCGCCATCATAATATATATATATATATATATATATATATATATATATATATATATATATATATATATATATTTTATATAAATTGGAAAATATTAGCAAAAAAAAAAAACGTGGACATATAGAAACAAATAATCGGTCACATGCACGACTAGAAGTTACAAATTGACAAACAAACAAAATCAAAACAATCCAATTCATCCCCCAAATTAAAGAAAACAAAACCCCAATCCCATTCCAAACTTCTTTTCAGACCATTGACGCTTTTCAAAGGCTGAACTATAATCTAGATGGTAATATAAGGAATTAAAACCTTCTTATGGCCTTGGTGAATCACCTTGACTTGCTTCTCCACGACGTCTACAATATCTCTGTCTTCGTAATTATGCACCATTTTTTGAACAACCAAGAGCTTGGCCCGAAACTATAAGAGACTCATGTTCTTTTGGAGAAATTATTCATTTCTCACAGTATATTTACACATGATCCTCCTAATCAATACAAATAAGTAATTGAGATTTGAATGACTATGTGGCTCCTTAAATTTAGGGATGAATAAAAAATCACTTATTTGTATTGGTTGGAAGGATTAAATATACAATACAACGGGATGAATGAATAATTTTTTATTTTTTGGGAGATTCAATAGGACAGCTAGAGCCACTATCCTCTTCTATATAGTACTTCTCTCTGACACTTTGGGGTTAGACTACCCTTCTTTGTTTTGTAATAGGTAATGACAAAATGGTTTTAATTTAATGATTCAATACTAATTTTATATATATATATATATATAATATATATATATATATATATATATATATATATATATATATATATATATATTATATATATATATATAATTTTTGTTTGTTTTGTTTCAAAATGGGCTCTATCTTTTTAAAGGTGTCATTTTAGTCCTAAGCTTTTTCTATCATGTTTCATAATGGTCTTTTGAGTCCTCATACATTTAAGTTTGCGTTAAAAATGTCCCCATGTTTCAAATATTTTCATCACTTTTTTTTCCATTGAACAAGAAGTAAGGACATTTTTTACACAAACTTAAAAGAATAAGTACTCAAATGAAACATTTCAAAGAATAGAGACCATTTTAAAACATAGAGTAAAGGTTGAGTACTAAAATGAAACATTAAAAGGATGGGAACCATTTTGAAACATGAGACAAAGGTTGAGGACTAAATGTGTAATTAAACCCTAAAAAAATAATTAGAGATTCATTTATTTGACTTAAATCATTTTTATACAAAAATATATACACATACAACCCCAAGAGATGCAATTTGGGCAACTGATGAATTTGTGGTTTGTTTTCTTCAACTTGTGGAAATAATGAATTGGTTTTTTTTTTTAATAAAAAAAAATATTGTTTGTCTGATTACACGAGGTGTTTGTGTCAATTTGTTACTTCTAGTTGTGCGTGTGAATAATTATTTGATGCCACATGTCCACTCAGTTGTGCTCTTTTAAAAAAAAAAAAATAGTCTATGTCAACATTCCATTAGGACAAGTAGGATAAAAATTAATGAGGTATATGAAAGGACATAAATTGGAACGTTTTCAAAAGTTTAATGACGAAAATCGAATTTCATGCAAAGTTTAGGGATGAAAACCATATTTTAGCCATAATTTTAAAATGCTTTCTAAGAATTAAAAGAATTATAAACATGATGATGATGTTTTCATTTTTTTGGTGGCAATTAAAATTCAACCCCTTAAGTTTGGTCAATTGCCATTTTACTTTATTTGGGTAATAAATTAATAATATCTCTAACAGCCCCATCGGCCTTCCCTTGCCACTAAAACTTAAGGTCAAATCTTGAGTTTGTAAGTCTTGAATGTATAACGTAACCAATCTGGAAACATGCAAGATAAATGTTGGAGGCTACAAATTGCAACGATCGGTGATGATGGCTGACACCAATTACTAGAAATTGCGTCAACAAGTGGAAGCATCATATATGAACAACGTCACAAGTGATTGTACGATATGTGGTTCGCAAGGGGCGTCTGGTGCATGTGAGCGTATGTAGTCCCCTGAATCCTAATGGCGTGTAGCCTACATGGGTTTAAGTGAGATGCTGACGTGACAACTTATGTGGCACATATGTTGACGTGACATTGATGACATGGCACGTTGACATACAGTTGACAAGTTTGACATGTGGCAGAGTGACAAATTGAAGTGGCTAACTGCGTGGCGTGGGTAATAGCCCAAAGCACAATTTGAACACCAAGGAGAAGCCTCTTCGCGTTGCTGACATTGTTGTTGTTATGAGAAGGTGAGACAAATGAGCGTGAGATATTTGACAAGGCTACGCATATGTGCTCTCTTTAATGGTGTGGAAAAAAACAAAAACAAAAACAAACATTGATCGAAGGATTTGGTGGTTCAAGTGGTAGACCTGAACTGTTTTTATGGACGCTAGCTATCGTCCATGACAATTAATCTCATTCCACACGTTAAATTGCCCACCAGATTTGAAGCCTAGAGGATTTCTGAGGAATCCAAGAATGCTATGTCATCTGTCATATGCGTGGCACAGTGAGATTACTAAGGGATTGTTGCCCAAGCATGTCAGGTTCTCAGTTCTCTACCTTTCCTTCTGGTAGGTGACTGTTGGGAGGAAAGTTTGATTGCGGCTTGGATTTGTTGAAGGCTTATCTATTGGATTTTGGTGCTACACTAACTTGGAAGATCAAAAGTGTCTTTGAAATCATGTTAAGAGTAATTGAGTGATTGAAAGAAATAAAAGAGATAAGTGGAAGTAAAATTTAATTGATTCAACCTGACAACCTACGTCCACAATAGAAAGTCCTTAATAACTATATGTTTAGTATATAATTTTTGTACATTACAAATTTACAATGAACCTAATGGATGTTTTATATAGTAGAGACCCTTAGGCTAACCCTATATTAACTCTACAGTTACATGAGCCTATAATAGATTCGGATCTCTTGGGCCATAATATCTCAAATAAAAATTGAAACTGTGAGCGTTTTGTGGCTACCTTAAGCTGAAGAATGAAGTAATCAAGCTGAGCTTTATGGTGGTTTCTTGAACTTTTAAAATTGAGAAATGTTGTTGTGAAGGGTAAACTAAAATATCTATTCCTAGAGTTAGTTTGTTTTCTCTTCAAGTACATAAGTCTACAATAGATTCAATCATCTTGGGCCATAATATCTGTAACAAAAATGAAACTATGAACATTTTGTGGTTACCTTAAACTGAAGAATGAAGAAATCAAGCTGACCTTTATGGGGGTTTCTTGAACTTTTAATAGTCTTTGTTTAAAGAAATGTCTGGATGTATAGAAGCTTTCCACAAGATAATGCTTTTTCAACTTTCTCAAAATGGAATCTATTCCAAATATATATGACATGGTTCCTTACTTCTGAGAGGGTACATAAAACCTAAATTTGAGAAACTGTTAGCCTACCACATTCAAATATCAGCGAACCATCAATATTCACTTCATTCCCATCTTACATGTATGCATACCATATGGTAATCGGGTGGTTTCTGACTTTCTGTTTAGTTAAGAACTTCCATATATATCCTTATTTACCAAGAAACAAAAGAAGTGAAACATTTAAGGTATGGCAAAAAAATTTGAATACTGTAATGTAAATTATGTAATAAAATGATCACAACCTCATTTTATACCGTGCATCCCCAACAGCCGATGCATTGTGTGGCCAATGACTTCCTAGCAGCTTCACATATAAATCAGTGTGCAGAGAACCGTTTATGGAAAACACAATGGAGGTTAATTCAATATGGCAGGACTACCTCCTCTCAAATGTTCAAAATCAATAGCCAGGGATCTTGAAAAGCTCGATAACTTGAGGCCAACAAAACTGATCATCTTTATTTTTCACCATTCTCCAGCAATTCCATCAACAAGTCATTCCAAGAATCTATTGGCCCAGGCAAGCACCAATGTAGACAATCATTCTGAACTTTGGCATTCTTATCCTTTGCAAAAGGTTGGAATTGCCTGTAAGGTCCCGGGTGCCCATCAGGCCTCAACACTGAAAGGCGAGTTGTATCTAATAGCTTCAAGACCACCCCGTTTCCAGACCCAACTGCCACAGCCTTCTCAATTTCTTCCAACTCAATGTTGCGCATTACAATGTCTACATCTCTCATATCAACCTCACCCTCTTTGAACGGCACTGTTCTATTGCAGTATCCTCCGCTGAACCATTCGCCATTCTCAAAGTGGTCTGGCGTGGTGGTTCGGAAGAAAACAAATGCCTTATGTTCATTACTTGTGATGAAGTTGAGAACCAGCTGAAGTGCCTTGCGATATGCATAGTCAAATCCTAGCTCTGTTATGTTCTTTCCAGGGCAGTAATGACAGCCTGCGATGGTGTTGTTCTCATAATAAATTGCTGTTTTGAGAAACCATTTTCCACCAGCAATTACAGCATAATCAAACTTTTTATATTGATCCCTCCATTTTTCATCAAGTTCGTCAAGATAAAGCTGGACTTCTGATGAAGAAACTCCATTAATGTCCTCAAAGATAGCTGCTTTAATAAGGAAAGGGGTCCAAATTACTGAAAGGGTGAAGTTGTGAGAAGGAAAGTGCCATCTTTTGGACCGGTACTCCTCATCGTGGTAGACCTCAACAGCTTGTTCCACCTGTTGGACACAATCACCAAATTATGTGGGACCAAATTGTTGAAAACAGAAAGAGAAAATAAACAAATGCTCTAGAATCAACAAAACAACAACAGAAACAATTTCAAACAGCAAGATTAATTAAACATGTCAGGTGGTGGTAGATCCTAGCATGGGAATTTTTTAAGATTTGAGGTCTTTGGGTACCATAGGGAGGTTTAGATTCAGAATAGAAATACTACAGAGACCTCCCCACTATTTATTTGATCCCCAGTTGGGTAAACATATGCTATTTGGACAATACAAATTCAAATTGAACATATAACCTACTGCTGCTGGAGAATATGAGGGGAATAAAGCAGAAGATGACCAAGTCATATTGCGGGATTAACTTTAACCTTTTACATTCCCACAAAAAATTTCGTTTGGTTTTTAGCTTATTTTGCTTATGCCCAGTTTTTAAAAAACCTCACCTTTTTCAAGTACAAGTACACTTTAGCTTACTTTCAGCAAAAAAAAAAAAAAAAAAAACCAGACAAGTACTAGAAATTAAATGGAGAGCAAACTGGTAAACCACTCAACAACGGAAGTAGAAGTGTTATACATTAGTTATTGGATTCCCTTGTTTTTGTTTTTACTCGAAGACATTGTTTAAAGTAAAGATTTATGTGTTCTTTTGGTGATAGGTAAAACTATATTAATTGATGCAGATGATATGACTACAAACACAGAAAAAGCAATAACAGTAATGTACTTATCAATAATTATTAACATTCAAGAAAAGCCTATGGTAGGTAAACCTGCTCAGATACTTATCAATAATTATTAACACTACAACCACATCAGAATAGTAGTCTAACTATAATAATGGCAGCTGTCTTCCACAAATGCAATCAACACTGATGGTTGAAGTTGGATTATGAGCTCCCAAATGATCTAGCAACACCAAAAAGAACTAAGAGTTTGTTTGGCTGGGTGAAAAAAAATGAGGGGATAGAAAAATATGAAGAGAAAATGGAAGATGGATTGATATTTTGTCTTTCATTGGTAGAGTGGAAAAATGGAAGGAAAAAAAGGAAAGATGATTATTTTATATCCCAACCCACCATTTTTAATCTTTCCAAAATCAGACGAAAATAGAAGAGTAAATGTCTTAAACAAGTGATTTGACCAATCTCATCCTTCTAGTTTATTAAAAACAATTCAATACAATATCTTGGTTTTCTGTCCACTTTTTTTTCATCCTCCTTACTTTTTCTTTTCATCTCATTTTCCTATCCTCCCTACCAAACAAAGCATAGCCTAAAATAAGAATAATGCCGTGTTCTAGCCAGGGTATTAATAAGTACTTAGGACCTTGCCGCACACTCAACTCGACAGAAAGTTTCCCAATCTAAAGCACTTCAATTAAGTCCATATGGCAAACTATTCAATTAGCAATGGAAAAGTGGCTACAGTTACAATAATTGTTTTAGTCAAGGATGTTTAACTTAGTAGGACATAGCATAAGGCACATCTTAATGATTACAGTGCTCAAGCAATCTACTTAAAACCAGAGAAAAAAAATATATATATATGAACACCCAAAACAAAATTTGAAACATATATAATTATTAAAACAACAAAGAGCAAAACTTTTCCAAAGTAGATTACCAGTTGAAAAAATTGAAGTGTACCTGAGAGAGGAGGCAAAGCAATGACTGAACATGGTTACGCGAGATGGAATCACCAATTAAGGCCCATGACTTGTTCCTCATAAGATCTAGAAATCTCTCAGAATTGAACCTCGCTAATTCACAGTTCCTTGGATTCCACCTCCAGTACAAATAACCTGAATCGGGCCGTCCGTTCGTCATACAATTTTGATGAGCCTCAATCACATGGCAGCTCTCATTAGTGTAAGCTGGACCTGATTGGTCAGCTATCCAATCTCCAGTGAAAATATCACATTTTACTGCAACCATATAAAGTAAAAATAATATCAATACAATTCAACCATACGATGGAAGATCATGGTGGGCACAGCCACAGCTGCACAGGTCAGCAGATCTAACGAAGCACAATACAAGGAATCAAACTACAAAACAATGGTACTTATTTATCTGTTACCAAAAATGACAACTTTTTTTGTTTTTGTTTTTGTTTATTGCAGTTTCATATATATAACAGAATACTATATATTTAGAGATAGATTTGAAACTAAACTAGACGAGTTCATCAATACCCAACAACTGAAAAACCATAAGTAGTTGAATTTTAATGATCTAGCTGGACTAGACTTTGAATATCTTCCCAATTTTCATATTAAAAATTGGGAAGATGGAAGAACAAATCAGCCTACATTTTTCTAAATTAATTTCGATTTTTTCATTCATACATGGATTCAAACAAACAAAAAGAAGGAAGATAGAAAATTTGCTCACCATTGTGGGATGTTTGGGTTTCATTTTGAGGAAAATCAGAAGGAAGAGGCGGTTGAATGGGATGAGAAAAAACAGGGGACTCTGTTTCTGGGTCTGGTGCAAGAGGAGGGGGTGTTTGAGTTTGAGTCTGAGTCTCTAGCACTGAAGAAATTCTGAATGAATCAGATGAGTAAAGGCGAAAAGCAAGACCCAATAAGAGAAATGAGACACCAAACTTCACCAAGATATGATTGTGTTTGTGCAGTGATAAAGGTTTTGAATCCAACCTCATTTCCTTCACCATTTGGTGTCAGAAAGACCCAAGAAAATCTCTAGGTAGTTAGTTTAAGTTTAGACAGACAAAGCCAAAGAAGATGAATCTAAAGTGAAATGGTCTTAACGCCACAAACCAAACGATTTTTTAGCATGAAAAATAAAAATGAAAAATACTTACTATTATTTTTCATTAATTAATGTGGATGTAAAAGAGAAGGTGTAATTTATTACAATGACGTGTTGTCTCTACGCTTGCTTGCATTGCCATCGTTAATGTTTTGTTTCCTTCTCGAATTTCGCCAACTGGTTTTCTCTCTGTCAAAGTAGTTGTTGTGGCTGTGATTAACATTGTGTTAAATTATTCATGTAAAATAATTTTCTTTTTAATTTTAATATTTTATGTATCTTTTTTGTGGTGTACAAGTAGAAAAATAGAAAATAATAATTTATATGAAAAATAAGATGAGAATAATGTATATGAATATATCAAAACGTTGCACTTATTAATTTGAGGCTTTTTTTTATTAAAAAAAAAGAAAAAAAGAAAAAGAAAAAGGGGAGGTTTCTAACTTTCTAACATTGTAATATATAATTTATTTTTTAAGAAATTTGAAGAATTGCAATTTATTTTTTTTAAGACTTCAAGAAAGTTTACCACTAATGTTTTATGATCTGAATAGAAACTACCACAATTGTTTTATGAAATCTAATTAAATGAGTTAAAAATGTAGATAGAGAGTATAAATTGTTTGTTTTTATTAAACTAATAGGAAGAAAAAAAAAAAAGCATCTCTAATGTATTAAATACAATCCTTAATAATAAAAAAATTTTGTAATTTAGTGACGTTATTTGATCTCTTTCATGAGGAAAATCAAGATTCGAATTCCTCTTTTTTCATTTCGCATAATAATTGAATTACCAAAAAATACATAATCCTTAATAAATATTAAATAGTTATATGTAGTAATTCAAAGGTGCATTTTCATGAGCGATCATGGTTTGGGTGTTCGTTAAAAGGGTTCATTGAGGACAAAAATAAAAACAAATAAAAGAGAAACTGTCGAGCTTGTAACTACCTAATCAATAGTAAAATTCAAAACTTTTTTATTTGGAATGGATGAAAGAGTTTATGAGAATTTTGAATTTTACAGGTGCTTGCTTGACCTATTTGTTTGAGACAACTATATGTATTTGATTTGGGGTGTAAGCTTCACCGACACAACCGAGAAAACTGCAAGAACCGCTTCAAACCACACCGCACCATACTGCAGGTACAGGTGCGTGTAATAGGAAAACTGCACTATAAGGTGTAAGTATATAAATCCGGAGAAAACCGCACCGCAACTCACCGATTACACCCCTAGTATGTTATACTTGTATGCTAATGGTATATGCAGGTGATGTTATGTTATATTTGTATGCTAATGGTATGTGAAAGTTGAGATTAAGTTATATTTGTATAAAGATGGTATATATGTGCATGTTGAGATTGGAAATTATAATTCATTCTATGAGATATATATGTTATAATTTTTTTTCTTCTTAAATATTCAGATTGAGATTGGAAACTATGTATGCTATAGTTAGCCAAATTTTTGAGTTGTAGTAAAAGTGGATTTTTAGATTAAAATTGACATTTAGGCTAGCCCAATTCGACCCAAATGAGTCTAGCCCAAACCGCAAGACCGTACCAAACCACACCGCACGTGCCAAAACCGATCTTAATAGGTGCAGGTGTAGGTGCATGTAATAAGAAAACCGCACTATAAAGTATAGGTGCATAAATTCAGAGAAAACCGCACCGTACCTCACCGATTACACCCCTATATTTGATTGACCAAAATCCAATAAGGCTTTTATTTTTATTCACCTTAAAAAAAAAAAAATTGCTAAATTTTTTTCACCTTAAAATTATTACATACCAAACATGTGAAAGACAAAAAAAAATAAAAAATAAAGACAAGAATATTTATTTGGTATATGGGGTACCGTAGTACATCTGAACCGGAGAAGAGAAAATATGTCACCCAGTTTTGATAAAACTATTTTGCTAGACTCATCGTTTTGTCGCAAGTTGGAAGGGGAACAAAATTAGATCTGATGCACATGCACATGTCCGCTGACTGTTGTCCTCCACCTTTGATCGAACATATTTAGTGAACACTTGATAGATAAAATAAGCACAACTGGCCAACTGCTTTAAAGTGTAGTTACATCATAAGTGGACCACCATTGCACTTAATTACTAAAGCCAACCATACACCCATTTTTTCCTTGCATTTTTTTTTTTTTTTTTTATGAAAAACAATTGGTATATATTTTGGTACCTATAAGGTAAGCACCCAGTCCACATCATTTACCAGTTCGGCAAGATCAAGGTACTTATATATATCCAGCTTAGCAATTAGCTTGCTCTGGACAATCTAATAGAAAAAGTCATGATCTCACCCATGATTGTTAAAATTCCAATTCAAATCATAGGATCTTACAATTGTAAAACGATTCAGATCACACTAAGATCTTTAGACTTTAATTAGTAGGATTTAGATCCAAATCATGTGATCGGCAGGATCACAATCCTACCATGATCCCACACAATCTTAAATTTTGATATATGTAGCCAATTGTTTGGAAATTTGAGCTCAACTTAACAAAATCAACTCTGTAAGACCTTTCATAACAAATCCACAACTTTTCTAAGATAAATCCCTCACTCTAATTGACATCTTACCAACTAGAATTGTCTGCTAACTCTAATTTTTATCGTTTGTTGAATTGATCACCAAGACAAGAAACTCTACTCTATCTTCATTTGGTATATCAAAAACGAATAAGAGAAATGAAGGCAATAAAATTTAATAATTAATTAACATTTATTTAATTGAATTCATGTGTTCAAAATAAAAATTCATGGCGATTGTTATAATGTTTTCTAGTAAAAATGTTATTTTTATTTTATGAAAATACTTGTATCTCTATCAAATTTATTTGATTTAGTATAAATTGTCATTCATATATTTTATTATAGACGATTTTAACACGTATGTTGATGATTGTTAAACACATCATTATTATTGACTATTTTTTTTTTTTTATAATCTTATGATTCTCGATCTAGACTGGAACATTTTTCGACCGATTCTTTGTAGGATCTCGATTTTAACAATCTTGATTTCATCTTGATTCGCCTAAAGGTTGGTCAACCCAACCAATCAGTCCAAAATAAAAAATTAAGTACGCTTGATGGTGATTAATTACTGTGTGCTTAATCAATCTTTCCTCCTTTATTCAATGTTGTCATCTTTTACCTCTTTTGTAAGTTCCGTTTCTTTTTCGTTCAACCAATTAGAGTTGGCTGCTCAATAATAATAATAATAATTTTAAAAAATAAAATAAAACGAAAACAGAAAGAGTTGGCTGCATGCTAGAACTTTATAGAAAGAGAAGGGGTAAATGAAGAGTACTCTGTTATTATTCAGCTAATTTTTTAGATTACCTTGTGTGTGTAATATGTATGATGGAGGATTGCATATATACTTAAAAGATTAATCAAGTGACCATCTCAATAAATATGATTAACCAATTAGAACTTCATATTTCTTACTCTTTTTTGTTTTCGTTTTATTTCAATATCCCTTATAATTCTTTATAATTCACAGTATGTAATAACTTTCAACTATATATTATAGGGTATTGGGTCCATATCAGTCAAAGTAAAAAACCAACATCACACCAACAAAACACTAAATTTAGAGGGGAAATAATGTGAGAGTTTAAACTTAAACATCCATGTTGACTGATTACGACGCTTAAAAACTGATTAAGACACTTAAACTAACATCAGAAATATAATTGTTCTCATGGCCTCATGGGAATTGGTCCAAAAATTATGTTAGTATTTATCATTGAATCCAAATATAATATGAACAAGTCTGGAGGTAGGAACATGCCACGGATATAATGACATCCTCGTTGTGCTAAAAACCGATTTATGAGTGTCGCAATAAGGACATGTCAGTTCTTAATGAACTTGTCATGGATTGGTCTAATCTTTCTAAACGAAAACATTTCATTACTTTTTTTTTTTTTTTTGATGAATTACTTTGTTAACTTATTTTAGTTTCGCTTGTGTTATTTTTACACTACTTTGTTAACTTATTTTAGTTTCGCTTGTGTTATTTTTACACTAATTTTTGTGTTATTTATCACATTTGTTTTTATTATTTCCGCATAACAATGATGCAGAAATGGCTGACTTGTGATATTAAATATAATTCACACCGATAGGTATAGTATTATCCTTCCAAATTTATTTACATGATGCAGAAATAACAACTTGTGATATGGAAATATAATAATTTCCCTTTAGGTATAGTTTTTTCCTTACAAATTTATTTACAGGTTCAAGTATGGAACATTTTATTTTAAAATATTGATTGGACGAGCAGCCTTATAATCGGCTAGACCTAATATATATCTTGCAAATATTTATACTTTTGTGCCTTGAAAATTATCAATCCAAGACATCCCCTATGCAACTTAAGCACCATTTTCATCTTCTTCTTTCTTTTCTCATTTTACTACTACCTCTCCCTTTCCATACCCAAAAAATATTTTAACTTCATTGAGAATGACTCTTTTCTTGTGTTGTTTTGTGTACTTTATTATTTTACACATAATTTTTGTGTTGTTGGGATTCCATTAAGAACAATTATTATTAGTTCTTCTTGCAGCTTTGCATATCAAGCTTGTAACAACTCCTAAGAGCATTCCTAATGGGTTTTGTATAAATTTTCTATTTTAGCTCTTCAAAAACCCACTTTTTTACTTTAGCTATCAACTTTTACAAAACACCTCACATCCCCTTCTTTATTTTACAGTGTATCCCATTAAAATATTATAAAATCATTATCTTTTTTATTATTTTTCCAAACCTTCATCCACTGCTTTTTAATTTATCCTACGCAACCCTCTATCGCTCCACTACCAACAGAGAAGAAGTCGCAGCAGCAAATTCACACACAGCCAAGGCAGCACCAGCAGATTCACATTTTAACAAGCTACACTAGAAAATTCACACCAACACCAACACCAACTTTAATCTGTACTCACCCATCGTGATTCAACCATAACAAACTCAACCTTCAATCCACACCCAGGCCTAAACACAAATAAAATCAAAAAATAAAATTCCTATAAGACAAACTCCACCATCAATCCACTCCCTGATTTTGCACAGCAAAAGGAAATCATCAATTTTCTTTCCGGAGCAAACCCAAAACGCAGAAAGCAACCAACAACCCAAAAAGAGAAAAAATTACGCCGGCGACCCATGCCAACGAACCACAACAGCGACCAAAAACCCACACCCATGGCCACAGGAGAGAGAAGCACAAGAAAGTCGTGTGAGAGAGAGGCTTGAGAGTTCAAGAGAGAGAAGTGTTCAATTGAATAAAAAAAGAATTTTAATATTTTACATGATAACGCCAAAAATCAGTGGGCATGGACATGTCTTAATCTTGACGGACGAAGCCTGCGTTGATGGACAAATATACCTGCAAAAAAGAGAAACAATGAAGGAATGCACCGGCGGTGGATCGATGGGGGAGCCTCCGATAATTAAGTCAAATGATTGTTATCTGAATAGCAATATTTGAGATAAGAGTATTGAGGTAAGAAAAAGAGAGTGTACCTTGATTCAAGAAGCTCTCCGCTTTATATAGTAGACTCCAGGCTTCTAGCCGTTTGTTTGCATTTAATGGGTTTTTATGCCCTGATTTGTAACCGCTTGGTCATTGATTTGGGGCCATTGATTTTGCTTTTGACTTTCTTGGGGAGGTTTAGAAAATAACATGTTTAACAAGTGGGTTTAATATCTTGTACAGCTGGATTTTTATTGCTGTCGTCTATGCATTGATAGTTGTCTTTAGGGTTTGATTTGGTCCGTATCAGATGCCCCCTACTCCGTATCGTCATTACGGAGCAATGATGTGCGGGGTATTAAATTGGTGTAAGGGTTTTTAAGTAATTTACTGTGCTTTTCGAGAAGTGGGTAGTTCATTTAATGAAGGGGCGACGCTTCAGGCGGCTTAGCGACATGTGTCGTTACGCGGCTGGTTGAGGTGCCCAAGGCACCCCTTCGTCTTTGTTTTGACGGTTTTTCGAATTTGGAGGGTTTTTAACCCATTTTGCTTTTGGATTTCTCTCATTTTCCTCTTTTCAAAATCAGGCTTGCATTTTGGGATTTCTCCTCTCCATTTTCCGGTGAGTTTTCTTCGATCTTTGTCTTTTTTCTTTCTGCGTTACATTTTTGTAAGTTCATCTTGGTCATCCTTGGATTCGTTGAGTTTGTCGTTTAGGTCCTTCTTTGTAGGTGTTTCTAGGTTCGCCAAGAGTGATTTAGGTCCGCCTCCGTTAGAGGGTTGCGTTTCTTCTGATAGCGTGCTCCACCAGCTAGCGGCGGAGCTTTATTCCATAGTATATCTGGTTATTAGTACTTAAGAGGTGATTAGAAGCCGGATGGCGGCCAATGAGGCTGAAGTGGTCACTTCCGTTATCCAATGAGTTGCCCGAGGGTTTATCTGATGAGTTGGCTAGGGGGGAGGAGAGAGAGGTCTCGTCTGAAGCGACCCCAAGTACGTCAGGGTCTCATCCGATGTCTAGGGTAAATAGGTCTTGGAAGGCCATGTCCTATTTTAGTAAAGTCGATCAGGAAGACATCAATAGGATGAGGGGTTATTATCAGATCCTTGATGACGTCGTCTTGAGGATTCCAGATTCTGACCAGAAAGCGTGTTGCCCTAAGTATGAGGGTGATGTCGCGTTTTACGAGGTTGACTTCCAGGCGGGTCTTCATTTTCCCCTACAACCGTTTGTGAGGGAACTTTTAGATTATCTTTCTCTAGCGCCGGGGCAAGTGGCCCCAAATGGTTGGCAAACGATAATTTCTTTTATGGTCATGTGGAGGGTGAGTAGCAATGGACGAGAGGACCTTACGGTGGATGAATTCTTATTCTGTTACGAGCCCTGCCAGATTGCGCTATCTCCTAGTTTTTGGACTTTTAAGCACCATGATATGGAGATGAGAATCGTCCACGGATTGCCATCGTCCAACAGGACTTGGAAGGACGGTTACGTCTTTGTATGCGGTGATAACTGGGAGAGGCTTCCATTGGAGGACCCTAGGGATTTTGTCAAAGTCCATAGGTAGTGGGGGACTCCCTCGTCATCTGGTGTGTGTTTTTTTCTCTAACTCCTTATTTTTCACTTATCGTCAGTCCATGACTTGTTTTGTTTTTTACTGTCTTGTAGTGTTGGATCATCCACTGTTGAATTCTGTGTGGAAGGAGAGGATCTCGAGAATTTTGGACATTGAAGATCGCTGTTACAGCATTTTCATCGAGCCAGATCTTCTCGCCTCTTTTTCCTTTGGGCCGGCGCCCAACACGGCAGTTAGGGCGTTGATAAAAGCTAACAAAAAACATAATTTCTTCTTCTTCTTCACTCTTTTTATTTATTTATTATTTTTTTTAACTCGTTCTGTGAGTATACAGGAGCGAATACAATGAAACTAAACAAGGGCAAGTTGAGGAAGCTTGCTCAGTTTGGGGAAGTCGTGGCTGCTTCGATCAGCCTGAAGCGTAAGAAGGTAGATGAAGGACCTTCGAAGCAGCCCGAGGACACGCCTTCTCGTCCACCCATTCGAGACGCCGTCCCTCTCGTGAAAATAGTTCCTCCCGTCATCATGGTGGACGTGGATCCTACTCCTCCAGCAAACCCTTCTGAGGGCACAATCAATCAGAGCCCTCATGTTGCGATGGCCAAAGCCAAGAGTGCTGTCTCCTCTAGGGACATGGACGATTATGCTGGGACTCATACTGAAGACGTCCATTACCTGTTGGTTCACTCTCTGATGCGGGTAGGCTTTTTGATTTTTGATTTTTCATGTTTTTCCTTGCGTCCTGTCTTACTTTTTGTGTGTTTGTAGGATCTGAATGAGGTGATGGTGATGAGCCAGAGATGTATTTCCGCTAAGGAGGATCTCACCATCCTTCGAGCCAAGTCGATTGCGGACGAGGCAGAAATGAAGAATTTGAAGAAGGCTGTTGCTGAGCTAACTAGAGATAGGAAGGAGGCGTTGCTTGAGCTGGAGAAGGTGAAGGCAGGGCTCAAGGTGCGAGATGACAACATCAAGGTGGTGGTGGACGCTAAGGACAAAGCCGTGACAGATCTACAACACCTGGTCAGTCAGATTGAAGGGGCCAAGGCGGCAGTAGTATCGGAGTTCCGGTCGTCCGAAGCTTTCGAAGATATCAATATGCGCTACTTCCTTTCTGGCTTCGAGGCTTTCAGGAAGCAGGCTGCCGAACGTTTCCCCAACTTAGACTTCTCTGCTTTACAGCCCTATGATGTCGAAGATTCTGTTGTGGTTGGTGGCCAAGACGATTAAGCGGGTGATGACGACGTTTCGTCGAAGTAGAAGTTTGTTTTTGCTTTAATGTGTATTCAAGTTTCTTTTTGAAAAATACATTTTTTGTGTGTGTATGCCCATGTTTTGTGGCACATCGAAACAATATGTCTTGTTTCTTTTGGTAGATGCCTAAGTTTTATGGCATGTTGAACAATATGTGGTATTTTTGTTGTTCTGACGTTTCAATTTATGGTTTTATTGTATGTTCAAGTTGAACTATATGCGTTTGTGGTTTTATGTTTGGATGGGTTGGTTAAGTCTTTTAAGGTTTTGAGGAGTTGTATTTAGATGACGTGGTCCATCGTTTAGATTTTTTAGTTAGAAGGTCGTTCTCATTTGTTGGGTTGAAAGATCGTGTTAAGACGATGCAATTCAATTCTGGAGTTGAAAGGTCGTATTTGGACGGTAAGGTTTGAAAAGTTTAAGTTAAACGGTCATGTTGGACGATGCGGTTTAATTTTTAATAATTTTAGGTTAAAAGATCATGCTGGACAATGCAGCCTAACTTTTAATGTTTCTAAGTTAAAAGATCGTACTGGACGATGCAGTTTAACTCTTGATATTTCTAAGTACAAAGATCATTTTGGATGATGTAGTTTAACTTTTAATGTTTCTAAGTTAAAAGATCGTTTTGGGTGATGCAGTTTAACTTTTAGTGTTTCTAAGTTAAAAGATCGCTTTGGACGATGCGATTTAACTTTTAATATTTCTAAGTTAAAAGATCGTGTTGGACGATGCAGTTTAACTTTTAATATTTCTAAGTTAAAAGATCGTGTTGGACGATGCAGTTTAACTTTGCTATTTTTCTTTTTAGTGAGAGGGTTATGTGGATGATGCGTTTAAAGCTAAGACAAACTGAGACACATGATTTACCATGGTTTGGCAATAGTGCCTACGTCCACCCTTATTCCGATCTTTTATTGATGGTACTTTTATTTTACAAGATTGCTTTTTTAGGAATAGTATTTCCTGAGGTGTTCGACATTCCACGGGTGTGGCAGTCGTCGTCCGCTTGTATCTTCTAAGTGGTATGTCCCTTGCCGGTGGACTTCGATGACTTTATAGGGTCCTTCCTAGTTTGGACCTAGCTTTCCTTGAGTTGGATCTTTAGTGGCCAAGGTGACTTTTTGTAGGACGAGGTCGCCGATGAAAAATTGCCTTGGCTTGACCTTTACGTTGTAATGGCGGGCCATATTCTTTTGATACCTCTTCATTCTTGTTTCTGCCATCTCCCGGACTTCGTCAATCAAGTTGAGGTTGAGGCAGAGCTGTTCTTCATTTTGCTAATCATCATATGTCGAGGTTCGGAGGGTCGTCAGTCCAATTTCGACGAGGACAACTGCCTTGCTTCCATATGTCATTCGAAATGGAGTTTTTCCTGTTGGTATTCTTATTGTCATTCTTGTAAGCCCATAGTATGCTTGGGAGTTCTTCTGGCCATAGCCCCTTTGCCCCCTCAAGTCGGGTTTTGATGAGTTTAAGTAAAGATCGATTCGTAACCTCAACTTGTCCATTAGCTTGTGGATGGCCAGGAGATAAGTAGTAGTTGTGGATGCCTAGCCCTTGGGAGAACTGTCTGAATCTTGGGTTGTCAAACTATTTTCGGTTGTCAAAGATAACCCGTGGTATTCTGAATCTACATATTACTACCTTCCAAATTCTTGATGTTCTTCTCAGTTATAGTTGCTAGTGGTTCTGCCTCCACCCATTTGGTGAAGTAGTCGATTGCGACTACTAGGAATTTGAGCTGACGCCTTCTGATTGGGAGTGGTCCCATGATGTCTAACCCCCATTATGCGAATGGCCAAGGTGCTGTCATTGGCGTCAGTTCTTCTGGTGGTGAGTGAAGCAGGTTGGTGTATCGTTGGCACTTGTTGCAGTGTTGGACGAACGAGTTGGCGTCCGTTTATATAGATGACCAATAGTAGCCTGCTCTGACGATCTTCTTTGACAAGGATCGTGCTCCTGAGTGGTTTCCTCAAATGCCTTCGTGTATTTCTTTTAGGACGTATTCGGCCTCGGCCGACGTTAGGCATCTGAGATATGGAAGGGAGAAGCCCTTCTTGTATAGTGTTCCCCATAACATTGCAAATCGTGATGCCCGTACCTTTAACTGCCTCGCCTCGTGTCGATCGCTTGGTAATATTCCACCCTGTAGATAAGAAACTATTGGGGTCATCCAAGAAGTTTCATTGTTGATGGGGTTTACCTCGATGGCCTTTAAGCTCGACTGTGTGATGGTTTCGATATTGTCGTCTAACTCTGTCAACGAGGCAGATTTGGCTAGGTGGTCTGCTGCCATATTCTGTTCTCGAAGGAATGCGGTTGAGCTTTACCTTTTGGAACCGGCCCATTTGGTGTCAAACAAGGTCCAAATATTGTTGTATGCGTTTTTCCTTAGCTTCGTAGTCTCCGTTAACCTGTCCTACAACGAATTGGGAATCACTGCGTATATCTAACTCAGTTGCCCCCAGTATTTTAGCCAGTTTGAGCCCCGTCAGCAAGGCTTCATACTCCGCTTCGTTGTTGGTGGTTGTATATTGTAGTCGCACGACTTGTTTGATAATGTCACCTTCTTGGAAACTTTAGTATTATGCCGAATTCCGCCTGCGTTTTTTGTTGACGACCCGACTATGTAGGCCGTCCATCTTGATGTCTGTTCGTTGTCTTCTTTAGGTTCGTCGTCTTTTGTGGTGAATTCCACTATGAAATCGGCCAATACTTGAGCTTTGATCGTTGTTTGTGGTCGGTAGTCAATGACGAATTCGCTGAGTTCGATTAACCACTGTATGAGTCGTCCAGCGGCGTTTGACTTGTTCATTGTCTTTTGCAATGGGTGGTTGGTAAGCAGTACTATTGTGTGAGCTTGGAAGTACGGCCGGAGCTTCCTTGCCGCTGTCACAAGAGCGAATGCTAATTTTTCCATGGGAGGATATCGTTCTTCTACTCCTCTGAGGACCCGACTAGTGTAATAAACAAGAAGTTGTTGACCTTCTTCTTCTCGCAAAAGTTCTGGATTGACGGCCGTCGGTGACACGGCCAGGTATAAATCGAGTTTTTCGCCTGGTTTGGAGGGGCTCAGCAACGGAGGTGTTGCTAAGTACTTTTTAAGCTCTTTGAATGCTTGTTGGCACTCGTCCATCCATTCGAAAGCCTTCCTCAGTACTTTGAAGAAGGGCAGGCATTTGTCCGTTGATCGAAAGACGAAGCGGTTGAGTGCCGCGATCCTTCCAGTTAACCCCTGTGTTTCTTTAATATTCTTTGGCGGCTGCATTTCTAAGATGGCTTTGATTTTGTCTGGGTTGGCCTCAATGCCTCTCTGCGAAACCATAAAACCAAGAAATTTACCGGAAGAAACACCGAAAGCACACTTACTTGGATTCAACTTCATTTGGTACTTGCGTAATGTGTTGAACGTCTCTTCTAAGTCTTTTAAGTGGTCGCCCTCTTGTTTGGATTTGACCAGCATATCGTCGATATAGACTTCGACGTTCTTGCCTATTTGATCGTGGAACATCCGATTCATGAGTCGTTGATAGGTTGCTCCAGTGTTCTTTAGTCCGAATGGCATCACCTTGTAGCAGAAGAGTCCTTTGCTAGTGATGAAAGACGTCTTTTCTTGATCTGCCTCGTCCATTACTATCTGGTTGTAACCTGAAAAGGCATCCATAAAAGTTAGTAATTTATGGTTAGCTGTCGAATCGACTAGCTAATCTATCCTGGGTAAGGAAAAGCTATCCTTGGGGCAGGCTTTGTTAAGGTCGGTGAAATCGACGCACATCCGCCATTTCCCGTTGGCTTTTTTAACCATAACTACGTTAGCTAACCAGTCAGGGTAGAAGACTTCCTTTATGAAGTTTGCGGTGAAGAGTTTGTCCACCTCTTCCATGATGGCGTTGTTTCTCTCTGAAGCGAAAACTCTTCGTTTTTGCTTGATTGGACGAAGACAAGGGTTAACGTTTAGTTTATGAGAAATAATTGAGGAATCGATACCTAGCATGTCTTCATGGCTCCATGTGAAGACGTCCTTGTTGTTCTTCAGGAAGTGGATTATTGACTCTATCGTCTAGGGGGCCAAGTTGGCTCCAATTCTGGTTGATTTCTCGGGATGTTCGTCATCCAGGATGATTGTGCTCAGCTCTTCTGACGGCTTGACCAGGGTTTTTCGTTCTTCTATGGTCATTGTTTGGTTCTCTCCTTCCGTCCCTAACGAAGCAAGATAACATTCTCTGGCCGCGATTTGGTATCCTCTGACTTCTCCTATTCCGTGTTCGATGGAGAATTTAAGGAGAATGTGGTAGGTGGAGGTCACAGCGTGTAGTCGATTGAGCGTTGGTTGTCCAATGATAAGGTTGTAGGCCGAGGGGCAATCGACGACGAGAAAATCCACTGTTTTGGATACCTATTTTGGATATGTGCCGATGGTTATAGGTAAAGTGACAATACAGACGAGGCAGACTTTGTCACCTGTGAATCCAACTAATGGTGCTTCCATGGGTCGCAGCTTCTTCTTGTCCAGTTTCATTTGTTGGTATGCAGGTAGGTATAGGATGTCTGCCGAGCTACCGTTGTCTACCATCACCCGTCTGGTGGTGAAATCAGCAATGTTCATGGTAATGACGAGTGCGTCATCATGAGGTTGATGAGTTCCTCTAGCGTCTTCCTCGCTGAAAGAGATTATTTGGTCGTCCAAACGAATATTTTTAGGGGTTCATTGGACGACGAAAATGTTGTGTACCTGACGTGCATATGCTTTTCTGGAAGTGTGTGATATTCCTCCAGTTGCAGGACCTCCCACTATGGTTCTGATTTCTTTTGCTGTTCCGAGTTTTGGGTTCTCGGTCCGCTCTTTTGGTCCCTGAGGCTTTGGAGGATGAGTGTTGTTTGGACGACTGACATATTTTTGAAGCTTTCCTTGTCAGATAAGTGTCTTTATTTGCTTTTTTAATGCCATGCAATCTTCCGTGAGGTGTCCATGGTCTCTGTGAAACCTGCAATACAAGTTTTTTGGTCGGCTATTGGGGTCAGAACGAATCTTACCTGGGAAGGATCGTCCTGTATCTGCATTAGAAGTTTGTCGATAGGTGTGTTCAGGGGTGTGAAGCTACTAAATTTTTCGGTTGGCGTTGTCGTCCTTTTACGCTCTGGTGTCTCAGAGAACTTAGAGACTTTTTGCTTGGCAGGTTCCGGTTTACGATCTTCAAGTTCTTTTCGCCTCTTTGGAGGGGGGTAGTTCAGCGCTTCCAGGGCGTCTTTAGCATTCATGTGTTTTTGGGCTTCGTACATGAGTTCTGATAAGGTCTTCGGAGGGTCTTTGCAGAGATCGTAGAGGAAATCTCCCTTCCGCAATCCTGCCATGAATGCGGTTAGAATGACGTTTTCCTTTGGGTGGTCAATCTGCATAGCTTCTTTATTGAAACGATGCACATATGCCCTCAATGATTCCCTTTCCATTTGCTTGACGCTAAGCAAGTGAATGGGAGGGCGTCCTCTCCGTTGGCCACCGATGAAGTGGTCGATGAATGCTCGACTTAGTTGGACGAAGGAACCGATTGACTCCGATTCAAGCTTATTGAACCATACTCTCGCAGATCCCTTTAGGCCCATGGGGAATGCTCGGCACATTATTTCTTCGGGGATGGCCTGTAGTTGCATGATCGTTTTGAATGCTTCTAGGTAATCAAACGGATCCTTGGTTCCGTCGAAGTTTTCGAGTGGCGGTACTTTGAATCTGGGAGGAAGCGGGAAGTTGGCGATACTAGGAATGAATGGTGAATCAGCCTGGTGCACAAGGTTATCCAAGTTGCGAACAGCCTTTACTTTCAGGCTGTTCTTTATGTCTCCCATCTGTTTCCTCATTTTGTGTAGTTCCTTTTCCAGACGGGCTGTTTTATTGTCCAGCCTTCTGGATGATCGGGCTGAACGATCAGGTTGTTTGGATGATCGATCTTGGACGATCGGGTTGTTTGGACGATCAAGCAGTTCTATCTGTCTTCTGACGGCTGGGAGGGGCGGAGCTACCTGCACTCTCTGCCCTGTGCCTGCTAGGGTGTGGAGTTTTCTCCACCTCGTCATCTCTACGGCGAGTTACCTGCCGGCTGTCAGCTTCTTGATCGTCCAACCTACTTTCCCTTTGTGGAAGGCGTTGGTTGTCGTTGTGGAGAGTTGGTGGCCCTTTCTTAATAGCGTGCCACAACTCCTTGTTTTGATGAGTCGTCTCCCGAGCGAGGTCCTGGATGCTGGTTGCGATAACTTGCATTTGCCTTTCGATTGAGGTCATGGGAGGATTAGCACTGGGTCCGTCATTGTGGGTTCCTTCCATAATTGGGATTAATCCGCGTACAACCCTTTTTGCTCTAAGAACGACAACGGCTTACTAAGTCGTTCCCACAGATGGCGCCAACTGATAATGCCGAAAATCAGTGGGCACGAACACGTCTTAATCTTGACAGACGGAGCCTATGTTGATAGATGAATATACCTGCAAAAAAGAGAAACAGTGAAGGAATGCACCGGCGGTGGATCGGTAGGGGAGCCTCTGATGCTTAAGTCAAATGATAGTTATCTAAATAGCAATATCAGAGATAAGAGTATTGAGGTAAGAAAAAGAGAGTGTACATTGATTCAAGAAGCTCTCCGCTTTATATAGTAGACTCCAGGCTTTTAGCTGTTTGTTTGTATTTAATGGGTTTTTATGCCCTGATTTATAACTGCTTGGTCATTGATTTGGGCCCATTGATTGTGCTTTTGACTTTCTTGGGGAGGTTTAGAAAATAACATGTTTAACACGTGGGTTTAATATCTTGTACAGCTGGATTTTTATTGCTGTCGTCTATGCCGTGATAGTCATCATTAGGGTTTGATTTGGTCCGTATCATTACAGTAGCTACAGTATTCTGTATCTTTAGAGATTATTGTACCATTTTGTAAAATAACACACAGTAATACAGAACTGGATGTGAGAGCATTTTTGGGATTTTTTTTGCTACAATGCTCTATATTTTGGATAAAAAGCCAGTTTAGAGCACCAGTTGGGAATGTTCTAAATTTTTGTTGTTTATTGAATTAGAAGGGGGAAATGGGGCTGGGTTCGAACCGGTTTGGGTTTACTCAAATTTAAACGGTTATTATTTTTTAAACCTATGATGTATGCATGAATTCAAAGTTAATAGGTTCTATCTTTTTATTCCCTTAAACATTAAATATGGATTAGTTGATTAATTGATGAAATAAATAAAATATTATAATTAGTAGTTAATCTATCATAAGATTGAAGTCAAATTATTTCAAAACATTACAACTAAGATGAGAAGAAAATTCTAAATATTTTAAAAAAAAAAAAATTATTGCCAAAATGCGAATTATATCGTGAATCAATTTTTTATTTTAATATGCCGAATAAATTTATGAAATAATAATAAATATACATATATAAGGTATATTTGTTATAAACTTAGGGTATATTTAATTAATAATTTATTTTATCATCAATTATACAACAATATTTAACAAATCTAAAATAAATTATAAATGTATTTATAATATCTAAAACCAATTGGTCATACTAAAATGTTATGTTTAAGCTATGTTGTTGTTGTTGTAACATGACTCTCATGAATAAAATCCATGAAAACCTAAGAAAATGAGAGAGGAGACAATCAAACAAAATTATGAAAGGGATGAAGAAAAAGAAAACAAGACGATCATTTATTAAATAAATAAATAAAACATGTACATGAATGGTACGCTTATCCTCCAAAAAAAGAAAAAGAAAAATCAGTTAAAAAACTATATTTTTTATTTTTTGGACATAACAAGTCTCAACTCAATCTCATAAATTTATATTGGCAAAAAATAAACTAACATGGTTATCTCAGGTGATACACATTAACATAGTATCCATAGGGTTATTTACTTATTTATAAAGTGATTTTTATTTATTTTATTTTTATTTTTTTATAAGTAACAGTGGTTCCTGATAATATATATATATATATGAATTATTAGCTAGATCGCATTTATGTAACTGTGAATGGCCTTGTCTGGGACCATGGTATGGGACTCTTTTTGTTGGGAAAGCAAAAGCCTTGAAGTGAAGAGCTTTCCATATCAATCATCATTTATAAAATGGTTCTGTTACTATTCTGTTCACCAAGCCTGGGCCCTGGGGGCCCCACAACCAAATTAACACCCTTCCCGTAATTTTTCTCTTTTTTCTTTTTCAAAACTCAGTTATAGTTTTAAAATTCATTCAGTTGATTGCATTGGCAAATGAACTACATGATTCAACTTAATTGTTTTTAAAGAAAATTAACCTTATTTTTTATGTATTTGTTAATATAATTGTATAATTGAATTTAATTGAAAAGTCTAAAATATATTAACTAAGAAACTGTATTAAGGTTTTTTTTTTTTTCATAGATCCTTTTATTTACTATTGACCAACAAACAGTCAAAACACTTTTGTCCAAAAATTTTGACAGTTGAACTTGAACCCATGATCGTGTTTTACTTCAACAGGAACATTTCAACATCTTTGACGTTCAATTCTATGGAACTTACAGATAAAAGTTAAAACAAACGAATCAATGAAGAGATAATTCATTTAGCAACTATTCAGCAATAATAACAAGAATTCATTTAGCAACTAAACAATTATTTAAACCTCATGAAATAATTAAAAAATAATAATGATGTTGTTTATACCCCCAGGCCCAGGGTGACGAACCATTACTAGGCCACGAACTGAGTGGGCCCACATGTAAGGGCCGTGAGTGGCCCTCATGAATTGTCTGTGGACCTACCATTGTCCATAAAACTTTAGGGGCCTCCAACCAAAGCGCATGTCATTGTGCTTTTGTACCAAATAGGCCATGATTGGTCTCTCTGATCTCTTTAGAAATTCGAAACCTTAAAATCGTCACTGATCAGAGTCAACTGGGCTGTCCAGTCCGTATGAGAGCCAGGCATGGAGGAGCTGGGACCCTTGGATTGGACAAGAGATAATGCTCTCTAATGGTTGTTCAATTAAAAAGGGAAAGGCTTGGGTTCAGTTTTGCAGTGCATTGGACCAGATATGATTGTGACACGTGATTAAAAGTGAACACGTGTCTGCATCGTGTTCGGTTCAAAGCATTGGAACACTAGACCTAAGCCGTATCTAATTAAAAATACTCAAGAAAATGAAAGGGATATGCAAATCCTTGTTTTTGACTAGTCGTGGTTATAAGCAAGAAAGTAACAACTATGGAGGGTTGCAAGCAATGGAAATCCAAAGATAAGGTGGTTGAGATAGCAAAATTCGTTGTGAGCCAAGAAATAAAGAGATGCATGGGGCATTGCTTGCAATGGAAACTTCAGAATCTCAACCTTGGGCAGATCATGTCAACTCCGGAGTGTTAACACTTCTTAAATCAGGTTACAAATATTTTTGCAAATCCCAAAGGATATTACCAGCCCCACAGTTACATCACATGATCACAAGTCCTTTATAATTTTGTTTTTAAAATTTAGTCAGTTCAAATTAAGCTATTAACTCACCATTTAAGTCCTCCTAACCCAGTCCCTTTACCCAATCCATTCCAAAATAATTTCCTGTCTGTGTGTGAAGCAACTTGAGATGACTAGAAGTATATGCAACGAAATATTCAGGATTGTGCCCTTGAGGGTTATTGGTGTTAGATCGGTCGATTTCATAAGGAATTACGGCCAAAAAAATAAAAAAGCTGTTGAACACCGTGCTTTAACACTTGTATGAGATTAGTATGATTAATTGCGAAAAAGGATGACTAACTTGAAACAAATTATTAGTTCAAAATAAACTTCAACCTCAATAACACCAATACCATATACAGCAAGAATTGAAGTCATGTCAAGGAAAGAATTACACGATTTACATATAAAAATACAAAACATCAGCACACATTTACTTCGTGCATGCTAAAAGACAATCCCTTCAGATGAAACAAACGTGACAACCATCCAACTTTTTTATAATAGAGAAAACTTTGTAACCATACGGACCATCCAAGGTGAGAAAACTTTGTTCAGATTCTCCAAAAGAATTTGTTAAGATGGTGTTTTCCAATGCTGGGACAAGATGTCTAGCTATTTTCAACATGTCAGAAGAGAGTATAGAACTTTGTGATTTCTATTGGCTATGAGCTGGTCTTGGAGGTTTCATACCAAATCCCTGCTTTGCCTTCTCAACTCTGTTTAAAATGTCAAGTCAGATTTGCTTTGATTCCATTCTAGTCATTGAGTGTTCAGATATAAATGTAGCAAATTTCATAATAACAGGAAGCACGAGATCATAGTTAGCAATAAAAAAAAAAAAAAAAAGGAAGCACGAGACCATGTAGAGTGTATAAAAGGTTTTATCAAGACAACAGAAATTGAAAGAAGATGATTGCATTCCTAGAACATACTCATTTTGAGATAATTCATTTGATGACAATAGAAATTGAAAGAAGATGATTAGTGCATTAGATTATCAATTGAAGGTAGCAGATGATGCAGCATATGACATAATGCATTTAACGATACAGTACTGAAAAACTCTCTCTTTTGAATAAGTTACACACTTGGTAGGTCTTGAACTCAAGACCTCACCTACCGATTGAGTGAGCTCATTGGCATGTTAAAACTGTCTTCTTAGAATATTTTTGTCCAAAATTTCAACATTTATTTATTTTTTTTCCAAAACAGGTAAAATAATTACAAGACTATATAGGATTTAAAAAAAAAGTTTTGGCCCCATAGGGAGAGGGATGGGGAGATTCAAACTAATAAGTAATAACTTTCGCTTCATGAGGCATGGGCCCATCCGATTGTGCTACCCCTTGGGGTTTACAAGAATATAGAAGATTATCAAACAGTTCAAAATTTCGCATCTTGTACCCATTAACAATGCACAAGCCATCTTCAGTGCCCTTGTACATCTACTTCCCATCATAATTTTACTGGCCATATCTACTGCTGTTTTATCCCTGATTAATCAATAATGATTTGCCTATTATTTTACTATTTACCCCTATCTAGAACCTAGGATACCCTCTAATTATTTTCTAGTATTTAAAACAAATACATTCAGCATGGATTCTAAATTATTGAAACTTTTTCTATGGAGTAAAACTAACATGCAATGAAAGGATCATTAGCCAGAGCAGATAAATATGACAAACGTATTGACTATCTAATAGAAATTATAGCAATTTTACCATATTTCAAGTAACTAATAAGAAAAAAGAACTGAGGAAAATATTTATTAACAAAAAAGAAGAAAAAATGGCACTTACGTTGGGGCAAGTTTGCCGAGACTATCTAGCTCCTCACCAGTGTCCTCATCCAGGACTCTCCCAGATATCTCAACGATGTAAGATCTATCTCTAGCAGTGGGAAGTCCTCTACTAGAAAGCAAATCTAAATCTTTTTGGTGAAGCTCTCTCCCATTTACAAAAACACCAGTATTTCCACCAGCACAATTCTCTGGCATGGAATAATTGAACTCTTCAATGAATGGCTGCAAGAGAAACGTCATTCATCAGCAATACGACTAGGAATAAACCAATATCATACGATTGATGCACTAATACTAAGTTGATCTTACAGGAATTATGCCCTGACCAGGCCCACCCATTGTACCCCAGAATCCAGCTCGGAAGTCATACCTGGTTTAAACAAATTGAACAAGCACAATTCCATTAACACAACTACAGTATGAGAGATGAATACATGATTCTATCAAAAGCAGAGTTGCAAAAGAGAACATTAACAATAGTATTTAATGAAGAATATTCTGATTTCCATGCACGAGAATTAAATAGTACATCTGTAAAGCAGGCAGATTATACTGCATCAGGGTATTTTTAAATGAGAACCAGTGCTGAATCTATTGCAAACAATACTGAGTGAGTGAAAAATGGATGACATTAAAAACGAGTTATCGTTTGTAACAACAAAATTGCAAAATTTTGCTGATACAAAACACGGCAGCCACATTCAACAAAACCATAATTCATCTTCAATTTCAACCATAATTGTCAATGAACTTCACCTCCAATGACGCCTCCTCCCCTTGGAAGAGTAAGGTGAAGGATGAGGTCATGGGTTCAAGACCCACCAGATATGTGTAACTTACTAATAAAAAAAAAATTCAACCATAATACTGCTGTTTAGTTTCTTCCCACTGATACTGTACTACTAACATATCATAATCTTATTTCAAAGCACGCATGGCTAGAAGATTTATATCATAATCTTAATTCAAAGCATGTATGTCTGGAGGATTTATCATAATCTTAATTCGAAGCATGCATGTCTGTCATAATCTTAATTCGAAGCATGCATGTCTGGAGGATTTATGCAACACAGGCATGTGAATGCATACTTACCAATATTTTCCAGGTTGAATTTTTCCAGCCTGCTTTTCAGCCTTCTTAACCACACGTTCTAGTATGGGATACCCATTTACTGATATATTACTTCTGCCACGTTCATCCGTTTGACTAGATCTCGAAAAATCCTTAAAGCTCTTCTTGATTATGTTTGAAAAAAAAGATTCACCCCCTTTGTTGTTTCTTGGCTGATCATCTTCTTTGCTTGCATCACCAGAATCTTGAGAGACCCCCGTATTAGAGTAATCATTGAATGAGACCTCCATCTCAGTTGCAAGTGATACTTCTTTCAAAGAATTTTGGCGTGAGGCAGCCTTATTAGGTTTCACCTTCTCTTGATCCGAACGACTACTCCTGTTTCCCTTCCCAAACCGGTTCACTGCATGATTATTAGAAGAGTAATCAAAATGGTCTTGAAGAGGTGAACCGGGAGGTGGAGACAGAATGGCTTTGATTGCCCCTTGAGTGGAGTTGTTGACCTCTTTTGAAGCAATTAAGACTTCTGGACCATTTTCATCCTCAGAGGTGCTGGGAGATGAAGAATGAAAGCTTCCCATCTCCTGAACCTTGTTTGAGTTCAAACCCAGGCCTGTAGACAATGAAACAGGTTCTCTATCTATTGAC
Organism: Fagus sylvatica; assembly: GCA_907173295.1. NCBI lineage: Eukaryota > Viridiplantae > Streptophyta > Magnoliopsida > Fagales > Fagaceae > Fagus > Fagus sylvatica. The sequence continues at coordinate 26,176,666 of OU015762.1, read as the reverse complement.
AGAAAATCGTAGCCAGAATCATCATAATCAGATGAGAAATTAGCACTAGTCCGATTCATATGGCTGTGGAAATGTGAAGCACCGTCTTTCAACACCTCATTAGAGCTACCATCAACGTCCATGGGAATATCCTTTGTTTCTGCATGGACTGAAAGAACTAGTTTTTTGTTGTCAACAGCAAAATTGATTACCGCAGAACAGGCCCCACAACGCATCTTTTGTTGATTCTTCACTGTAAGCAATACTTTCTGGGGCAGTTTCAGTAGCTCAAAGCAATTATAGCATGTAAGAAAGGGGGCACCACCAGCTATGGGACGACAATGGCGGCTACCACTAGCTAACACCACCCTACGAGGATGGCAGCGAACAAAACCACCCATCTCACAATTATGATCACTTGGCCATCTTCCATGGCGTTGTGTATCACAAATGTTTGATGGAGGAATGATAGTCCTAGAATTATGAACACGTGGACCAAATGCCCCAAATTTCTCGTGATGGTACATAGCAGGATTGTTTGGGACATCAGGAAACCTTTTATTGCAAAAAGAAGGGGGTCGAACTGGAGCTGAAACTCGCTGGAGTTTGTCATAGCAATGTAAACAAGAGCAAGAAGGCTGGTGATATATTGAGTTAGGTGGGTATGGCTCAAATGATTCAGGATTAGTATCAATATACTGTCCGGAAAAGTACGGATGCAATGGCTGTTGCGGGTATTGACCAGGTAATTGGTGTGGAGCTCTCCTGAGCATTTGAGATCCATAAGGATCGCCATATCCAGGATTATGCATCGAAGGATAGAAGCTATGGCTATGCATGGCCACTTCATGCCTTTTCGTATAAGGAAATTGATCAGGCCAATGATTAGAATACGGGGGTCCTGTAACATGTTTATCAGGACCAAGATTCTGCATTGAAGCCCTATTTGACACTGAAGAACCATTTTGAAACCAATTTTCAGAGCCACCATAAGGATCTGGAGGGACCATCCTGCCATCAAGAGGAACCTTCTCTTTTGGTTTATCAACCACATTACAAGACCGACTAAGTTTATCCTTCAGCTCATCCAGCTTCCTCAAAAGCTCAGCTCGATCTTCTTCAAGATACTTGACTCTATTAGCCCCATCCGGGTCATTAAGGTTCCTCAATTGTTCCCCAAAATTATAAGAAGAATCCAAATGGTAATTTGATGGGCCCTCATCAGGATAGTTTGAAGTTGAAAACCTCACACCTTCAACTTTACTTCTCGGGTTTCTTCGAAACCCCTCCATCTCACCTCTCTCCCCCATTTTGCAATGTTCCGATCTTAGCAACCCACTCGTAATTCGAATTTCAGGATTTACTTCCCCTTGCTCCCTTCCCATTGCACCAACCGATTCATTTCTATTTGCATTCATATCAAGACCACTCTCACCGACCCATTCATCAGTTGTAACCTTAGATTGCTCTCCATATCTCTCAGGATGCCCAACAACATCCTTCTCTGAATCCCTTTGACTACATCTCAAAGAGTCACCATTAGGCTTAACATCTGTATCAGAAGCATCACCCAAATCAGCTATTCCTTTCTCTAAGGAATAGTCTGATTTAGCAGCAACAGCAACAGCAACAACCCTTTCTTCATCTGACTTCTCTGACAAACCATCTGCTTCGACATTCTTAATTTTTGCTGCAAATTAAACAAACAAATTTTGGTTAAAAAATTACTTTTCAGGAGGGAAGGAAACCCGAGTGATTTTCAATTCAGTTGAAAAGAACACAAAGGAAATGGCCGTCAGTAATTGAAATCTTAAACCAACAAATTTTCAGATTTCTTTAAGCAGCAATTAAAAAAAAAACGCAAATCCCACTAAGCCAGTAGTTGGGTTCTATCAATTGAATTGAAAGATTCAGACTTTACTATGTTTTCTTATGTCTTTTTTTCAACAATTAAAAAGAGATGCCCACATTTTCTCACCGAATTCCATTCTTAAATACATTACTTAGGATAAGAATAGTCATGCAGCTTTTGGCAACTCAAAAACAGTATGTAAGAATAAATAAACATTTTGAAAGCATAATAAATTAAAACCCATTTGATGGAAAATGAATTATATATAAAAATAGAAACATAATAAATTAAAAATCACATTTTTATAAGATTTAAGAAAAAGTACCTCGAAGAACAGCACCGCAACCACCACACTGATAAACAGAGTAATCAGCGAGCTCCGGGAGAAGATTTTCACACTTCGGACACCGAACTAACCGTACTTTAGCTGAGTCCGCCATTCTAACACAATACGACGACGTACCAAAACAAGAGCAGCTACAAAATGCAAAATCTCAAAAATATAAATTATATAAAAAAAAAAACCAAAAAAACTGTTTCTTTATAGTCAACAAAAAGAACAAACACAAGAACAAGACAACAAAGTATGAGCTCAGCTGAGATTGAGACTCACATTCTTTTAGATAAATACAATTGTTGTCCTCAGTTTTCTCAGGAACCAAACAGGAGGCGAGAAAGACTGAGGATTTTCGTGAAGACAATTTTCTCGGAAAACTAACGGGAAGAAGCCTAGAAATCCTTATTCGAGGATACCTTTTGTTGTCTGAGAAATCTGAGATTGTTCTTTGTTTGTGGTTTTGTTCGGTTAAAGTAAGAGAGAGAGAGGGAAAGCGCGAGACAGTTCACGGGATCGTTTTCCAATGTCCGTAGGGAAATGATATTGCCAAGGAAGCAAGTACGAAATGCAAGACCAATAATAGTAAAAAGCGACGACGTTTGGTTTCAGATTACATGAGAACGACTTCGTTTTAATGATTTCTTGGCGACATCAATTTCGTTTGGGAACTGCCCGTTGTCTGTGCTTGAAGAAAAAGTAGAAAAAGTAAATCGCCGACTTTTTGCTTCGAATCGTTTATATCCACTCCTGTCTTGACTTGGAGCACTCTACCTTTACAATATTTCATTGGTTGCTGATATGCCAACTCTCTCTCTCTTATGGTCAAATATATTATTTTTACATTTACAGTTTGGTTTTTAATTTTTGAAACCCGCATAATTGGTCTCTAATATATTAAAATTGTGTTTATTGGTGTTTATTGTGATTTTCAGTAGCTAAATATCAAAAAGTAGACATAATTAATTCTTAAAAATTTCAAATAATAAGTACAATTAGTCCCAAAATGGTGCGATTTAGAAAATAGGGCAAATTGCATTTTCTCCATTTTATGTATGAGTCAGTTTCAATCTCCCCCGTAATATCCCTTTTTATCTTTTGAAATTGTGCAACTTACTCCAAACATCTATTTTTTATGTTAAATACTAACAAAACCTATGCAAAATGTCTAAAATACCCTTATTATAATCAATTTAACCCATTCCACCCAATCTCTTAACCCAAATTTGATTAATAAAAAAAAGGTTATTGTTTGAAACTCATGATCAAATCCCTAACCCAAAAAATCTCACTGTCTCTCACAGTTCTCAACTCTCACTACTCAAAAAACATTTTGATTAATTTGACTCACAAATCTTATATCTATTTGCATTCAACTGTGGTATATAACAAAATCTTTACTACTTAATATTAACCTTTCGTCAGGTGAGAAAGGGGGCCAAAAATCATTTCCATAGTTGCTGTCTTGCGAATTTTCATGGTCAACTAAAAGATTTAGGTAAAAAGATTGATGATAGGTTTTTGGACTCTTCTTGCCCGTATAACACATTCCACACATTTCAACTTGCAAACTTCCAGGAGAGCATGATTGAGTTGGGGAGAAAGAAAGTTTTATTCAAAATCAAGCAGTTTGTGATAAAAATCAGAAAATATGTCAACTAACCAACTACAACTTCATCCATACTGAAACAAGCAAGTCATTGCAGCATTGAATCCATAAACACCGAGAAGAGTTTCAATGATCTACAATCTTTTCATGTCAAACGGGAACATTATTGCATCCTCTCGAAGAGCACCTGAGGATTACGTCCTCTAAAAGAACAATAACAATTTAAAAATTATTCTGAGATAAAGACTGAAAGAGAGTAATCTCCATAACAATATTGATTTGATTGTGAGAGTGTGAGTGAGATTTTTTGGGTTAGGGATTTGATCGTGAGTTTCAAACACTAATATGTATTTTTTTTAATCAAATCTGGGTTAAGAGATTGGGTGGGTTGGGTTAAATGGATTAAAATAGAGGTATATTAGACATTTCACATAGGTTTTGTTAATATTTAACAAAAAAATAGATGCTTGAGGTAAGTTATACAGTTTCAAAAGAAAAAAGAGAATATTGCTCAATTCAATAAATAAAGGGGGATTTGAAACTGACCTCATACATTAAAAAGAAAAAATATAATTTACCCTAAAAAAATAATAACATTTATTTGTATGCGTTTCAACCACAAGGAATCAAACGACATCATGTATAAACATTAGATATTAATATTATATTTAACCCTTATGTTATTTTATGTATATTTTTTTCTTACTCTCTCTTTATTCGTTCTTTGCTTTTTCTCTTCTCACTTTATTCGTTATTCTGCGAGTCTCTCTCTATTTTACCTTTTTCTTATTATTTTTATGTTCTAGTTTGTGACTAATGAGAAAAAAGAATGGTTTTGGCCGTTGTGAAAAGAAGAGAAAGGAAAAGAGTTAAAGACGCGGCCGCGTAAAACTAAAATCTTTAGTCTGACGATTCTGGGTTTCTGACTAGTCTATGATTCGCTGCCCCACACACGCACTAAATTCTTCAGGCGGTCCCTATCTTATAACCATTCTTTCTCTTTTTACATCATTGAAATTCAATGCATCTCTTTTTCACTGCTATGTTTTTGACTATTTATGAAACTGGATGATATAAATTTCAGTATTTTTGACCTATCTCAATTCAATTCATGATGTGTGATCATATTAATGGGACAACCTATATAAAGGTTCCAATAAATGGAGTGGTACATGTACATTGTATTGGAAGTTATGCAATTTGTGTCAATTTTAAGAGGGGTCCTTTAATTATCAGTAATGAGTTGGTTCAATGGCATTGAGTTATACGTCTACCAAAATAAATGGCATTAGATAAACAAAAAAAAAAAGATAAACATGTAACAAATTCTGTACAACAGAAATTGGGAGTTAAGATTATGAATTTTAGGATTAAGATCCTTTAGACTTTTTAGAGTATTTTATCACATAATTTTTTTTTTTAATCCTGATCTTTATTTTAAAATAAATGGTTCAGATTAGGCCATATCATCAATTCACTAACATTTTTTTTTCTTTGATAGTTACTGATAAATAATAAATGTGACCTTTAAGTCATTTAAACTTCTATCAGCTTTAAAAAAAAAATGAAAATTTTATAGAGTTATACAGAAACAATGACGACATTGCAGTTACTTTCTCCCCCTCCTCTTCTATAAAGTTTAAAATCGTAGAAGATGGGGAAAACCAAAATGATGGTTGGGAATTATTTATATATTTTTTCCTTATGAATCTGGAGTCAAAGTTTGGTAGGAGAAGTGGAGAACTTTTGGGATTCTTTGGCTCTGTGTGTTAACTTTAGATTGTTTGTGAGAGTTTTTTTTTTTTTTTTTTTTTTTTTTTTTTTTTTTTCGTCGCTGTTTTTAAGTATAAATTAAAGACTTTTCATTGGACACTGCCAGTGATTTTCCAGGGCTTATCCACCACCGGAGGGGGAGACAAAGGGGGAGGAGAGGAAAGCTTCCGAATATGTTTTCTCCATCTGATTCTTTTAGAAACACACTTAATTTAACATTTTTTTTTTTTTTTTTTTATAAAACTTAATTTAACAAGGTTAATGTTAGGTTAATGAATTGTTTTTAAAAACCCATTATTTTTTGTTAATGGATTGATGTCATGGCATAATCTGAACTATTTGTTTTAAAATAAAGGTCAAGATTGAAATAACTTTAGTTGATAGAGTACCCTAAGAACTCTAGAGAATCTTGAATCATGAATTTTACACATTGAATAGAGTTTTTGGACAAAATTTATGGGTTCTGTTTAACGGGTGACTTTAGAGTAATGGTTAAAAAAGTATTTAATACTTCCACTTTATAGGAAGTAATGAAATTTTAATATTAAAATAATACAAAACAGTTTTTAAAAGTATTTTAGTATTTTTATTTATTATTTTAATATTAAAATTTTATTATTTTCTGTAAAGTATAAACATTTAATGTTTCTTAACCATTACTCAAAAGACACTTGTTGACAAAATCATTTCTTATATAATGTACATATAAACATTCAAACAAAACATGCCTACAACTTATAATTATGATTTCATAGCAAGAAAGGTCCAGTTCTTGTTGTTGAAATCAGAAAGTTAATTTCCATATTTGATCAATTACAATATTCACCAATGAAGGAAAAAATATATATATATATATATATAAACAATTACATATCTAAATCACCAATTTGGGTTCTTACATATAGGTTTTTTAAGAAAGATTTTGTTAACAAGTGCCCTTATGGCAATGGTTAAAGAGCATTAAATGCTTACACTTTACGAGAAATAACGAACTTTTAATATTAAAATAATAAATAGAAAGACTAAAATACCCTTAAAAGTTATTTTTGTATTATATTAATATTAAAATTTTACTACTTCCTATAAAGTGGAAGAATTAAATATTTTCTTAACCATTGCCCTAAGGACAGTCGTTAACAGGACCCTTTTAAGAAAACCTCATATGTAACTGTAAGAAGCAAAATTTTGTGAGCCAATTACAAATTATCACATAGAAATTTAGTGACAAATCCTAAATTTATAAGTGTTACTAAATTAGTGGGTTCCAATTAGCTCAATTGGTAAAATCTCTTGTTGTCATATAAATGACTTGAGTGTGAATCCCGTGTACACCAAAAACCAACTGATGTCATATGTTCAAAGCAATTTTTATTATTTTTTTTTAGGGAAAAGATGAGAATATTTCATTAAAAATAAAAAAATGAAGTTGATACAATAGAGTTGTCACTTCTTCAAGTTTGAGAAAACAACAATAGTTGAAACAATGGAGTGAGGGTTATGGCATTATCAATAATATGACCATAGGCAAGGTGTGAGGTGTTAGTACTATTGGGGGCTTGAACTATAACTGTTGAGTCACCTTCAATCTCTACATCTCCATCAGTGATCCCGACTTCTAGAAGGGAAAAAAAAGAAGGGTTTTTATAGCTGCAAGTGCCTCCACCATCTCCACAAAATAGCCTGTATAGATTTTCTGACTTAGAGTGGCGATCACATTGCCTGTTTGATCACGAAGAACAACTCGGATCCCTCCTTCATTACTTTCTAGAGACATAGCACCATCATAATTGATTTTATACCATGTCTGATTCGGAGGCTTTCATTTCACTTTCCCTGGATGTGAGCTCACATGTTTCTCTATTATTGTGACCTTAAGGAATTCATTAAGGTATGACAGAGGTTGGGGCCGAATCTGGGTGTACTGTTTGTTGGGTAAGTTCATGCAAGATTGATTCCTTTTGTTCCATACAAGTCAAGTTGATACTACAAACTTCTCCAGTCCAAGACTAGTAGGCGATGCCGATATGTGTCAAACAAGATCCGAAAGAAAGCCATATTGCTTTTGACATAAAGATGATAACTCAAGAATGGTTCAAAAGAAAATTAAATGGTGCTAACTACTAAGTATCATCAAATCGAAAAATTTAAAAATGGCTTGGACCCATAAAAACAGGATAAGTGTCTCTTACAATCATATTAGGATACTTATAATTGATAATTATCTCTAATAAAAAAGAGGTAAAAGTTGGAGATAAAGATGGACAAGTCCTAGTGGGCCTCTTAGATTTTTAGCCAATCAAAATTGACCAGTTGCCTTCTAAAAGACTAGTTTCATGTGGACTTGATAATGCCTAAAATCAGTGGGCTCGGTCATGATTCAATCTTGATGGACGGTGTCAACCTTGATGGACGGATAGACCTGTAAAAAAAAAAAAGGAAAATAGTGAAGGAGAGCATCGGTGGTGGACCGGTGGAGAAGTCTCCGATGCTTAAGTCAGATTATTGTGTCTGAGTAGCAAAACAATGCAAGTGATTGGAATATTGAGGGGAGAAAAGAAAGCGTACCTTGATTCAAGAAGTTCTTTGCTTTATATAGGGAGCTCCAGGCTTCTAGCCGTTTATTTATGTTTAATGAGTCTTTATGTTTTGATTTGTAACTGCTCGATCATTGATTTGGTGTCATTGATTGTATTTTTGACTTTCTTGGTGAGGTTTGTAAAATAACATGTCCAACACTTGGGTTTAATATTTTGTACAGCTAGGTTTTTAATGTAGTCGTCCAAGCCATAATGATCGTCGTAAATGTCTGATTTGGTCCATATCAGATGCCCTCTATTCCATGTCATCTTTGGGAAAGTGACGGCGTATGGAATAATTAATTGAGGTGGGGGTGTTGAAGTAATTTACTGTGCTCTTTGGGAAGTGGAGAGTTTCATTTAATGAAGAGGCGACGTTTTGGGCAGCTTGGTGACACGTGCCGTTACGCTAGCGGTTGGGGTGTCCGAGGCGTCCCTTCGTCTGCTTTTTGGCAGTTTTTTGAATTCGTATGGTTTTTAGTCCGTTTTGCTTTTGGGGTTTCTCACATTTACAAAAAATTGGGTGAACGTCTTTGGGATTTTTCTCTCCATTTTTCGATGCGTTTTCTTTAATCCCTGACCTTTTCTTTTTGTGTTTTGTGTTAGTTCATCCTAGATTCGTTGAGTCCGTCGTTTAGGTTGTTTTTTGTGGGCGTCTCTAGGTTTGTCGATAACAACTTGGGTCCGCCTCCTCTTGAGGGTTACGTGTCTAGTGATAATGTGCTCCACCGGTTAACGGCGGAGCTATATTCTATAGTGTACCTAGCTATTAGCACTTGGGGGTTGTTAGGGATTTAATGACGGCCAACGAGACCGAATGGCCTCTCCCGTTGTCCAATGAGCTGCCTGAGGACTTATCTTCACCGGAGAAGGAGCCGAGAGAGGTTTCGTCTAAGGCGACGCCTAGTACATCGGGGCCTCGTCCTGTATCTAGGGTAGACAGGTCTTGGAAGGCTATGTCGTACTTTAGCAAGATAGATCAAGAGGACATAAATAGGATTAGGATGCGTTATCAGATCCCTGATGACGTCATCTTGAGGATTCCCGATCCAGACGAGAGGGCGTGTTGTCCGAAGTTTAAGGGCAACGTGGCTTTTTATGAGGTCGACTTCCAAAAAGGTGTTTGTTTTCCTTTACAGCCATTTGTGAGGGATTTGTTAGATTTTCTATCTTTAGCGCCGGGGCAAGTAGCTCCGAATGGTTGGCGGACAGTCATCTCTTGTATGGTGATGTGGAGGGTTAATAACAACGGACGAGAAGACCTAACGGTGGACAAGTTTTTATTCTGCTATGAGCCTTGCCAGATCGCAGCTTCTCCTTGTTTTTGGACGTTCAAACATCGCAATCTGGAGACGAGAATAGTCCAAGGATTGCCTTCATCCAACTGGAGTTGGAAAGACGAGTATGTCTTTGTATGTGGCGATAATTGGGAGAGGCTGCCCCGGGAGGAAGCGAGTGGGGATTTTACCAGAGTCCGTAGGTCTTGGGGGACTCCCTTACCATCTGATGTGTGTTTTTCCTCTTATTTGCTTCTTTTATTTGTAATCAATTTGTGACTCGTCCTTTCTTTTGTTCCTTGCAGATTTAGATCGTCCGTTGTTGAACTCTGTGTGGAAAGAGAGGATTTCGAGGATCTTAAATATTGAGGATTGTCGTTGTAGTATCTTTTTAGAGCCTGATCTCCTCGCTTCCATTTCTTTCGGCCCAGAGCCTAATACAGCCGTCAAGGCATTGTTGCATGCCAATAAGAAGAGTGAGTGATGTCTCTTTATGCGTGTACATGTTTATATGTGTATATCTATATTTTTATTGTGTTTCGCTTTGTGTGCGTAGGAGTGAAGACGATGAAGTTGAACAAAGGAAAAGTTGAGGAAGTTCGCATAATTAGGGGAGAGCGGCGCCAGTGAGCTTGAAGCAAAAGAAGGTCGACGAGGGGCCTTCGAAACAGGTGGAGCAATCATCCTCTCGTCCGCCTATTCGCAATGCTCTCCCTTTAGTGAAGTCTGTTCCTCCAATTATAATGGTAGACGTGGATCCTTCTCTTCCGGTGGACCCTTCTAAAGTGGGGGATGCCACTATTAATCAAAGCCCTCATGTCGCAAGGGCCAAGAGCACCGTTTCCTCGAGGGATATGTACGATTATTCTACCGCTCATACTGAAGACGTCCGTTGTCTGTTGATCCATTCCTTGATGAAGGTAATGGTTTTTTGGTTTTCGTTTTCTTGGTTTTCTTTGTGTCTTGTCTTATTGTTGGGCGTTTGTAGGGTTTGAACGAGGCAATGGTGATGAGCCAAAGGTGCATCATTGTTGAGGAGAATCATTCTACCCTTCGAGCTAAGTCAATCGCGGACGAGGCGGAAATGAAAAATTCCAAACGGGCGGTTGCTGAGCTGACAAAGGACAGGAAGGAGGCTCTGATTGAGCTGGAGAAGGTGGAGGCGGAGTTGAAAGTGAGGGATGGTGATGTCAAAGTGGCTATGGAAGCTAAGGATAAAGCGGTGGCTGATCTACATCACTTGGTTGGCCACATCGAGGGAGCCAAGGCAGCTACAGTGTCGGAGTTCAGAGCGTCTGAGGCTTTCGATGACATCAACACGCGTTATTTCCTTTCTGGTTTTGAAGCCTTTAGGAAGCAAGCTGCAGAACACTTTCCTGACTTGGATTTCTCCGTCTTTCAACCTTATGACGATGAAGACTCGGTAGTGGATGGTGGTCAGGACGATCCGGTGGATGACGAGGATGTTACATCTAAGTAAAAAAGGAAAACTTTATTTATTTATTTATTTCTTTGTTCTGTTTTTGTGAATGCCCAAATTTGGTGGCATGTTTAAACAATATGTGGTATTTCTTCATAACAATTTTTTGTTTTGATTTTTTAGTTTTTCTTTTTGTTATACGTTTTATGTGTGACTTTTAGTTATTTGAAGGATTAAGTTTGGTTGATTTAGATTTAATCTTGGATTTTTGAAAGTTTGTTGCTTAACTCTTTGGTTCTTTTGATCGAAAGATTTGTTTTGGATGGCTTGATTTTAAGGTTAACAGATTGTGTTTAAACGACTCGGTTCAAATTTAAGTTTTTCTTGAGTTGAAAGACCGCGTTGGACGGTACAGTTCAACCCTTAAGCTTTTAAGTCGGAAGATCGTGTTAGACGATTCAATTCGACTTTAGATTTGAAAGATCGTGTTGGACGATACAGTTCAAAATTAGATTTTTAAGTCAAAAGATTATGTTGGACGATTCAATTTGACTTTAGATTTTTAAGTCAAAAGATCGTGTTTGTAAGATTTAGTTCGACTTTAGATTTTTAAGTCAAAAGATCGTGTTTGGATGATTTAGTTTGACTTTAGATTTTTGAGTTGAAAGATCTTGTTGGACGATATAGTTCAACTTTAGGCTTTGGAATTAAAAGGTTGTGTGGGTGGTGCCATTTAATTTAAAAGATGACACACGATTTACCGTGGTTCGGCAATAGTGCTTACGTCCACTTTATTTTGATCTTTTATTGATGATGTCCTCTGTTTACAAGATTGTCCCTTTAAGGAAAGTATTTCTTGAGGTGTTCAGCGTTCCATGGGTGTGGTAGTTGTCGTCCATTCACATCTTCTAAGTGATAAGTCCCTTGTCGACGGATTTCGACGACTTTATAGGGTCCTTCCCAGTTTGGACCTAACTTTCCTTGAGTGGGATCTTTGGTGGCCAAGGTGATTTTTCGTAGGACGAGATCGTCGATGGAAAATTGCCTTGGTTTGACTTTTGTGTTGTAATAACGGGCCATATTTTCTTGATATCTATCCATTCTTATTTCTGTTTTTTCTCGCACTTCGTCAATCAGATCGAGGTTAAGGCGGATCTGTCCTTCGTTCTGTTGGTCGTCATACGTTGAAGTTCAGAAGGTCGCTAATCCTATTTTGACTGGAACAACTGCTTTGCTTCCATACGTCATTCAAAATGGAGTTTCCTCCTGTTGGTATTCTTACCATCGTTCTGTAGACCCATAGGATGCTCAGGAGTTCTTCTAGCCATAGCCCTTTTGCCCCCTCAAGTTGGGTTTTGATTAGTTTGAGCAAAGACCGATTTGTTACCTCGACTTGTCCATTGGCTTGTGGATGGCCAGGAGATGAATAGTGGTTGTGGATGCTTAACTCTTGGGAGAATTGTTTGAATCTTGGGTTGTCGAACTGCTTTCCGTTATCAGAGTCGAGTACTCGTGGTATTCCGAATTGGCATATTACTGCCTTCCATACAAAATTTTGGATGTTCTTCTCGGTTATCGTTGCTAGTGGTTCTACCTTTACCCATTTGGTGAAGTAGTCGATTGCGACTACTAGGAATTTGAGTTGACGCCTTCTAATTGGGAATGGTCCCATGATGTCGAGCCCCTATTGCGCGAACGGCCAGGGAGTTGTCATTGGCGTTAGTTCCTCTGGTGGTAAGTGAAGCAGGTTGGTGAATTGTTGGCATTTATCACATCTCTGGACAAATGAATTGGCGTCCATTTGTATGAACAGCCAATAATACCCGGCTCTTACAACCTTCTTCGACAATGATCGAGCTCCTGAGTGGTTTCCGCATATCCCTTCATGTATTTCTTTTAGGACATATTCTGCCTCAGCCGACGTTAGGCATCTGAGATAAGGAAGAGAGAAACCTTTCTTGTATAATATTCCTTGTAATATTATGAACCGTGATGCACGTACCTATAATTGTTTTGCCTCGTGCCGGTCACTTGGCAATATTCTTCCCTGTAGATACGAAATTATTGGTGTCATCCAGGAAGTTTCTACGTTGATGGGGTTTACCTCGATTGTTTGTATGCTTGATTGCTTGACGACTCCTGTTTCGTCGTTTGATGCGTCTGACGAGGCTGATTTGGCCAACTGGTCTGCAGTCGTATTTTGTTCTCGAGGTATACGATTGAGTTTCACTTCTCAGAATTGGCTTATTTGGTGTCAAACAAGTTTTAAGTATTGTTGCATTTGTTCTTCCTTAGCCTCATAGACTCCATTAACCTGTCCTACAATGAGTTGAGAATCGCTACATATGTCTAACTCCGTTGCCCCCAAAGCTTTAGCTAGCTTAAGCCTGGTTAGTAGGGCTTTATACTCTGCTTCGTTGGTGGTGGTTGCATATTGCAGACGTATGGCTCGTTTAATGATGTCACCTTCGGGCGACTCCAGTATCACGCCGATTCCGCCTGCATTCTTCGTTGACGACCCATCTATATGGGCCGTCCATCTTGAAATATGTTATTCATCTTCTTTTTGGCTTGTCATCTTTTGTGGTGAACTCTGCTATGAAATCAGCCAACGCTTGAGCTTTGACCGTTGTTCTGGGTCGATAGTCAATGTCGAATTTGCTGAGTTCGATCGACCATTGTATGAGTCGTCTGACAGTATCGGGTTTGTTCATTGCCTTCCGCAGTGAATGATTGGTGAGTAATACTATTGTGTGGGCTTGGAAGTATGGTTGAAGCTTCCTTGCTGCGATTACAAGAGCGAACGCTAGCTTTTCCATGGGAGGGTATCGTTCTTCTGCTCCTTTGAGGGCCTGACTGGTATAATAGACGGGCAGCTGTTGACCATTCTCTTCTCGTAAGAGCGCTGAATTGACGGTCGTTGGTGAAACGGTACAGATAGAGTTCTTCGCCTGGTTTGAAGGGGCTTAACAACGGGGGTGTTGCCAAGTATTCTTTAAGCTCTTCGAACGCTTGCTGACATTCATTTGTCCATTTGAAAGCCTTCCTTGAGTACTTTAAAGAAGGGTAGGCACTTATCGATTGATCAAGAGACGAAGCGATTGAGCGCTACGATCCTTCCAGTTAGTCCTTGTGTCTCTTTGATATTTCTTGGTGGTTGCATCTCTAAGATGGCTTTGATCTTGTCTAGGTTGGCTTTGATACCTCTCTACGAGACCATAAAACCAAGAAATTTACCAGAAGAGACACCGAAAGTATACTTACTTGGATTCAGCTTCATTTGGTATTTGCGGAGTGTTTTGAACGTTTCTTCCAAATCCTTTAGGTGGTCGTCCTCCTCTTTGGATTTGACCAGCATGTCGTCGATATAAATTTCAATGTTTTTGCCTATCTGGTCATGGAACATTCGATTCATGAGCCTTTGATAGGTTGCCCCTGCGTTCTTTAATCTGAACGGCATCACCTTATAACAAAAGAGTTCTCTACTAGTGATGAAGGACGTCTTTTCTTGATCAGCTTCGTCCATCACTATTTGGTTGTAACCTGAAAATGCATCCATAAACATTAGTAATTTATGGCCAGTTGTCGAATCGACTAGCTGATCTATTCTTGGCAGGAGAAAGCTATCTTTAGGACAAGCTTTATTGAGATCGATGAAATTGACACACATTCGCCATTTCCTGTTGGCTTTTTTAACCATAACCACATTAGCTAACTAGTCAGGGTAGAAGACTTCCTTGATGAAGTTTGCGGTGAGGAGTTTATCCACCTCTTCCATAATGGCGTTGTTTCTTTTAGGAGCGAAAATTCTTCATTTCTGCTTAATGGGACGACGGCAAGGGTTAACGTTTAATTTATGAGAGATGATTGAAGGATCGATACCTGGCATATCTTCGTGGCTCCATGCGAAGATGTCCTTATTGTCCTTCAAGAAATGGATTATTGACTCTCTTATTTGAGGGGATAGGTTAACACCAATTCTGGTTGATTTCTTGGGATGTTCTTCATCTAGGATGATTGTGTTTAGTTCTTCTGATGGCTCGACCAGAGTTTTTGGCTCTTCTATTGTCATCGTCTGATTTTTCCCCTCTGTCCCTAATGAAGCGAGGTAACATTCTTTGACTGCTATTTGATCCCCTATGACTTCTCCTATTCTGTGTTTGGTTGGGAATTTGATAAGGAGGTGGTAGGTAGAGGTCATTGCTCGTAATCGGTTGAGCATTGGTCGTCCAATGATGGCGTTGTATGCTGAAGGGCAATCGACGTCGAGGAAGTCTACTGTTTTGGATACTTGCTTTGGATATGTGTCAATAGTGATGGGTAGAGTGACAATACCGACGAGGCATATTTTGTCACCCGTGAATCCTACAAACGGTGCTTTCATGGGTCGCAGCTTTTCCTTGTCTAGTTTCATTTGTGGTATGCAAGTAGGTATAGTATCTGCTGAGCTGCCATTGTCTACCATCACCCGTCTAGTGGTGAAACCAACAATGTTCATGGTAATGACGAGTGCGTCATCATGAGGTTAATGAGTTCCTCTAGCGTCTTCTTCATTGAAAGAGATTATTTGATTGTCCAAACGAATATTTTTGGGAGTTCGTTGGACGACTAAGATGTTGTGCATCTGACGTGCATATGCCTTTCTAGAGGTGCGTGATATTCCTCTTGCTGCAAGACCTCCTACTATGGTTCTGATTTCTCCTATTGGTCCAGGCTTTGGGTTCTCGGTCCGTTCTTTCGATCTTTGAGGCTTTAGCGGACGAGCGTTGGGTGGACGACCAACATATTTTTGAAGCTTGGCCTTGCCGGATAAGTGTTTCCACTTGTTCTTTTAATGCCATGCAGTTTTCTGTGAGGTGGCCGTAGGTCTCTGTGGAATCTGTAGTATAAGTTTTTTGGTCGACTATCAAGGTCTGAACAGATCTTACCTGGCCATCGAAGGGAGGGATCATCCTAGATTTGCATGAAGAGCTAGTCGATAGGCATGTTCAGTGGTGTGAAACTATTGAATTTCACGCTCAGGAGCCGTCGTCTTCTTTCTTTCTGGTGTTTCTGAGAACTTAGGGACTTTCTGCTTGGCCGGTTCTTGCTTACAGTCGTCAACGTCTTTTCGTCTTTTCGATGAGGGATCATCCCGAGATTCTATGGCTTCTTCAACATTCATGTGCTTCTGGGCTTCATACATAAGTTCTGATAGAGTTTCTGAAGGGTCTTTACAAAGATTGTAAAGGAAATCTCCTTTTCGCAATCCTGCCATGAATGCAGTCAGAGTGACGTCTTCCTTTGGGCGATCAATTTGCATGGCCTCTTTATTGAAGCGGTGCACATATGCCCTCAATGACTCCCCTTCCATTTGTTTGATGTTGAGTAAGTGAGTGGGAGGGCGTCCTCTTTGTTGACCACCGATGAAGTGGTCGATGAACGCTCTACTTAACTGGACGAATGAGCCAATTGATTCTGATTCAAATTTATTGAACCATACCCTTGCCGACCCCCTCAAGCCCATAGGGAATGCCTGGCACATTATCTCTTCAGGAACTGTTTGTAACTGCATGATTATTTTGAATGCTTCCTAGTAGTCGAATGGATCTTTGGTTCCATCAAAGTTTTCAAGGGGTGGCAC
The DNA here is from genome assembly GCA_907173295.1 of Fagus sylvatica. Taxonomy (NCBI): domain Eukaryota; kingdom Viridiplantae; phylum Streptophyta; class Magnoliopsida; order Fagales; family Fagaceae; genus Fagus; species Fagus sylvatica. Next base: position 26,160,223 of record OU015762.1, on the reverse strand, counting down.
CTTGAATCTGGCTGAAAGCAAGAAGTTAGCGATTCTAGGAATGAAAGGTGAATCAGCCCAGTGTACAAGGTTGTCCAAATTGCGGGCAGCTTTTGCTTTCTGGTTATTTTTCATGTCTTCCATCTGTTTCTTCATTTCGTGCAATTCTTCTTCTAGACGGGCAGTTTTATCATCCAGCCTATTGGACGATCAAGCCGATCGATCAGGTTGTTTGGACGACCGAACAAATCTAGCTGGCCTTTGACGGCTGGGATGGGCGGAGTTACCTGCACTCTCTTCCCTATGCCTGTTAGGGGACGGAGTTTTCTGCGCCTCATCGTCTTTGTGACGGGTCACCTGCCGGCTGTCAGCTTCTTGATTGTCCATCCTGCTTTCCCTCTACGGAGGAGGTTGGTAATCATCTTGGGGAGTTGGTGGCCCCTTCCTGATTGCGTGCCACAACTCTTTGTTTTGTCGCGTCGTTTCCCGAGCGAGGTCTTAGATGCTGGTTACAATAACCTGCATCTGCCTTTCGATCGGGGTCATGGGAAGATCAGCGCTAGTTCCCTCGTTGTGGACTCTTTCCATAGCTGTGATTAATTCGTGCACGACCCTTTTTGTTTTAAGAACGACAATGGCTTATCAAGTCGTTCCTACAGACAGTACCAACTGATAATGCCTAAAATCAGTGGGCTCGGTCACGATTCAATCTTGATGGACGGTGTCAACCTTGATGGACGAATAGACCTGCAAAAAATAAGGAAAATAGTGAAGGAGAGCACTGGTGGAGAAGTCTCTGATGCTTAAGTCAGATCATTATGTCTGAGTAGCAAAACAATGCAAGTGATTGGAATATTGAGGAGAGAAAAGAAAGCGTACCTTGACTCAAGAAGTTCTTTGCTTTATATAGGGAGTTTCAGGCTTCTAGCTGTTTGTTTATGTTTAATGAGTCTTTATGTTTTGATTTATAACTGCTCGATCATTGATTTGGTGTCATTGATTGTATTTTTGACTTTCTTGGTGAGGTTTTTAAAATAACATGCCCAACACTTGGGTTTAATATTTTGTACAACTAGGTTTTTAATGTAGTCGTCCAAGCCATAACGGTTGTCGTAAATGTCTGATTTGGTCCATATCAGGACTCATCCTCAAAAGACTAGTTTCAAGTGAACTCATCCTTAGAAGACAACTATAAATAGAGGCACACCCTAACTCTTTCAACATCAATATTTCAAGCATCAAAATTCTGTCAAAATCAAGTTAAGGCTTTTGAAGAATTTCAAAATCTCTAAACATAGAAGTCCCATTGGATTCAAGCTTCAAACCTCCAAAGGAATTCTATATTAAAGTCATCAAATTCAAAGACGATTCATTCAAATCAATTTTCAAAATTCTATTGGAATTAAACTTCAAAGCTTCTAGAAAACTTAAAGAACTTTAAATTTCAAAGTTCTATTTGATTTAAGCTCTGAAGAACTTCTACATCAACATCTTCAAATATGAAGAACACTTGAAGATGATTTATGCAAATCATTTTCCAAGTTTCAAAGTTCTACTTGAACCAAGCTCCAAAGATTCCAGAAAGTTTAAGAACTATGATCTGTCGAAGATACGTCGGATTCAAGTCCAAAATCCCAAAAGAACTTACACCACCCACAAGCCTTCGAACACGAAAAACATTTGAAGAACATTTCAAGACCCTTTAAACAAGCTTAAAGCCTTGAAGTTGATCTACAACTTCATCGTTAACTCAGTTTAATCCGAGAAACATGCTTCTTGAACTCTCGAAACGAAATCACATTTGAAGTGAAGAATCAGAAGAATAATTTCCTTTTTTGTAAAGAATCTCAAAGAGATTGTATTCTGTTATTTCAAATCAATAAATATTTGTTATAAATTATTTCTATCAAATCATGACTTGAAATTTATTGTGTACAATAACCGTTCTCAATGGAATTGAAACAACAACAGCTTCTTTTCACATTACCCACAAGGCTGGCCTCCTTCAAATGTTCTAAGTGTTAGTTGGATTTAAGAACCACAACTACAAGCTTTTATTTGGTTTCTATAGGCGAAATCCCAGAGCTAGGTGATGGAATCCTAGAATTGGTGAAGAGCACACACCGATAGAAAGAGGATATGATTAGATGGTCAGCCATAGGGTCCTACTTTTTTTGTATACATGATCGTCTTATTCTCTCCTACAAAATAATATGTATTTATATGGCTGGAAAAAATCTTAAGGTTAGGTTTTGTCGAACTGGGTTGTGCACATGGGTGCCCTATTGAGTTTAGCAAGACTAACATTGCTCACAACATCATGATGGTCTGGAGGTAGTGACTCCTATCTATGTTGTACCATATTAGTATTCTATGTTCGTGGTCGAGAAATTAAATTTTGCGCCTTTAAAGGTCGCAATCTAACTTTATTCAAATTCTATAATCTTTAATATATAACATTATCTCAATTTAGAAAACCACTACATCTATGCGCGTTTCTTATAGTACTTATCACACATTAACTATATGGTCATATTAGACAAAATTAAGTTTTAGTAATTTCATACAAGTTGTGAGATCAAAACTTTGTTATACTCATAAATCGTCTTTAAGCCGAGCTTAGTAACGTGAGCTTGTAACCAAGTGGGGTATTAAAGTGGTTGAAAATATGGTGAAATTAGTTTAGTTGGATTGTTTCGTTTGTTGGTCTAACCAATCTCAGCATGCCCACTACAAAAGGTGGGTAGCTATTCAAGATCAAATGAATATTTTGGGGGAGGATATTCAAAAAATAAATAAAAATGTCTTTAATGTACAAGTGCTACTTTCACTGTATACAATTTCTCTAATGCTGCTTATCAAAAAAAAAAAAAAAATCTATAATTCTAAAATTTTTTAGTTTAGCCAAAATTATAAAAAGAATCTTATGTTGATTGTATAATAGATGGAACTTTGATTCGTATATTATATGTGATATGTCTATAAATAACGAAGCCTTCACATTGTTTTGGTGAACTTAACAGTGCAAATTAGACATACATGAATGGAAGGATTACATTAGAAACAAATGGAAGTTAAAGGACTTATTTTTATTTTTTATTTATTTTAAAATGAAACTTAAAGTACTGTATTAAAAACGGGTCAAAGTTAGAAAGTGTAATTTTTAAAAGAAGCTGTATCCAAAATTATAGAAGAAGCTTATGTTAATTTACATGGTAGTGTATAAGCTATAAAGTATAAACTAGATGGAACTTTGATTCCTATATTAGATGTGCTATAAATAATAAAGCTTTTACTATGTCGTATAACCAAATTTTATGATTTTTATTTTGGATAATTATAATTTACTTCCCCTTGTTGGTGCTATCATAAATTTAATTTATAAAATTTCAATTGTTACATTTGATCCTTAAAATTTGGATTAAAATAAAGTTGTTATTGTTTCATCCAAATGAATAGATTTTACATTTTGTTGACAAATTTATCTCTCAAATTCCTACCCACTTATGGTTTATTGGTTTAGCTTTTTTTTTTTTTTTCTTTTTTTTTTTTTAGGGAAAACACTTATGGTTTAGGAGGCTATCACAATTTAGTCTACAAAATTTCCAATTATTACATTTTAACCCTCTAAATATTATTGTTAGGGGGTAAATTTCCATAGCACACCCAGAAAAATACTTGTTTTGGACAACTTTAACGAATTTTTTTAGTCTAAAATTTAGGAGAACAAATGTGAGAATTGAAAGTTCTTAAATTAAACTGCAATAGGGCTAAATTAGATTGGGTAGATTATAATTTACCTTTCTTGTTTGTTTGTTTGTTTGTTTTCTCTTCTAAACGTCTCATTCCCGAACCACCAAAAGGATAAAAAGGAATGAGATGGGCTCAGTCCATATTCCTCCTTCGGTGACAGCACCTTAGCAGCCTGTAAGGAGATGGACATTGGCTCATCCATACTACAATTAATGGTCCATAACTCCATATGACCAACTATGAACAAAATAGCCCACTAGGCATTTGGCCTAGTGGTGCAAGGGAAAATTCCCCCCCATTTGGCAGAGGTTCGAATCCCCTCTGCCCTCCCCAAACAGTGTGTGCGTGTGTGTAGTGTAGATTGCTATCGTCAAATCAAAAAAAAAAAAAATGAACAAAATAAGTCTTAAAATTTGAACTTTAAGACTTTTAAAAATTACATTTAATTCTCTCACAAGAATTAAGTAGACCAAAGAGACGTCAAAATAGAAATAACCAATTGGCTTACACCTATGACCCTCACTTAAAAAAAAGACATTTAGTTAATAAATACATAAATTCAAGTGGTGCTACCGTATTAAAGGTTTTAACTACTTTAAAAAGTGTTGCCAACTTGTCCACAAAACACGAGATCCTCAATGCTTTTGACAATATCAAATTATCAATTGAGGAACTCTCCCTCTAGAATTAATTATGAAAAAGAGAAATCTTTTTGGATCAATTTTATAATGATTTTGTTTTCTTGATTAAAAATTATTAAAATTTATAATTGAAAAATATATTATATTTTTAACAATGACATTTAATTTCCTCTCAAGATTTAAGTTGACCCAAAGAGGCATTAAAATAGAAATAACCATTTGGCTTACACCTATGGGCTATGAGTCTATGACCCTCACTCCAAAAATAAAAAAGACTTTTAGTTAATAAATACATAAATTCAAATTCAAATGGTGCTATCATATAAAAGGTTGTAACTACTTTTAGGAAGTGTTGCCAACTTGTCCACTAAACACCAGTACCTTGAGTTCCTAGGGTACTCTACCACATAGAGTTTTCTAAATCCTAACCTTTCTTTTTATAATAAATGGTTCAGATTATACCACGTCATCATTCCACTAACAAAATCCCTAAAATATTGGTTTTTACTTTTTATCACTTAACGTGTTAACACTTATCCATTAACATCAATATTTTAGGGATTTTGTTAGTGGAATGATGACGTGGCATAATCTGAACCATTTATTATAAAAAGAAATGTTAGGATTTAGAGAACTCTATGTAGAGTATCCCTAGGAACTCTAGAGGATCTTGATTCAATATCGACCAAGGCAAGGACTCTTACCCCCGTTCCTCAACTCTCTCTCTCTCTCGAATCAATTATGAAATCTTTTTAGATATCAATCTTATTAATATTGATTTTGTTTTCTTGACTAAAAATGATTAAAATTCATATTAAAGAATATTATATCTTAGAATTTAAATTTTTTAGGTAATTTACTAATTTTAATTATAAGAATAAGAATATAAATAAATAAAGAAAAATGTAGACTAACGATGTTTTTATGTTTGGGTATTTGATATAACTGAGAGTGGAGAATAGATTAATTTTAAAAATCATATATCTATTTATATATGTAGTTTTGGTGAGAATAACATATGTTAGAGTATTTTCTAATATAGTCTAATTGAATGCACTATTTTCATGTCAAGTTGTTTGGCTTTTGCTTTTCTCAAAGTTAAATAATGGTGATATGGTAGGCAACCATGTGTACATGTCTAGTCGATGCAACCAAAGTTTCGAATAGCTGTTGGTCTTAAATCTTAATCTATAATCATTTAATAATACAATATGATCTCGCACAATGACACAAACAAAAGAGTATCTACAATTCGACGACACCGTCTTTAGGTAGAATACACTGTATCATTGTGATACATGTACTGGCAAAGGTATATATTTACAGTATTTCCAATAGATTAAAAATTAACAAAAAAACACATCCAAATGGTATAATACCATAAGCCACGTCGTTGACAGAATCATCTAATGAGATTATTCATACACACTCCTATCAGTGCTATCACCAAGAAATAAACAAGTCAATTACTTAGTATTACATAACTTGGCAATTATAGACACAATGATGAATGATGATATGTTTGTCTATCTCAATTAGAAATGCTTAATTGAAAGAAAATTATTAACTAGATCATCCACAGCAAAAACCAGTTTGGATAGTCAAATGCATTTTAGCTTAGTCACAACTGAATTCGAGTTCTATACGCAATTATGCACCCAAAAGAAATTATTTTAAAAATAAAAAATAAAATTACCCTATGAATCAAATTCAAATATGCAAATCTAAAGCCGAAAAAAAGAGAGAACATAAACGAAAATTGTTATGTTATGAAGTTACGAACCAATTTACATTACATTCAACATGTTCATATATGCGTTTCACACATTATCAACACCAACCAAGAAAAAAGAAGAAGTATATGTATTATACATAAAATGATGATTCCCATATACTCGAATTGGATTACCTGTTAATCCATTCTTATGTGTTTCTATTTCTTCCACGAACCAATCCTTTTATAAAAGGCAGAAAGCCATGTTTTTGTTCTCTTAGGCTTTTCGTTCCTTCCTTCTCCTATGCTCACCTTCCTCTTCCACATCTTCCTCACATCAAATTCATTCATGGCAGACCCAGTTGAATTTCCTCTAGAGGCCTTCGATACCATCGAGGTGCATGTCACGTTATTTGCGCTGATGAAACGCTTTGATCCATCGAGATGTGGCAATGCCATTAGATGCCTGTCGATGATATGAGTAAGTGAAACCAATTCATATGAATCATATAGAGGGCTGCCACAATCCCATATTGCTAAACCCTCTCCTTCTTCTTCTTCATCTTCTTTTCCTTTCAATGATTCTTGCATTTCAGTTTGGTTGTTCAACTTGTTTGGGAGTTTCCTGTAGAGACTGGCCAACATGCATTTGTTTTTTTGTGACCAACTATGACTTAAGTTTAAGCTGGCCAGTTCAGAGGGCACCATGGTTTTTGTTAAACTACTAAATAAGAGATCCTGTTTAATTATTTTGTTTGGAGAAATAAGTGTATGAGGTTCCTGAATTACCCCTTGTACCTGAGGAGATGAATATTGATATGATGGGGATGATATTGTCTTTGAATATAAATGTGCCCGTTATAATAATAATTCAGTTAGAAGAAGAAAGTGACAGATCCATTTGTTTAAATATTTGATTTTGAAGCAATTAGTGCAGTAGTATCCGATTCCATATGCACTCTTAATTACACCAAATAAAAGCACAATCTGCGTTTAATAAGATGCATAAATGCTAGGATTTGAGGGAAAAAAATGAAAATTATTTAGTAGTTTTAGACTACAAATAATGTGTAGTATCTCTTTTCACAGAATGGTGAGTCTTATTATGAATTTAGTAAGTGGGATAAACCATTAATGTGAGAAAGAGACTAAACATCTATACTATAATGTAAAACCGATTTTTTTTTTTTACTTTTAATTGACCTCATAATATTAAGCCACATAAGCTTTTAATAATTATCACAATTTTATGCCTCATTATTTTAATATATATTTTCCTTAATAGAAAGAATATATTATTCTATATATACAAACACAATTATAATAAATGTCTAATACTAGATTATATTCTATATATAAAAGCAATAATAATAAATGTTTTAATAATTATCATAATTATTAATTTTCATATTTAGACAAAAAATAAAAGAGAGAAAAATTATATTATGTTAAACTTTCTTCATGCATTTCACGAGTTATCGATTAGTATGTTTGTAATCCTAGATTATCGAATCATTCGGGAAAAGAGGGGGGAAGGGGTGCTATGAGTAAATGCTCAATGCTAAATGTACTTGTTATCAATATAAGGCTTCGTTTGTTTCGCTATAAAATATTTCTTCGGAAAATCCTTTACTAAAATTTGGAAAATGGTTTACGCCCAATTTTTTCGCAAACCATTTTCCAAAAACGCACGCCTCACTCCCACCCCTTCTGCTCTATCTTTCACATAACACTGTAAAATATTTTCCGGAATTCTACCAAATATGGAAAAAAAATCATTTTCCCTAAAATCATTTTTATCTGAAAACATTTTGCAATAGAAAATATTTTAAAACGAAACAAACGGAGCCTAAATTGAAATTGGATTTAGACAAAAAAAAAAAAGGAATTTGATTGAAATTTTATTGTCTTTGAATTTTGGAGATGCTATATATACCGAGTTTCATATTGTAATATAGAGCATCTTATTTATGTGTTTTGTCCGAATATTTACAAACTGTTAGAATTTAAAAATGCATATCATATTTTTTTCTTTTTGAACTAATGTCCATAATTTAATACTAAGAACTACCGTTGCAGAATCATCATCATGGGGTGTTACAGACTTGCCCACGAGATTATTTGCCGTGGTAAAGGCTGCATGCATATTAATTATCTGATTGATTTGGATTTTAGACATTCGTTTAAAATTCAGACTGGTAGCTTTATCATAACTATTAATATATGTCCATGAATTTAGGAGTTACAACTTACAACTCAGTGAGCAATCAGTGGCGGCTCTTCAAGATTTTTTTTTTTTTCCAGATGTTCATTACAAAACTTGAATATAACATCACAAAAAAAATAAATAATAATAATAATAATAATAATAATACATAATCTTACGGTATAAAAGAATTTGATCTGCTATTATAATCATCCTGTTTATCTTGGGTAGAAGATGAATCTTTGGTATAAGTGATGTCTTTATTAGAAATTTCCTAATAGTACTAGCAAAAGAATAAAAAATAAACTATAAGGCATTCAACACGTGATGTGCGAATATATAGACAAAAATAATTTAGTTTAATTAAGTTATACGATTAATTAAATTATTAATTAATCACTATTATTTCAGTTGTTAATATTAATTACAAACTCACATTCCACAAAGTGACAAAACCACAAACAACCAAATAAATAAACCACAAATCAAAGCACAAACCCACACAGTTGACACAGTAAAACTTGTGAAACAAACAAACCATCATCAGTTGTTATTTAGGCTTATTTTGTTATTTTGATTGTTATTTGAGCTAATTTTTTGTTATTATTTGGGCTTTTGTTTTTTGTTGGGTTAAGTGGATTGATTTTATTAGAATCAAGGTGTTCAAAATTTATTTGAGGGTGTTCAAAATTTTATTTAAGGGTGTTCAAGGTGCATGTTCAACACCTATACAACACTTATATATATATATATATTTATTATATTTTTTTTTTTCCTTGCTTTTAATAAGTCAGTGCACACCCTCATTACTATGTGGCACCGCCACTGTTAGTAATACCATTTAAAAAAAAAAAAAAAAAAACAAATTAATCTAAGACATAAATTCTACTCTAAACACATACACAATATATATATATATATATATGAAAGATGAGAGGGATGGAAACCACGTTCAACTATATATATATATATGATGAGAGATGAAAGATGAGAGGGATGGAAACCACGTTCAACTATATATATATATATGATGAGAGATGAGACATGAGAGGGATGGAAACCACGTTCAACTGGATGAGGTATAAAGAATACACCTCTAAACGAAATATCTCGTGAACAGTCGGCAACATTGTGTGTTTAATGTGTATAGACATAGCTTAAAACTAGTAATGAGTAGACTACAAGACCAAAGAATATCTAAAATTCACGCATCCATATTTTCTTTGTTATTTGCAAAGCTTTGGGAAAGTAAAGGCAAAGTTGAATTTTGCTGATAATTTAATGATTGCATTTTAGAAAATACCAATTCGTCCGTCGTCACAAACCAATTTTCCACAACTACAAAAGTAATGCAATGGATAAGTACTTTTTTGCACTCCATTTCAGGAGTTGTCCATTCTAATTAGAGAAATATGGGATCCCATAAATAACAGTTGTTGGTTGAAAAAACTTATTTTCCCTCTATTGCCATCTTATCAATAAGTATGGTGATTGAAACTACACAACTTATTTCATTTTTTATTTTTCAATGAATTTTCCCTCTATTGCCATCTTATCAATCAAGTATGGTGATTGAAACTACACAAATTATTTCATTTTTTATTTTTTATGATTCATTGAAGTAGTAAGTTGAGTCTTAAAAATTTAAAGTGTTATCGTAATATCAGTTATAGATTCATATAAAGAAAAATTATTAGGTCCACTGGATGGAATCTTCATCCCTCTCACAATGAGTGCAAATCCTATTCATAATTCTCACACAAGAATACACTCTTATAAAAGACCTAATATTTTTTTCATGTGAAAATATTTACACCTCAAAACCAGACACAAATCGTAAAATAAGTTTGATTACTAGTTTGAGTCTCCTTAAGAACCACATATCTAAGACAAAACCTTGTATCTATCGTGATACATGTCCTAATAGGATGTTACGTGTCTCCCTGAGATTAGTCAAAGTGCAAATATCTTCGGAACGCTAATCCAAACATCCAAAATTATCAAAAAAAAAAAAAAAAAAAATCATAAAAAAGTTGTTTCCATACTCCACAGCTAATTGTGGTAACTAACTCACTCTGATGGGATTTTAAAGTAGAAAAGTAATAAAATAATTTTAAAATAGTGTTGACCCAGTGGCCCTCTCTAGCTTTTTTCATTAGGCCCACTAGCGCTCGCATGCGTGACCGAGCCATGATTTTATTTGAGAAAGAAAATTTTGGCACCAAATTTATATCTTGGACATGGCGTCATCGCCATTGAAAACTAACAAATTGGCAGTTCCTACGTCATATCAAAAAAAAAAAAAAAAATTGGCAGTTCCTACCGACAGTAGACATGACATGTAAACGCTCAGTGGAATAGTCTTTGTAAGATTAATTGTATTTTACATTCTTGTCCTTCAAGAAATTTTTTTTTTATTATTATTATTTACGTGTATTGTCGTTTGTTGTGGACTTAATTTAATTTATTCTGTAATTCCAAAAAGAAGAAAACAAAAGATGTATATTTTTATTTGTTTCTAAACTTGTAAGACAGAACAAGGCTATGATATTAGATTTCTTTGAGCAAATATAGTTTTATACGAGGAATATAGTGATCACATCGTCATGACCATAGAAACACAAACACGCATTCTATAAACAATGTGAAAAGAGTGGAATCAGTGTCATATACCAATTTCTTTATTAGGCATGATTTTGTCTCCTCTGTAGAAGGTGATCCACATTCATGTGGTCCTTCCTTATCATTCACAATGTCCATTAGACAAAATGGCACTTATCTCAATCTCATGCTACCATAGCATCTTTCTTCCTACGAATAAGCATCACGTGTGGATATACATATATTTTCTTTTTTGGTCTGATGGACTACTAAATTTTCAATTGTCAATACTTTTTTTTATTGCGGGCAAATGCGTCGGTCCAAGCCCTAACAACTTGAACCAAGTCTCTATAAAATGGAAAATGGATTTATTTCAAATGGAGATGGTTTTTTTTTTCCTTTTCAAAATGAACGATTCAGATGTAATGTGCGGAAAATCATTAGCCCCAAATGTAGGAGAACATAGATTGAGGTATTATTACATACGAAAAGATCCAAATTGCAACTCCAACATATAAGATAATGATTCACTAGTAAGCAGTACTAAAGTAGCTCTTAACAACATTGTCATTCAAGATTTGCAGCACCAGATTGTTAGTTGGCCCTACACATCTTGGTGTCTTGAACTGGCTGACCGAAGCTCCTAATCCTAGATAATGATCTAGAATCTTCTGGAAAGTTCCCTTCCTAACAACTCGGAGCTCAAGCGGCCCTATGGCATTGACCTTGCGCGAGCCAAGGTAGCCTGCATCAACAAAAGATTTATCCAAGCAGTTGCAGCATTCCTCAAGAACATCCTGACTTGCTTCACCACTTATCTCCCAAAAGATAACATAGTGGCCAGGGTCTGTGGACAAGTCAATATGGCTAGAGTAATCAACAACTTCTTGTTTTTCTTCGCTTAATATCTTGGCTGCTTCTTCCACAACAAGCTGTAAATCTCTCTCAGTGTTCTTGTCAATGTTGATGGTAAGCAGAAGGTTGCTACGGCAGACAAATTTAAGTTCCGGGGTGGAGTTATAGAAGCCTGCTACCTTCACAACATCTCCTAGCCTATACCGGTAAAGACCTGCAATTTAATGCAAAATAAAGATCTAAGCACAAATTTGAGCAGAGATGTAAACAGTGCACAAGCAAGATTATCAATTACATATATTTTCATTGAAAACAAGAATACATGACCAATAACGCTAACACATTAACAAATATAATATGTATTACATTTGTGTGTCCTACTACATATGCATATTAGTTTTTACAACTAACAGAATGATGCTAGGGTCAAAAAAGTCTTTGGCAAGCAAAAAATAAAAAGAATAATTCAACCAAAAAAGCACAAAATGAGTAAATTATACATATAAAGCTATTTAAAAATGGGTTAGGAAGACATCATTACAAACACACTGAGAGTTGGGGGAGGGGCTAGGAAGACATCATTAGAAATACACACAGAACTTGCAGTTTGCCACATTCAACAGGTGATGATAATGACAAAGGAAATACAATCCAGAACATCTCTTTCTAATCCTCCATGTACTAAACTAAAAATAATAATAATAATAATAAGGCATTAAAAACATTTAAAATTAGAAAAAAAAGTCAAGGACCAGAGTTGACTATCCATAAATTATGATCACTTGCAGATCCAGGATTCAGTGGTAAATGCAACACTTTCCCTCCATAGATAAACACATGGTATATATTTAATGTGATTAGGCATCTACTTTTGAATTATAACATAACAAAGACATCTTTGTAAATATATAGTCCAATTCAAACCCTTACCAAACAGTATATTAAGAGATTAAACCAAAAGCCATCACTAGAACATCACCTGCCCCAGGTTTGTCTTACATAAGTGTCTTCAGTTCAAATTCATCAATATTTTTCTTATGTCAGTGGCATATAAATATAGAGGGTGTTGCCACACCTATTAGAAAACAACCATTTTGTATTATGCTTTTTTCTTCCTTTCTACACTAGCAAAACAACATTGACTTTTGGTTTTTTTCATAATAAAGATCCTATAGATACATGGAGACTTCATACACGTATCCCATTCTCCTCCTTTTGAGGAGAATTAGCTCCTAAAACAACAATAAAATGTTCGTTTTTTCTCCAGCAACAACAATATATAATAGTTCAACTACTAATTGATAAAGATATGGTAACCATTTTTAAAGCAATGTGTTCAGGTGTCCCATGTGCATTGAGTTTACAGGTCAATCGATCAATCAAATAAATATTTGAGAACCAACTTGTACTACAGAGATTGCTAGCCAACTGAAAAATAAAGGTCAAGTACGGACAGTGTGGGAGAAACTGAAAAACTCCACAGTAAGGTGTTTAGAAGTTGATATGAAAATTAGTCATATAAAATAAAAACAAGTTTTTAATCAATGAAATACCATATATTATCTTATAAATAAGTGGCATGCACAGTGAACAAGAAACCAAAAATGCCTACTATTACTGTATCTATAAAGAAAATGTCACTACGCATAATTAATGAAACTTGATGTTTACACAACGACATAAAGAGTCGTGTCAACAAGGGGTGTCCCAGTTTCGTATTGGTGTTCTATACATGGGGGAAATAAATATGCCACCTAGACCTACATAAGGCTATAGTTGAGGAATCCTAGTAAGATGTCAATTAATTGAATATATCTTTCCCCATTCAACATGACTGATTCAAATAATTACAGCTCCATGTGTCTTAGCCAGCTGGTTTAGTCATGTCAACTAGTGGATTAAGAATCTTATTCATGACATCAAAGATGAACAAAACAAATTAGCAAATAAACAAGATAGCAAGGAGAGAAGGTATACTGCATAAGGATAGAAGCTGTTCTCCCTGACACCTACAGTCACATGGTGAGCATTTAAGGCATGTTTGGGGTTGTAAATGGATGGTAGCAAGAAAAGGCAATAGATCAATCAAATAAATGACTCAGTACATGCACAAATAATAGAATTTTATGAGACAAAAATATGGGTTTGTAAGGATTATTTTAATCTTAATTTTATGTTCTACTTATAAGTATTGGGAAGCAATCCATATTTCTTAATTTCCATTTTCAAAGAGAAATTTAATCCCTATCTTTTAGCAAAAAAAAAAGAAATTTAATCCCTATCAAAACAACATAGTTACCTGCATAACTAGTCATAATGACCTCATACTCTTCACCAAGCTTGACTTCAGTTAAACCCACTGGCTCTGGCTCCAAAACCTGATCATCAATGTCCCTCATAGGGATGAATTCAAAATAACCAATATCAGGAAGGACGGCATAAGTCGCCATCTCCGGTGGCAATTTTGGGTTTACATTTGCTCCAATCCACCCTTCAGAAGACCCATACTCAGCAGTCAACAGAGGCAGCTCCCCTGCATAGTGCCTCAATTTTTTCAAATAAGGCTCCATTGATCCCGTCATGATCCCGTATATGTACCTTGCATTAGGAAAAAGTTCCTGTATTAATCCATACCAATTACTCAAACCTGAGCACTTTTTATGAATCATATCAGCCAATTCAGGGTTTGGCTTAAGCAGTTTGGACATAGCTGCTCGGGTGGATGAGTCAGTGACTCTGCTGCTGAGAACCCCAGTCCTAATATCATTGCACAGTTCTTCCCAAACTTGTTCAAAGGTCCTGAATGCATGTACGATGCTATGTGCAAAACTAGAGGATACAAGTTGAACTTCATCGTACAGGATTAGCCCACATAAGAGATGGCAGTATAAAGACTGGTGGAAATCAGGACCGAATATTACTTCATCAGGGCTGCACGATTGGCACTGAATTGCCTTCATTGCATTTTTGTAGTTCAAACTACGGAAGACATTAGTAGTAGCAGTTCCAGCTGCCAGACCTCCTTTTGTTTTGAATTGCTTGCTGCTGTAAGCAAATTGTAAGGCCTTTCCATTCCCAAGAGGGAATTCTCTGTAGAGTGGAAAACGATTTTACATCAACAGAAAAGTAAGAGTGAGGAAATCTCAAAGACAGGCATATTATCCCCTTTTGACCACAAACTCATCACATTTTTAATTTATTTATTAATTATCAAATGATTCTCACCACTTTTTTTCCTAGGTAATGATTCTTACAATTTATTCATTCAATGAAAAAGAATCAAATGAAAGTTAAAAGGGATCACTGATATGATTTTTTAGTCCAACAAGGTATATAGTCTATGCTCACCAACTAGCAAAAAGGTTTTGTGAAATAAATATATAGACAGAAAAATCCCTTTTGGTAAGTTTATTTACCTGTTGCGAAAAGCAAAAGAAGTCCTAAATATCTGCAAGGTGGATTCCAACAATTCATCAGTGAAAGGTACAAACTTTGGCTTTCCCTGAGTAGTCCCAGAACTGCATCAAATTCAAAATTAATTAATTCTCAGAACCCACAAACTTCTAAGGCATAATTTAAAAAAATAAATAAAATAAAATAACATAAATTTACCTTAATGAGATTGTTGTGATTGGTTTTCCAGTGAGAATAGGAGAAGGATCACCATCCACAATTCTCATAATGTAGGGTTCCATATCCTTGTGAGTTGCAAGGGGAACACAAGCCTTGAAGCTCTCAGGATCAGTTCTTCCATTGAGACCAACACTCTGCAAGTACTCTGCCGATCCATTGTCTTCTAGAATCTTCTTGAGGGTCTCTCTCTGAACCCTCTCAGCATCCTTCGTTTTTGCTTCGAATTCCTCAATCAGCTTGTCCTGGTCAAACCCTTCCATCTTCTCCAACATCTTCACAAAGCTTTGACTGTGCAGCCACATGAAAAAAGCTAAGTGAGCAATAGTTCTAGTTACACAAAACAAAAATAAGAATACAAATTCATCGAATATCCCTGGTACATATGCTCACACGCAAAGCAACAGATTTCGATGACGAATTCAAATAAACTGAATGACCCAGAAACAAAAAAGACAATATTTTTATATATACAATTACACAGACACATACGCAAAATTTTTTAATTTATAAATTAATTGTCACTCCAGAAAAGCAACACCTCTTGTGATTACAGCTTTGGCAGAGTTGGAAAACCCAGAAACTGTAACCACAAAAAGATTATACAATTAAAACAGTTCAGAACATAGATGAGACTCACACACAATTCTCTATGCTTAACCAAAGAGTGTTGTTGAATTTTCAATCTTTTATCTAAAACCAAAAGACTTTAATATGAAGAAAAAAAAAAAGAAGCTTCACTGTTGAAAATGAAAGAGAAAGCATTGGAAAAATATTGCTAAACTATGACAGTGGAAAAGTCAACAAAATTGAAAGCAACTTGGAAAGATAGGAAAAAATCACCAAACCCAATAACCGATCCCTGAGAACAAGTCTCCTCCTAAGTCCTAACTCAAGGCCATGTCCGAAAGTTCGAAGCTTTAATCTTTCTTTGACAGCAGTCAACTTAGTCAACTACTGAGAATTTTCCCAGAAACAGAGATTCTCAGAAAGAAAAGCCATTTAAATGCAACAAGTACCCCGATTTCATTCAATCAATGATATAAGTACAGAAGAAGAAAATTGTTATTGCTTCAAAGCCAAACTTTCTACCTTATATAAATCCAGAATTTGAGATTCGAAACACTACAAAGAAAAATAAAATAAACCCCATGTGGGAAACGAAGCTAGAAAGTTGTGAAAGATACAAAAAGGTCTTAAAAATATAAAACACAAGGCCTTTTGGTGAAACAAAACGACTTTGAAAATAAAAAGCAAAACAAACCCAATTCAAGAAACAGACTTTAGAACCAGAAAATGAAACCAAAGCTAAAACATTACAACCGAAACCGACACGCGTAACGAGAATACCGAACCTTGTAATACAATTTTTCAAACTTTTTTTTGAAGAAAGTTGTGCAATCTAGCTCTCTTTCTGCACAAGTACAGAGAATGAAAGAGAGATTGGTGAAGTATGAGTTAATGCCACTTGGTTGAGTTTTGATTTGGCTATAGAGGATTGGGAAGTGTGAGTCAAGATTCTTCGTCACTCTGTCATTATATATAGGCGTTACCAGTTACTGCTTACTACTACTTCACGGCATGCCGTCCATTTTTTTCTTTCTTTTTGTAATAAGCGTTACTTTTTCATGGGAATTTCCCATTTTTGCCCATGGTTTTTGTGTGGTATTACGGAAAGGCTTAGGGGAAGTGGACTATTTAAAGTTTGATTGTCCTATTGACGGTAGTGGGTGTGGGACCTGTGGGTTATGACGGAAATGGGTTGGGATTTGGGATTTGCTAATTTCCGTTTCTGGATTTATCGCTGGATCACAAAAAGGGAGGAGGTTACGAAAACTTTCAAGATTAAAGCCAGGATTTATGGGGCCCCACATGGTAAACCCAAGATTCCCTCCCTTATATTGTTTTGATTCCTTCTGCTCTTCATTTTTTTTTTCGTTTAATTTGATTCCATAAATGTCAAATTAATGTGGCAGATTGGAGGTTGAAATCTAGAATTTCCAAAACAAAGCAATGTTTTGAAGTTTTGCGTTCCATATGAGAAATGATATGTTAATTTAGACATATCCCTTAAATAATTATGAAGCTGTTTAGAGTTGTCGACACTATATATGTGGTTTTGAAATCTCGATTGAAGATGTTTGACATTAAGATTTTGTTTAATTTACACCTTTATATTAGTTGGTGGAGTGAATGTTTTTCGTGTAGACATTTTCCTATTAGTTATATTTTGCATTTAAACGGATGGTGGTTGGGTTGCTAATTTGATATATGTAATATGATACCATAAGAGCATCTCCAGCACTGCTCTTTATTTTATCTCCATATGTGAAGAGTTTTCCACATGTAGAGAGTCATTTTTTCAACTTCACTCCAGCAACTCTCTTTATTTTATCTTTATTTTTATTAAAATAATATTTTTATTATTTTATTTTAACTTTTTTTTTTCTCTCTCCTCATTTCTCTTTTCTTCTTCGTTCTCCACTCCGGTGACCCACTCCACCGTCCAAAACCCAGCAACCACGCTTTTGTTGTTTTCTACGACCCATTATTTTTTTTCCATGGGAGTCTGAATAAAGTAATAAAAACCCAAGACCCAAGACCCACGGCAAACCCAAGACCCACCACCTCGCCGAGATCCAAAACCCAAGACCCACTACCACGCCGAGATCGGCAAACCCAAGACCCACCACCACGCCAAGATCAGAGCCGGTCCTGGGAATTATGAGGCCTGAGGCGGTGAAAAAAATTAGGCCTTTTATCCTTTTTAAAAAAAAAATCATTGAAAAATTACTCTATACAAGGTTTGTGTTACAAAATTACTATTTAAAATTTTATATTCAATATTTTCTAACAAATCTTATTCAATAGATAATATGGCTAATCTATTTAATATTTGTCGTGACATAGTTGATCGTAAGTAAGATTTTTTTAATTTTAACTTTGAAAAGCTTCTTTTAACAGATGCGACTGTGACATGTATAGTCAATAATATTCTATATGCAATAGAGGCATTTGGAAAACGATTCAAATCCTTGATAAATTAAGTATATCATTAACTGTCTTTTTTTCTTTTGGTAAAATCTCTTGTAAAACTTTTAATTCTGAAAATAAATCAATATCATCAAGACTAGAAAATTATCATGTTTTAAAAAACTTCAAGATTAAGACAATACTTTTCAAATTATCATAATTTAATGAAGTTAGCTTCTTCACATCAAATAAATACCAAAAATTATTCTCATACATACTTGGGCTAGAGAAATAAATAATTTTTAGACTTATTTTAAAGGCCTGTTTTAAATATATGGGCCTTTTCAATTTTTTGTATAGGGTTATATATATATATATATATTAAGGACTTTCAAAATTATAAAGGCCTTAAAAAATTTTGGGATGAGGCCTAATTTTGAGGTGAGGCCTAGGGCGGTTGCCCACCTCGCCCTTGCCTAGGGCCACCCGGCCCAAGATCCAAAACCCAAGACCCACCACCACGCCAAGATCGGCAAACCCAAGACCCACCACCTCGCCGAGATCCAAAACCCAAGACCCACCACCACCACGTTGAGATCGGCAAACCCAAGACCCACCACCACGCCGAGACCGTCAACCCAAGTCATGCCGAGAACGGAGAACAGAGGGAGAGAATGGAGGGAGAGAACAGAGAAGAGAGGGAGAGCAGAGGAAAAAAAAAATGGAGAGAGAAAAAAATCGGGCAAATGAATGAAAGAGAAAGGGAAAAAAAATGCTTTAAATAGGCGGTGAAAAATAATAAAATAATCGGCTGAATAATGAACAGTAACTCTTCATAAATGAATTTTTACTATAGCAATATAGGGGATGAAGAGCCTGCTGGAGCCGGTTTTTTCATTTTGGCTCTGTATTTGTGGAGATACAGAGTAGTGCTGGAGCTGCTCTAAGGCACAACAATTCAGTCGAGGTGTTAACATGTCAATTTCGACAGATCTCTTGAACTTGGTCATGAACTATTTAGAATTGTTAGCACTATCCATGTGGTTTTGAAATCTCGGATGGAGATGCTTAACATTGAGATTTTTGTTTAATTTGCACCTTTAATTTAGTGGGAGGAGTGGATGTTTTTGTGTAGACATTTCCTATTAGTTACAACTTGCACTTAGGCGGAGAGTAGTTGGGTTGCTAATTTGCTAATATGTAATATGAAACGATAAGGCACAACAAATTTCAGTCGAGATCTTAAGTTGTGAATAATAGATAATAAAACAGTGTTAATAGTGGGTTCATAAGAAAATTAATAAAAAATTGGGATTATCTAGAATCTAGAAAGATTGTTGAAGTGTAATGTGTTTGTCTCTAAAAAAAAAAAAAAGGTGTAATGTGTTTGTCATTTCTAATTATCTTATCCGCTAATTTGATTCCATAGCATTGAGATTTTGTTTAATTCGTAACTTTAATTGGAGGTGTGAAAGTAAAATGGATGCTCTCTGTAGCTTTCTCTTTTTTAATTGCTTTGCATTTAAATGCACAGTGGTTGGGTTGCTAAATGAGTTGACTAATATGAAACGTTACTTAAAGAGTTGAAGGATACTAATTTTTTTAGGCTGAATTGAGGATATTAAATTGCATTAATGCTAAATTACTTTTGTATCTTCTCAATTTTATTTATTTATTTTTTTATAATTATACTGTAGAGAGGGAGAGATGGTGTCATTGTTAATTTCAAATTCCTAGTCTTACAGATTAAATTATATTTATAAAATAATCCAATATGAAACAATTTTATCTACTGGCCTTGTAATTTCACAATATTTTTTCTCTCATTTGAAAAAGACGGTTAAGCCACCCTTGTGAGACCTTGATCCATGATGTATGTCATTTTTGCCGTCCTCTTGATAAGGTTTGGGGTTTTGTTTTGTAATTACTTTGGCGCTTGCTATTATTTTGATTTTCAATTAAATTCTTTTTTATTCAGCCAAAAAAAACGTTTAAGATCTTGACTCACCGTCATCTGTAAATTGGATGGTAAATTGAAATATA
The DNA here is from genome assembly GCA_907173295.1 of Fagus sylvatica. Lineage (NCBI taxonomy): Eukaryota > Viridiplantae > Streptophyta > Magnoliopsida > Fagales > Fagaceae > Fagus > Fagus sylvatica. The sequence goes on along the minus strand of OU015762.1, from coordinate 26,139,828 downwards.
AAAGTCTTGTTATTTGTGTATTGGACAGTAAATAAGTGCTGCAAGATAGTATCAATTGATTTTTTTTTTTAGGAAATTTTACAGTTAAAATGTATTTAGAACTATGAATTTTTACTGTATTGCAGTAAGACTCCCTTAATTTTTTTTTGTACCAATTTAGTACATAAACTTTGATATTGTTACAAATAGACTCATTCTGTCTATTAACTATTTATTTTAACCTCTCTTTTTTTTGTACTTCAAAAATGCATAAAAACTCTCCTAAAGTTTAATTGTTAATTATTAAAAGTTTTAAGAAATATAAAAGAAATTTAATTAGTTATTTTATGTGCTTTTACCACAGTAATAAAACAAAAACTCAATCTTACTTTATGTGCTTTTACCACGTAATTTACAGTAATTGTTTTATTAAAAAATTACTATATATTCTAATGTCTATTTGTAACTATAATATTGAAATATGAGTGCAGGAGGGGTAGACGGTTTTGCACCGAGAATGAATGAAATAGAATCGTATTAATAATCATCTGATAATCTAGCTAGCTACGAGCTATTATAGAAGGGCACCCGAACCTACTCTTTCACCACTGGAATCGCCAACAGACCTTCTCTTCCTACCAGACACACCCACTCAAGCGCACCTACGACTATTCGCCTTCCTGGTTTATCATAACCAAAGATTGACATAGCGCACTGCCTAGCCAAAGATAGGGGAAGAAAGAACAAACGCAAATACTCTTGTTATCCAAATATCAACCTAAGAGGGGGGGTGATTTAGGTTGAGGCAAACTTTTTCGATTTAAATGCGGAATTAAAAACTATCTTCAAATAGCAAATGTTGATTTAACAAATGTTTGATCACAATTCAATTGCAATATAGATATGATATGAAATCAAGCACAAGTATATATATAAGCAATTAAATATGTAAGAGATAGAGAGAGAGAAAATCAAACACGATGATTGTTATCGAGGTTCGGCTTCCGTGCCTACGTCCCCGCCTCAAGAACACTTCTTGAGGATTCCCCAAATCCACTATTTGACAATCTTCTTTCAGGTGAAGATAAAACCGTTACAAATCTTCCTTACACAGTGAAGAGTAACCACCGAGTGAAAAATCCTTTTCACTCCTTAGGATTTATACCAAAACCCTAACAAAATACTCACAGGTTTCAACAAAGTATTTGTTGTACAAGATAAGGCTCTCTCAAAGAGTAATTGTACACAATATGCTTACTCTAATAGTATATCAAGGATTTGATCAATATGGCTCAAAAAGTGTTTAGAGAAATTTGATTTTTCAATCAAGGATTTTGAATGATATGAAAATATAAGCTTGAGAAGGATGGATTGATGTATAAGATGTTATCTTTTCTATCTTTGATTTCTCTTGTATGCTTGATGTTTAGAAATGAAGAAAGGGTAGTATTTATAGCCATAATTGTTTTCTTCCCATTATCATGTTGTCTTGCATTCTTCTTGATTTTCAATCAATCAAGTTGCTTTCTTTGAAAACTTTTCTTCTTTCAACCATAATTGATATGGTTGTCTTGCATTTGAATTTCAATTAAGTTGCTTTCTTTGAAAACTTTTCTTTTTCAACCATAATTGATATGGTTGTCTTATATTTGAATTTCAACCAATCAAGTTGTCTTTGAAAACTTTAAGAGATTTTTCAATTGATATGGTTGTCTTATATTTGAATTTCAACCAATCAAGTTGTCTTTGAAAACTTTACAAAATCAATTTAAGTTGGTTTTAAAGTTGAGCCATAAATATCAAATCTTAATAAACTTTACAAAACCTAACTCTTACTTCTCATATGTCTCGGATCATTGTCTTTGAGCTTGATTTCTTTGTCTTGAGTCTTGATGACTTTGTTCTTCAATGGATTTGCTACTTGTCAACTTGCATTTGCTTGATATTTGAATTAGCCAATGTTGGTCCAATTAAATCAATAGTCAAAATTAAGCTTTAAAACATAAATCATTAGTTCATATGAAAATATCATTAATGAACAATTTAAAGTCATGGTTATCATCAAAACTACATGAATTTTCTTGGATTAATTAGCCAATTAATAGGTATTGAAACCTTGAGGCTAACACATCTATTGTCCCCCGCTACCAAAAAGCATGGAGACCCGTTTATCTCGTCAGCTCCTTACCTAAGGCTATCTTTATGTCACTTCCTTGAACTCGTGTAATGGATCTATTGATTTGTGAATCTCATCATAAGTGAAGTACACACCCAGCTCTCCTTGATGAGATCGATCGAGTTTTTTAAAGGAAGGGGCCTATGTTGACTGTTGTAAAGGTGGCAGTATAATATTGAAATATCGTACATGTTTTTACTTTATAGATGCAATTTTATAACCCAAGTGTCAAAACGACATAGTGCTAGTACATTTATAATGATTCACAATTTCACATCCACCACCTTAATTGCGTTAAAAAATGGATATTTATAATGTTACAAAATACAGGGTTTAAAATGTATTAAACTTGTGCCAAGAGTATTGTAACTCATTAACATTGATTGTCTTCTTTTATATGGAGAACTAGGTTTCAAATCCCTTATCCTCATTATTATAAGTATCAAATGTTTTTTTTTTGGGTTAAAAAACAGTACTAAGGTTGTGCCATTCTTTTTACGATTTATTTTATATAGATAAGACTTATTCAAGTCATACTGCGCCACTAAAAAAGAATATGTTTACCTTTATTTTATTTTGAAAACGATATGATTATGTATATAAACATAAATTCTATTTTTCTATGCATGTATGAAACTGAAGCAATTTGGGGTTAAATTAATGAATATATTATTTGAAAACTTTATTTTCGTATTCAGACGATATAAGCAAAAATTTATTTACTTTTTATTCTCAATTACATTTTTTCTGGACAATGAACGTGGGTAGGATAGCCGTGACAAGTTTTACTTACTTGTTTTGCAGCTATATGTCTACATTTTTCTAAATTTGTATGATTTTTCTAGAAAAGGCTGCACCTATGTGACATGCCAAGACCTGACATTCGTAAATATCAATAAAATGATTGTGTATGGATAAGTTTATGTTGGAGCATATATAGAAATGGAGGAGGCAAAAAGTAACGAATGGTACATCTTGTTAGCCTAAGTGCCTAACCGCCTCTGAGTCTATATCAACGGGTTTGAGCCATGTGAGTGTCCTTTTTTGGTGAAGAAATACCCTTTATTCGATAAGCTGCACGTCAAAATCTCCAACCTCATTCCCTCCTCATCCCTTAAAAAAAAAAAACTCAATGTGTTGGTGTACATTTTGCTAAAAGTCAACCAGTTACCAAGAACTTTGAACTTGTGATGCTCACAGCTCATGCACCTATACTGCTCACACAGCTGTGGGCCAACAAGGGAGGATGTATATTACTGTAAAAGTGCTTTTGATTTGGTGGGAAAATGAGAGAATAAAAAGGGCAAAGACTCTCATTTAGTAAAATAGATAAGTGGGAGGATTAAGGAGGGAAGAAAGAAAAGAAAAAAAGGTGAGTATTGTCTACATAGCCTACCACTTTTAAAAATGAGAAAAAATTGATGATTTGATAATCTTATCACTCAAACTTATTAATAAAAAAAAATTCAATATAAGAATATATAATAGAAATTTAATACAAAACATTATGTATTCTCTCCATTTTGCTATGACTCTTACAAACTTATAATGGAAAATAGAAATCACAATTTAAACATACCCCATTTGTACTCGTCCTAATCGACTCGAATGAGGTAGATTTTAGCCACTCTATGGAGACATGGAGTAGATGGGGTGGGGAATGGTTCCCTCCACCTACAGGCTACAGTGGGGCAAGGCCTAACCTGATTAATATATATATATATATAAACTCAGGTTTACTATGTCTTTAATGTTGTATTATTGAGTTTATGTTTTTATATTTTAAGATTTGAATTGATTATGATTTTTAATTGTTGGATTGTTATGCTCTTATTGTTATGCTTTGAGAAGGTTTTGTAATAGTAGATTTTTTTATTTTATTTTTTGATGAGTTGTAATAGTAGAACTAATCAAGTTGTAATAGTAGAACTTGATTTGTAATGTTTTATGAGTTTTAATTCATGGGATGAAGATCCTCTAAGATTTTTAGGGAACTCTACCATTAGAGTTCTTAAATCCTCACCATTTATTATGAAATGAAAAGCTGAGATTATAACACATCAACAATCCACTAACAAAATTATAAAATAATGTCTTCCAAAAGAGTTTCACGTTACTTATTCTGTTAACTTATCCAAAATAAATAAATAAAAACCTATCCAAAATAATAATGATTTCCTCCATTAAATTTTATTTTTTCTTTATTTAATTTTTTTTAGCAAACAGTCAAAAACTCAAAATCATAGCAGATTGCAAAACCATTTTTTATTATCTCATCTTTCTTCTCTCCCTCGCCAGTAAACTCAACACATGCCTCTCTCTTAATCTTGTAATTCTCATCTTCCTTTGCTCTTGTCTCTGCCGTAGCCAGTGTTGTTGCCGTCGAGATGACACGGGCTCTGCCGTAGCTGAAGAGAAGAACGAGTTCTTGGATTTTGTTTGCTGGGTTTTCTCTCTATGAGTCCACGGGAGGTTTTTTGTTTTTTTAATATTTGAAATTGGGTCAGATGAGTTTGTTAATGGTGGGTAGTTGGTGTATTGAGATTGATAGATTGGGTTGTGGGTTGTTTTTTGGAACTGTTGGGTATTGTTTTTCATTGGATCTTGGTTTTTGTGGTTAGATGTTATGGTGACAAGGGGAAGAAATCTGCAGAAACTGGGTTACTGAAAAATTAAAAAAAAAAAAAAAAGGTTCAGGTGGTGTGCTTGATTTTCTCTGTTTGATATCAAGAAGACTAAATGATTTGCAGATTTGATATATATCTATTCTAAAGATATATGATGAAAAAAAAAAGAGTCCACCCACATAATCAAAGTTTAGAAAAAATTATGATTTTACCATTGATCTGAATCCGATTACGAGATAAAAAAAATGATGAGTTTTTGACTGTTAACTAAAAAAAATAAAATAAAGAATAAAAAAGAATATTTGAATGGAAGAAATTATTTTTTTGATAAGTTAACGGAGGAATTAACAGAAAACTCTTTTGGAAAATATTATTTTATAATTCTGTAAGTGGATTGTTGAGTTGTCATTATCTCAGCTCTTTATTTTAAAATGAAGAGTGGGGATTTAAAGAACTCTATACGGTAGAGTTCTCTAGAAACTCTAGAGAATCTTGATCCATTGCGATCCATGCAGCATTTACTGCAATTTATTAAACATTTATTAAACAATCCGATTTAATTGGGATTGAAATTTAATTGAGTTGACTTTTTTGGCTTTAAGATAAACAAGTTTATTTAGCATGTTAAAAAGTACGTAAAATTACCACATTTCAAATTATGTATGCTTATGTTGAACCACTCCATGTGATTTCAAATAAAATACAAGACCATTATTCTTTTAACCAATCCTAAATACTAAATTTACAATGAAATCATTGTTTAACCAAGTTGTGTTGAACCCCTGCAAAAACTATAATGTTTATTTTGGGAGAAAAAAAGAAGAAGAATAAGATAAAGATTCAAATGGTATTAAAAACGGATGAAACTTTTTGTATAGAATTGCTTCAAATTCCTATTTAAAATTGGTATTTTCCTTATCAAACAAGTAATTTGGTATTTATTGTCCACCAAATATTAGTCACATCTATACTAGCTATTACCCTAAAGGACTATTTGTAATTAAAGTTTCTCATAATCTATACTATAATATAAAACCGAAACTTTTTTAACTTTTGGTTGACCTCATAATATTGTTTTTTTTTTTTTTTTTTTTTTTTTTACTTTTAGTTGACCTCATAAAATTGCACCACATAAACTGGTCCCACAATTTTACACCTCATTATTTTAATATATATTTTTTTAATTGAATTTAAATTTTATTCTATAATTAAACATCTCATTAGAATTTTGACATATTATATTTTCTTTAATAGAAATAATATAGTTTCATATATAAACACAAATAATAATAAATGCCTAATACTATAATATATTTTATATATAAATACAATAATAATAAATGTCTTTTAATAATTATCAATTTTCATATTTAGACAAAATATAAAAGACAGAAAAAATCATATTTCGACCAATAATTCTTTAGATTTCATTTTAAGTAATTTTTCCATGTATCGCACAGGTTTGCGATTAGTTACTTATATAGCCTAGATTAATACTCAATTGTAGGACTTTAGGTAATAGCTAGTATAGATATTACACACCCACACATCAGGATCCAAATTCACATAGGATCTAAATTCTAGACAATTCAAGGTATTAGTATTAGCTATTACCTACTGCGCACGTACATTCTCATTCCTTTCACTCTAATATTATCTTCTAAATTAATGTTCCTATTATTTTCCAATCTTTTTTTTTTTTTTTTAGAAAACGATAGATTATATTAAAATAATTCTTCAAAGACAATTGGAAGGATAAACGCAGGGTCTTCTTCTAACCATATAGAGGCTGTGAGTTCACTTTAGCAAAACCCGCCAACAACCTGGCGGCTCTATTACAAGAACCCTATATGTCTAAGAAACTTAAATGACCAAAAATAATTCTAAAACTACGGATATGGTCTATAATGTTCACCTTAGCAAAACTCTCCTAAAGTCTCTTATTCAGTCAAATGATGAGTGTCTTATTTTCCAATCTCTTGGTTGAGTAGAGCTAGCTAGAGTAAAGTTTTTGAAATTATTGTTATGATTTTGTTTTTTTAACCAAAGAAGTAAGTTACTTATTTTCCAATCTCTTGGTTGAGGGTGTAAATTAAAGTGCACTTTAAACTTAAAATTATTAGCATAATTTGCTATAAGTAAAGCTCTATCACTAAAAGTTAATTATTAAAAGTTTTAAGAAATATAAAAGAAATTTAATTAGTTATTTTATGTGCTTTTACCACAATAATAAAACAAAAACTCAATCTTACTTTATTTGGTAAATTACAGTAATTGTTTTATTAAAAAATTACTATATATTCTAAAGTCTATTTGTAACTATAATATTGAAATATGAGTGCAGGAGGGGTAGACGGTTTTGCACCGAGAATGAATGAAATAGAATCGTATTAATAATCATCTGATAATCTAGCTAGCTACGAGCTATTATAGAAGGGCACCCGAACCTACTCTTTCACCACTGGAATCGCCAACAGACCTTCTCTTCCTACCAGACACACCCACTCAAGCGCACCTACGACTATTCGCCTTCCTGGTTTATCATACTAACCAAAGATTGACATAGCGCACTGCCTAGCCAAAGATAGGGGAAGAAAGAACAAACACAAATACATCTATTGTCCCCCACTACCAAAAAGCATGGAGACTCGTTTATCTCGTCAGCTCCTTACCTAAAGCTATCTTTATGTCACTTCCTTGAACTCGTGTAATGGATCTATTGATTTGTGAATCTCATCATAAGTGAAGTACACACCCAACTCTCCTTGATGAGATCGATCAAGTTTTTTAAAGGAAGGGGCCTATGTTGATTATTGTAAAGATGGCAGTATAATATTGAAATATCGTACATGTTTTTACTTTATAGATGTATTTTTATAACCCAAGTGTCAGAACGACATAGTGCTAGTACATTTATAATGATTCACATCCACCACCTTAATTGCGTTAAAAAATGGATATTTATAATGTTACAAAATACAGGATTTAAAATGTATTAAACTTGTGTCAAGAATATTGTAACTCATTAACATTGATTGTCTTCTTTTATATGGAGAACTAGGTTTCAAATCCCTTATCCTCATTATTATAAGTATCAAATGTTTTTTTTTTGGGTTAAAAAACAGTACTAAGGTTGTGCCATTCTTTTTACGATTTATTTTATATAGATAAGACTTATTCAAGTCATACTGCGCCACTAAAAAAGAATATGTTTACCTTTATTTTATTTTGAAAACGATATGATTATGTATATAAACATAAATTCTATTTTTCTATGCATGTATGAAACTGAAGCAATTTGGGGTTAAATTAATGAATATATTATTTTGAAAACTTTATTTTCGTATTCAGACGATATAAGCAAAAATTTTATTTTACTTTTTTATTCTCAATTACATTTTTTCTGGACAATGAACGTGGGTAGGACAGCCGTGACAAGTTTTACTTACTTGTTTATTACGTATGCAGCTATATGTCTACATTTTTCTAAATTTGTATGATTTTTCTAGAAAAGGCTGCACCTATGTGACATGCCAAGACCTGACATTCGTAAATATCAATAAAATGATTGTGTATGGATAAGTTTATGTTGGACATATATAGAAATGGAGGAGGCAAAAAGTAACGAATGGTACATCTTGTTAGCCTAAGTGCTATGAGTTTTATGAGTAATCAAGTTGTAATAGTAGAACTTGATTTGTAATGTTTTATGAGTTTTAATTCATTGCGGATCAAGATCCTCTAGAGTTTCTAGGGTACTCTACCATATAGAGTTCTTAAATCCTCACCATTTATTATGAAATGAAAAGCTGAGATTATAACACATCAACAATCCACTAACAAAATTATAAAATAATGTCTTCCAAAAGAGTTTCACGTTACTTCTTCTGTTAACTTATCCAAAATAAAATAAAAAAAAACCTATCCAAATAATAATGATTTCCTCCATTAAATTTTATTTTTTCTTTATTTAATTTTTTTTAGCAAACAGTCAAAAACTCAAAATCATAGCAGATTGCAAAACCATTTTTTATTATCTCATCTTTCTTCTCTCCCTCGCCAATAAACTCAACACATGCCTCTCTCTTAATCTTGTAATTCTCATCTTCCTTTGCTCTCGTCTTTGTCGTAGCCAGTGTTGTTGTCGCCGGGATGACACGGGCTCCGCCGTAGCTGAAGAGAAGAACGAGTTCTTGGATTTTGTTTGCTGGGTTTTCTCTCTATGAGTCCACGGGAGGTTTTTTGTTTTTTTAATATTTGAAATTGGGTCAGATGAGTTTGTTAATGGTGGGTAGTTGGTGTATTGAGATTGATAGATTGGTGTTGTTGGGTTGTTTTTTGGAACTTGGTTGTTGTGTATTGACAAATTGGGGGTGGTGGTGTTGGGGTTTTTCATTGGATCTTGGTTTTTGTGGTTAGATTTTATGGTGACAAGGGGAAGAAATCTGCAGAAACTGGGTTACTGAAAAAAAAAAAAAAAAAAAAAGGTTCAGGTGGTTGTGCTTGATTTTCTCTGTTTGATATCAAGAAGACTAAATGATTTGCAGATTTGATATATATCTATTCTAAAGATATATGATGAAAAAAAAAAGAGTCCACCCACATAATCAAAGTTTAGAAAAAATTATGATTTTACCATTGATCTGAATCTGATTACGAGATAAAAAAAATGATGAGTTTTTGACTGTTAACTAAAAAAAATAAAATAAAGAATAAAAAAGAATATTTGAATGGAAGAAATTATTTTTTTGATAAGTTAACGGAGGAATTAACGGAAAACTCTTTTGGAAAATATTATTTTATAATTCTGTAAGTGGATTGTTGAGTTGTCATTATCTCAGCTCTTTATTTTAAAATGAAGAGTGGAGATTTAAAGAACTCTATATAGTAGATAGAAACTCTAGAAGATCTTGATTTATTGCGATCCATGCAGCATTTATTGCAATTTATTAAACATTTATTAAACAATCCGATTTAATTGGGACTGAAATTTAATTGAGTTGACTTTTTTGGCTTTAAGATGAACAAGTTTATTTAGCATGTTAAAAAGTACGTAAAATTACCACATTTCAAATTATGTATGCTTATGTTGAACCACTCCATGTGATTTCAAATAAAATACAAGACCATTATTCTTTTAACCAATCCTAAATACTAAATTTACAATGAAATCATTGTTTAACCAAGTTGTGTTGGACCCATGCAAAAACTATAATGTTTATTTTGGGAGAAAAAAAGAAGCAGAATAAGATAAAGATTCAAATGGTATTAAAAACGGATGAAACTTTTTGTATAGAATTGCTTCAAATTCCTATTTAAAATTGGTATTTTCCTTATCAAACAAGTAATTTGGTATTTATTGTCCACCAAATATTAGTCACATCTATACTAGCTATTACCCTAAAGGACTATTTGTAATTAAAGTTTCTCATAATCTATACTATAATATAAAATCGAAACTTTTTTAACTTTTGGTTGACCTCATAATATTGTTTTTTTTTTTTTTTTTTTTTTGACCTCATAAATTGCACCACATAAACTGGTCCCACAATTTTACACCTCATTATTTTAATATATATTTTTTAATTGAATTTAAATTTTATTCTATAATTAAACATCTCATTAGAATCTTGACATATTATATTTTCTTTAATAGAAATAATATAGTTCCATATATATAAACACAATCATAATAAATGCCTAATACTATACTATATTTTATATATAAATACAATAATAAATGTCTTTTAATAATTATCAATTTTCATATTTAGACAAAATATAAAAGACAGAAAAAATCATATTTCGACCAATAATTCTTTAGATTTCATTTTAAGTAATTTTTCCATGTATTGCACAGGTTTGCGATTAGTTACTTATATAGCCTAGATTAATACTCAATTGTAGGACTTTAGGTAATAGCTAGTATAGATATTACACACCCACACATCAGGATCCAAATTCACATAGGATCTAAATTCTAGACAATTCAAGGTATTAGTATTAGCTATTACCTACTGCGCACGTACATTCTCATTCCTTTCACTCTAATATTATCTTCTAAATTAATGTTCCTATTATTTTCCAATCTTTTTTTTTTTTTTTTTTTTAGAAAAAAACGATAGATTATATTAAAATAATTCTTTAAGGACAATTGGAAGGATAAACGCAGGGTCTTCTTCTAACCATATAAAAGGCTCTGAGTTCACTTTAGCAAAACCCGCCAACAACCTGGCGGCTCTATTACAAGAACCCGATATGTCTAAGAAACTTAAATGACCAAAAATAATTCTAAAACTACGGATATGGTCTATAATGTTCACCTTAGCAAAACTCACCTAAAGTCTCTTATTCAGTCAAATGATGAGTGTCTTATTTTCCAATCTCTTGGTTGAGTAGAGCTAGCTAGAGTAAAGTTTTTGAAATTAATGTAATGATTTTGTTTTTTTAACCAAAGAAGTAAGTTACTTAAAAATCCTTCACTGAAATGAGGACCCAGACACATAAAAGGACGTCACACTCGCATTGAGTGGCAATGCATATTGCATGACTGGTTTACACTTTGCAGCAACTACAAGCGGTCCATAAAATGTGATGAATTCGGTGGCCATTTTGCCATCTCCACGCCATTATAACATCATGAGTGCGTTGTTTACTCTTGTAGCTAAGATTAAGAGATAGACACATAAAAAAAAAATAAAAAAAAAAGATTAAGAGATAGACACAACTCCATCCACTGCCGACATTTTTTCAACTTGAACTATTTTATTCTTTGTTTTTGGAAGCAAAAAGAAAGCAAGTACATATAATTTAATGGTTAATTTATAATCCATGACTCAATTAGGTGAAAGGGGGGAGGACATGAACATTACAAGACAAAATTGATTTGGACTACAGTCTAGTCGTAAAAGCTCACAACTCTAAAGTGAATAATTCCCTGTGTACTTGACTGAGAAAAAATGGACTCACTTTACATATTATTAAGACTTTTTCGAAATTGATATTAACAAAGACAAGAGTTTGCTGTCTGTACTCAGTAGATAGCAAGAGCCAAGATGGTAAAGATTCTTTTTATCTTTTGCGGCCGATGTCTGCTAAAAGTAATAAACAACATTTCTTGTACAAATCATGGTAAATATACTAAAAGTGACCTCTTTTGTTATTTATCCTAAAAGCCACCACTCCAACCCAATTATTGAAGCGGTTCGTTCAAGAAATGGCTTTTTTAGTTTTGGATTTTGTTAATCGTAAATTAAGAACACAAATTAAGAAATAATACATATTCAGTTATAAATTATACTTCATATTTTTTAAAAGTAAGAAAATACACTGGTTAACAATTCATTAGTTTGCATGCATGAATTCAATATGGTTTTTTGTGTGTGTTTTTATTATTTGTACAATTTGACTTAATGCTTTGAAAAATGTATAACAACATCATGGAATATTAAATTCATTATTTATTTATTTGGTTAGATATTTGTGTGAATGAAATGTTGTTGTATTTTGATGACATGGGCTCCGTATTGTGATTTAGTACTTTCTTATATTGTGGATCTAACATGAATTGATAATGCTTGTGATGAGGAGCAACCAACGTTTAATGATAACATGATGAGATCAAAATTTGAACATGCTTGCAATGAATCAAATTTTAATTTATGATCTTTTCATAAAATGAAGTAATAACTATTCTTCAAAATGGTTTTGTATGGGCTTCTTTGATCAAAAGTGATTTTTCTGTTTTTATTTTTATTTTTAAAATTTGTATTTCATGTTTCTTTGTTATGCTTAACAAGATATGGATGGTATGCATGTTTTGATCATGATATTAATTGGCCGTTAATTCCTAAAAGACTAGCCTTAAAATGTTGGGCGAGATGGGTGCCTAATATCCTCCAATCTTGTAACCCAGCCTTTGAGTTTATACCTAGGTTAAAAAATGGTGCATTCCATGTAAATTCTTTTATATATTTATTTTTAAGATGTACCTAGGAGTTAGTATTGTAATTTCTTCTTTAGTTTGTAACTGGGAGAATATAATTTTCATTTTC
>OU015762.1:26018337-26126892 GCA_907173295.1 Fagus sylvatica | reverse complement strand
GGGGTTATCTTATTCATTATAGGGGTTTGATGTTATTTTGGTCATTTTGGAGTTTTCGAGGTTATTTTGGTCATTATGGTGTTTACGGGTTATTTTGGTCATATTTCAGTTTTTTGGGTTATTTTGGTCATTTTATGGGTTCGGTGTTATTTTGGTCATTATTGTGTTTCCGAGGTTCTTTTGTTCATTTTGGAGTTTTCGAGGTTATTTTTGTCATTTTAGGAGTTTTGTGTGCATGTTGGTCATTATGGTGTTTTAGGGTTATTTTGGTCACATTGGAGTTTTTGAGGTTATTTTGGTGGTTTACTGATATTTTGGTCGTTTTAGGAGTTTTGAGTGTATTTTGGTCATTATGGTGTTTTTTGGGGTTAATTTGGTCATATTAGAGTTTTCAGGGTTATCTTGGTCATTTTAGGAGTTTGATGTTATTTTCGTTATTTTGGATTTTTCGGAGTTATTTTGGTCATTTTGGAGTTTTCAAGGTTATTTTGGACATTATGGTGTTTTCGGAGTTATATTGGTTATATTGGAGTTTTCGGGGTTATTTTGGTCATTTTAGGGGTTCAGTATTATTTTGGTCATTATCGTGTTTCCGGGGTTATTTTGTTCATTTTGAAGTTTTCAGGGTTATTTTTATCATTTTAGGAGTTTCGTGTGTATTTTGGTTATTTTAGGTGTTCTGAGTGTATTTTGGGGATTATTTTGGCCATTTTTGAATTTTTGAGTTTATTTCGGTCATTTTGGGGTATCGGTGTTATTTTGGTCATTTTAGGAGTATTTGAGTCGCTTTGATCATTTTAGGAGTATTTGAGTTATTTCGATCATTTAGAATGTTTTTTTTGGTCATTTGGTATTTTGGGGGCATTTTGGTCATTTTAGAGCCTTTAGATGTATTTTAGAGGTTTCAATGATATTTTAGTTATTTTGAGTGTTGGCATCTAATGGGAGGATTTATGAAATTCCTACCTTAAGAAGTCATTTGAAATCCATGAATTTGGACCTTTCAAATCTTGGATGGATTTGGCCCAAATCCAAATTCAAATCCTAATGGTTTTAAGTCATTTAAACAAAGAATTTGGATTTGGGCCCTCAAATCCAAATCCATAAGCCCAAATCCACCCCTTCCAAACAAACCAATAGAGAATTTGTTGGAGTGTACTCCCAAAAAGGTAGGTAACTAAAATAAGAAAATGGTTTTCTAGCAAAATTTTTGCTAGAACTTTGTTGAGCTCATTAAGAATGCTCTAAGCCACCGGTTCACTTCTATAATGAAAAAAAATATAGAGGAAAGAATTCTCAAAGATTTTCAACAATTACTTGTGGAATTTACCGGAGTTTTAGTGTGCCTTTAGATTATTTTGATTGCTTGATAACTTTAACAATATTTAGAATTGTGTTTAATGAGTCTTATTTATTTCTCTTATCCTTCAATTAAATTTGCGTAATTTGAAAAATAAAAGAAGGTAAAATTGTTTTGGATTTTTACTATTGTAATACCTATCTATTCCTTATACACAAACAACAAACAAACAAAAAACCCTTGAAAAATTAGAAACCACATACTTGTAGTATAACAGTACACCAGATGCATTCTCATTACAATTAAATCACTTTCGGGTTTTTTTTTTTTTTTTTTATGTTTTCCTTTTTTTGGCTTTTGTACGCTTATCCTTGCTTAACAGCTAAGGTGTGCTCATAAAAAAAAAAAAAAAAACATAAAAACAGCTAAGGCGTGACAAAGATGGGCATCTTTTTGGGTCATTAACCTGTCCTGGTTGCTGATTGTATTACATTTTTAAGTCATAGTGAATGTCGTTTGGTTCTGTACCTATGCTCAGTGGAAATATATAATCTAAACAGAAATATGTATAAAATAGAGGAAAGATTGAGAAAGAGGAGACTAGGGTTTCACGTGATTTGGTACTATAGCCTACGTCCACAAGATTTAGCCTAATATGTTACATCTTTATTAAACTCTCAGTGTACGATGTTTTGGATGATTATAATGTGTTTAGAGAAGCCCTATTTATAGGAAAAGACTAAACAACAATTCTAATCTCTAATCAACGTGGATTCCTTAAAACCCCATTCTAGTCCCACACGCCAAACTCATTTTTGCCTTTTCGTTTATTTTCTTCTCTTTTAATTTTTTTTATTTAATCCACCATGTCTCATTTCCTTATCTACTATGTTAAACTCTGTCCTTATCCAAATTTCTCTCGCACATTAGCTTACTTAAAATGTAAGATTTCAATTTTCTTTTCAATCACCAGCATACTACTCCGTAGAGGATTCTTTCACCCTTTGTCCTTTTATTGAAAGTCCCATTTGGATCTGTAGCCAAATATTTTTTTACGTTTAGAAGGATGTGAGAGAGAGAAAGAGGTAAGTGTGAAGGAGATAAGGGAAGAGATAGATAAATGCAATGAATGAGAGAGAGAGAGAGAGAGAGAGAGAGAGAGAGAGAGAGAGAGAGAGAGAGAGAGAGAGAGAGAGAGAGAGAGAGAGAGAGTAAATTAATGATTATAAATTAGGTTAGTTGACCTGGAGGGTATTAAATGATTGATTTATTTTTAACCCTTAAATCTATTGGAAATCAATGACTTAGAAACAGTATAACTCTTTTGAACTCATCTCATATATATAGGGTCCCGTTAACAAAATCCATATATATATATATAAACCCCTTACACGAAGAGGTATCAATGCCTCTGTGTTGTTAAGACTGCTTGATGGTAGATTTACTTGCCATGAACAAGCCCGCCTAGGAATGGTTGAAGCCAATATTAGTAAAGGCCCAATCCATTTCAATGTTAATCCAAACTTAACATTAAGTCTTGATGATGGTGCCCCTGAAAAGGCACTAACTTTGAAAATAAATACTACCGGATATCAAATGATAGAAGGTAGTCGTCCCCTTGCTTTAGTATACAGGATATACTATAAGCTGTTAAAAATAGACTTGAATCCTCAAGCTTTATTAAAAGATCCAAAAGACCAAACTCTTCTACTACAAGCTAGTAGTGAAGATATTAATGTAAACATACCAAAAATGATAAAATGGGAAGATATCAAACTCCCTGAAGAATGGGATCTTCCTAGGTGGATGTTTAAATGGGGAGGCTTTTACTAGTTCATTTCCAACTTTTATTAAAATATTTTCTTTAGGTGGATGTGATGATTCAACATATGTTTTATCAGGTTTTGTCCACTTTGAGGTGGTTAAAACGTTTAAGTTTTTAAGCTTTGGGTAGTAATTATCAACAAAATCAAAGAAGTGAATGTTCATTCTTAGATCTTGCATTACAGCTTTCCATTTATTAAAGATATATTTATTTTCTTCTTTAGTATGGGATTTACTATGTTTATCTCTTTTATCTTTGTTTTTCTCATAATCAAATTCTGAATTTAACATGTTCCAATTTATCTCAAAAGGTTTTTTAATAACATTTAATTGGTTATCAATTTCTCCATCCATGTCAGAGGGTGTAGGATTAAGAGATTCATTATCAGATTCAATGTTTTTATTAGGTTGGTTGTCAACCGTATAATAGGCTGAATTTACTTGGGTATCACCTATCTATTCCAAAAAAGAGGGTATTGTCTACCACTTTCTAACAAAAGAAAAAATGTGTTCCTTTTTTTACAAAACAAAAAGGCTAGCTGCCTATTCCTTCTATAACAAAAAACTATCATCATTGTTTCTTAAAAACTATATTGTTTCTTAAAAACTGTCATTTGCCTTTCCCACCAACAAGTGGAAGTTTTGGTAGCCTTGAACTACCACCTCCTCTTGTTCTTTGCTCACCAACATTTTGTACAACTACACTACTAATTGAACCCCTTCTTGCACCACTAGCTTGACCACTAATTGAACCCCTCCCTGCACCCCTGCCCCTACTTGCACCACTGGTTGCACCTCTGTCTGCACCACTGCCTACACCACTAGTTGCACCTCTGCCCTTGTCTACACCACTTCCTGCACCTCTGGCTATTGAATCCCTCACACTTACAGGCTACAAAAAGATAGAATTAGAATTACTTACTTTACTCACATCACATGTTAGCAAACATCACATCTTAGAAATTATGGAAAGTTTAGAAAATACTTGGGATGATGAGGTCCTTAAATGCCATGTCTCTCTAGGTGCATGAGTGGTTGGTTGGGCGGAAAAGAACCATTGTACAGATCTACTTCTTGTTGCTATGATGGTTGGGGCTGTGATGATGGGAGCTATAATGATGAGGGCTGTGATGATGAGGGCTGTGATGATGTGGGCTGTGATGATGAGGGTTGTGATGATGTGGGTTGTGATGATGTATTTCCTTGATTAGTTGTTGAAGAACTTCCTCCTAGTGCCTACAACCAATGCAGGCAAAATGCAATATATATATATATTTAAGTGCATGTAAAATCTTTGAAATATATAAAAATAGATAAATGAGAAATCTTATAGTTTTTTTGTTACTTTAATATTTGCCTTCTCTGCCAGGGTGTCTCACCACTAATGTATTACATGATCCTCATCATCAGAAATTACAGTAGTGTGGATTTCATAATTCTCAATGCTTAGCTCAGTCCAATCAGCTGCTTGCACATCAGGTTGGTTAGGTCTAGTAGTAGAGGGTGCATACTGTCTTACTCTAATGCTATCTATTCCCATTGTTGGTTGTGCATTATTCCCAACTTCAGGCTGTGCATTATTCCTAACTTCAGGCTGTACATGATTCTCAACCTCAGGCTGTGCATTATTCCCTTTATTGCTCTCAACCCTAGGTTGTGCATTATTCCCCCCATTGCTCCCAACCTCAGGCTACATTGATGGCTAAGCATCACTTGCATTATTCCCTCCATTGCTCCCAACCTCAGGCTGCATTGATGGCTGAGCATCACTTGCATTATTCCCCCCATTGCCCCCAACCTCATGTGTTGAATTATTTCCCTCATTGCCCTCAACCCCTCCAGGAACTGCATTATCATCCTCATTTCCCCCAAAAATATCATCAGTAAAGTCTGCCCCTTCAAGCCCATCATTCATCGAATCATAGCACACTGACTCATTCAACTCATCACCTTCAAATACATCACCTTCATCACCTTCATTCAACTCATCACCTTCATCAACTTCATCAACTACATCACCAAAACCACTTTCACCTATAACACCATCAAGACCTACAACTTGTAGTGGCTTCCCACCACCTTCTACATACAATATGATTCTATCAATTGGCCATACAGCATGTAGCTCACACATATATAAGACCTCCTCATCTCCAAGTAATTAATCTTAAACCCTGCTGTAAATTACTCCCAAAGATTAAGTAATAAACCATACTAGTACTAGGTGACCCACATTCAGCAACCATATCTTGAATTTCAAAATAGCTCAAACGATCAGGATCAATTTTGCTGTATGTGTCCACTCTACCACCTAAATAAACTAGTTATGGGTTTCTCTCAAAGGAACCACCATTATGGATCTCAATTTCAAATAACAAATTTGTCATCTGCATATTAAAAAAACCCAAATTACACAAATCCACATAGAATAATACATAACAAAACAACAAAACAGAGAAGCAGTGAGCAGAGAACATTTGTGTATGCCATGTTGAGGACTAGTAGACAATTAAAATCATGCAAATTAAAGCTAGGGACCACTTTCACTCATTTCCAACACAGCAAATACAAGATTCCTAAATGTGGGGTTAGGGTTACAACATGTGGGTAAAACTCACAACCAACACATGCAAACAAACATCTAAAAACTTCTTTAACAAAGCTTAAAAGATTCTTGGGGACCACTTTTAGCACATAAGTCTAGGAGTTACAAAATGAAATGAGAGCAAACGGGAAAACCCTAGGTCACAGACAAAAAAAAGAAAAATTCCCCAAATTTTTTTTTGTTACAATCATAGATAAAACCCTAGGTCATATTTAAGTATCAAATCCCAATAAACGTGTTACAAACTTTTACTTTTGAAAAATTATAAAACCCTAGGTCACATACCTTGATCCAGATTTCGGATTTCAATCCCCAAGTTTCTCACCAACTGAAATCCCAATATCTTCTAGTTACTAATCGTGAATGGGTTGAATAAATTTGGTGTTATGATTTTTAGGGTTGAAGAATCGATTTTTAGTAAAGAGAATCGAATCGGAGTAAGTTTTTTGAGTTAGAACATGTTTTTGATCGATTGGAATAAGTTGCTTTTATATTCCACTTGTTTTTCTAACGGAATTGGGCGAGGTGGGTAACGCCTGCTAACGTTTTAAACCCTAAGTGAATAAAGTGACATTTTTTAAACCATATGTTGGCAATGTTAAACTCGGTCAAACTACAGGAGGGGTTTACTGTAATTATCCCTAAAAAAAATAAAAATAAAAAGATTATAAACTTATCCAATACATACAAGTAAAAAATTATCTCAAATGATGATACTTCTAGAGTCCCTTAACGGAATTAATAACCCAACATTATATGGATAAAATAAGGTGAGAGTCTATAAAGATTAGAAAAAAAAAAAAACACAATGATGGCTAGTTTCAGTGGAGAATTTTTAAACGGCATAGTCGTGAGTCCAAAAAGCAATTAACCTCAAGCTACATGTGTATTTTTCTATTTTAAAACTTTTTAGATCCAAGAGGCCCCAACTTCACATCAAGGAGTTTTGTTTGAGCTCCCAATGATTTCTATATACTCTATAAAGGCCTTGCTTAGTGCTTAAAACATGTGTGTTTTTTATTATATTTTGTCTCTACTAATCAGTAAATTGCAAGCTCGGAAAAAATATTAATTGAGCCCCATTTTGGGTGTAAAGCAAACACTACCTGTCAATGATACATTTGTTTTGGGGGCCTGCGCACCAGACAACCAGCCATATGTATCTTGGTCGGTAGTGAAACAACAAGCCCTTACTAAAAGCATAAAGCCCTCCACCCCAAGGTCTTTAGCAAACGTTTCTCACGTGTCCTTTTGATATATATGTATATATATTGATTCTAATTTGTATGAGACAAACATCACAAACCATAGGATTACTTTCTTCACGTGCAATTCGAATAGAGTTAGAATAATCTGCCTTTACTAGATTACTTTTCGGCGGGAGAGTGTAGGAACTGTTGCTGTTCACACTGAGATAAATGAGTGAGACCATTTAAAAGTTTTAAGTGGAAATCTTCTTTAACTAGAACAAGAATGTGACAGAAGAAAGGCTTGGATTGTTTCTCAATCTCGTCGGTATGACTTTAAGTTTCGGCCTCAATCTTGTTCTTGATTGTTTCTGATCAATCTCAATCGTATCTTTGATTATGTGTTGAAAAGTTCACTCTTCCTATGCGCTTTAAATCTCGAGTGTGATTGGTGAAATGCGGCTAGTAGAAAAAATAAAAATAAAAAACGTTTATAGCAAGACTCAGTTTTCAAAATGTTTTTTTTTGGTAAAGTGGGTATGTAGAACTCTTTGAAATCTAATTAATCCCTTTTAACGTAATTACTCTCCAATTAAATCCAATGAAATTAGGAGCGGATCCAAGAATTCAATTAGGGTAGGTACTTTTTAATCTCAAAATTTAATAGACATAATACAAAAAATGTCAAAAACCGATATACATTATTTTTATAACCAAAAAGTAACAAACAAGAAGCTCATTATAACCTTTTACAATTGATTTCGACGTGTGTTTCACATTTTGAAACAGTTACATTATAACTTTATTATTAATACTACGAGAAATGTCTTTCCCGATGTATACAATCAAGTTGTCATCCATCCATTAATCACTCATTCGACTACGTAATCGATTATTCACAATCTTCTTAGCTAAAAATGATCTTTCCACAGTGACAGTCACAACTGGTAAGTTTGATAGTAAGTTATATATATTTACTTAGAAAAAAAAAAAATTTAACAAAAAAATTAGGGTCATTCTACATACTCACTCTTTCTGTGAGTTTGGTACCCATTCAATTGTTATCATCAAATATGATGTAGTTGACATCATATGTGATGGTAGTGTTATCCATGTGATGTTAGCACTTTCCAATTTTATATATATTAAATTTAAATAAATAAATAAAAATTTAGGATATCAAGCAATGTGATCATAGGTATCAACATATGTAGGGTAATTACTATCATGTGTGACACTAATACCATCAATGTGACATTTTATCTATTAAAAGTACTACACGCACAAAAAAAAAAAAAAAAGTGTGAGTATTGTAGAATTATCCAAAAAATTGAGGGTGGACACTTTATAAAATCCAATTATTTTTTATATTTTATACCTAATAATTTTAAAAAAAAAATATATATATTTGAGGGTGGGTGAATGAAATGATATTACGGTGTTTCAACTCATTAATTGGAAATGATCTCTTCTCATTCAAATCCCTTTATTCCTTTTAAATTTTAATCAAATGAGAGACATGTGACATTTAAAAATCCAACTGATGTAAACCACATAAAATTAAACAAATGGAAAATGTCACAAATCTAATTAAAAATTGGAAGAAATTTGAAGATATAAATGAGATGTCGTCAAAGTGTATGGTCATATAATATCATAGAAGATATCACATGGTCCGCAAAAACCCTTTGTTGCTGGAGTTTTAACCATGTATGTCGTCAAAGTAATTCGATAGCACATGTTCTAGCTAGAAAAACAAAGGATATTGATTCCCTAAAGGTGTGGTTAAATGACATACTTGATGATATTTCTCATTTTGTATTAAAAGACATTCACTTATTCAATAAAATCGGCTTTGACTGACTTTCTTCTCAAAATAATAATAATAATTAAATTAAAATGACATTTCCCTCTAAACTTTAACCCACCGTTTGGATGGAAGGAGGTAAATAGAGAGTAAAACAGAGGGTACTAAATTTTAGTACAATTTATAAACCCTCCACTCTACTATCATTTCTTCTTCTTCCGTCCCAAACATAAAATAAAGTAAAATGTTCTCAGATAATCTTATATTAAGGCCTCACACACACAAAATTCATAATCCTCAGTTTAGTTAAAGGGGTTAAAGAAACCATTAAAGTTCTCGGACATTAAAATTTCTGACAATAATTAATGTGGTCAGTTACCAGGTTAAAGGGTTAAAGCTCACGGACATCATGATGTGTTCGAACTGAATAAAAGTCACAAGCTTTCTCCTCTGATTTTTTGACAACATGCAAGTCCAATTTCGACACGTACTCTAATTCATCTACTTTTCTCAATATGCAAATATAATTTTGACACGTACTTAAATTCTCGCAGCTTAAGTGGTTCAATGCCTTAATGCTATCAGACTGATACAAAGACAATGTAATTCACGTTTTATTTTATTTTCTTAAATCTGTGTTAATAAAACAGATTTGATTTTGCTATGTCTAAATAAAACAAAAGGCAATGCATGCGTGTTATATTATAATATATTATAATACAAGTTATACAACTGCCTACATCATGTCATACTCATTAAACCAAACACTATTGAATAAAAGTTTCTAATTTTTCTTCGTGGAAAGTTGTGGTCATGAGATTGACAATGACTCTTTTGTTGTAGATATGTGTTTCTATCTTTATCCGAATCATTTGAATAGTATAACTTTTTTGTTTTTAGCCTAGAATTTAGGGGAAGATGTTCCAAGTCTGAACAGTGAACGCATTTTTGTTAATATCGTGACATTAGTATTTTTTTTTATGTGATAATGGTTCCGACCCTCTTAATCCTGTCATGATGTGAGAATAGGTTTTTTTTTGGGTTAAATATATTGTTGATTCCTAACGTTTACCTAAGTTGCACGTTTGGTCCCTAACATTTAAAATGAGTAGAAATGATCCCTAACATTTCTACTCGTTTTAAATGTTATGGACTAAACGTGCAACTTAGGTAAACATTAGGGACCAACAGTGTATTTAACTCTTTTATTTTTTTTTTGGAGGCAATTGGTGTTTTCTCTTAGATATAATTTTATTAAAAAAATATGAATTTATTTAATTTCAACACTTTTAAGAATATATTTTCATTTAAAAAAAATAATTTTGTATTATTGACCTCTAAATTATCTGTAATTAAAAAAAGTGTCTTTTTTGTGTTATTTTCTGTCAATTATAACTAATGAAAACTGGTCACAACATATTGACTTTTTTTCAAATTATTTTTTAAATAACATTGTCATGTCCAATGCAAGTGACTAGTTTTCATCAATTACAATCGACAAAAAATAACACATAACAATTTTGTAATTATAGATAATCCAGAGTCAATTAACACAAAATTAAAAGTATAAAGATTAATTTGTAATTGACCCAAACTATAAGGGTGTTTTTGCAATTTACCAAAAAAAATCCATCTGATGCAATTGCACCCACTCAACTATTATACTTGGATTCACCAGTGACTTCATAATTTCTTCCTAGATTTTAGTGCAAACTCCTTTAAATATATATAATAAAATACCGTCATAGATATGATTTTCCAGTTAAGTGGTTCTGAAGTTGCTTATGAGTGGATTGAGATCCCATGCAATAGTGGGGAATTTGGTTTTAAGGATATTCACTTTTAATCTCAACCCTTGAATAAAAAAAACTAAAACTATCTTTTCAACTTTTTGCTTTTTACCTTTTTACCCTTAAACTTTTTGCACATTTTGAACTAGCAATTGCACATAATCTCAATCCCTTATGAGTTATGAGAGATGACAACCATTTGATCACTCATCACTATAATAGGTGCCGGAGGGCATGTCAAATATCAGTCACTGCTATATATATGTATATATATATTAATAAAAAGTTAGCTAATGTAAAATATACAAAATATATAAAAAATACAAAAGGAACAAAGAAATGAGACATTCTATCAATAACCAATCTCGTCCTTTTGTATGGCTAATCAAATCAAAAGAACTCACATGTGACGTCGTTGTTTCTGCCCACTTGAACCCTACTAATGCATGGTGTGGGGCACATCTAGGTGATAATGGGGTTTGCCACTGAACCCGCAATTGCCAGACTTATAGGTATGATTGGTCAAGGCTTGCCACCACGTGGCCACCTCCCTAGATGGTGAAAGAATCTAAACTAAGGAAGATACATACTTAGTGCTATTGTCTTTGTCATACCACTTTTTATATAAAAATTATTAAAAAACTGCAATTTCAATTATTTTTAATTTTTATAAAATGATGATAGTGTGACAGTTTACCCAAAAGGCCAAAAAGAAAAATGACGATACCACAGTGGAAATTTGCACTTGCTTCGACTCTAATTTTTGCGAATGTGAGTGCTTACTGCTTAGCCCTTCTCTTGATTCATATTTGAGTCAAAGAGCCCCTAAAGTCCATTGATGTGGTCTAATCACAAAAAAAAAATAATAATAATTAAATGAACTTGGAAATTGGAATCATACAAATAAGAAATCATAAAAAAATAAAAATAAAAATCCCACAAACATTTTCTTTTTGCTAAATAAATCCCACAAACATATCACATATGGTGCAATATGGTTGGCTCATTGACATATAAGCTCGAGGACAAAGTGAGGAAAGCTACTTTATAATGGAAAATGAAGCTCCATTCCATAATGTAATGTTTCTCATGACAAATAAGTTGAGGGTAGATCCATGTGGTGAATGAACAAATGTTGAATTTGAAGTTAGATACATCGATTTTATGTGAATCATGATCATATTTATCTATCATTTTGAAGGCACATAGGCTCTTTTTTTATTCAATCTCACGTGATGTTTTGTTTTGGTTTTTTGTTTAAGTACAAATCACACTAACCTTGTATGGATTTTGCAAAATGACACTCAACCCCTTTTATTTTTAAAAATAATACTTTATCTTGTCACATTTTAAAAATTAGGGGACAAAATTTCATTTTTTTTTTTTAACAAATGTGAGGAGGAGGAGTGTCATTTCCCAACAAATATGATTGGGGGAGGAGTGTCATTTTCTAACAGAGATGAGGAGGGCGGAGTGTCATTTCTAAAATAGGAGGGACATATTGTTATTTCGTAAAACCTCAATAGAGGTTGCTGTAATTTGCCCTTTATTTAATTATGTGTTGCATAATATTTGTAAATTAAAATATCTTATTTGATAATGAGCTAAGAATTTGGCCAATAATTCATAGGAAACCAATCTTTAAATTGGTGAGATGGGTGCACAACATCTTCCAATTTCATAACTTAGCATCTGAACTTAGATCAAGGGTTCTAGATTAGTGTTTTCCATGTAATTTTACTTTTTTGAGTTATAACTAAGAATAAAAGCGACATAATTTTTCTTGTTTTGTAATTCAAAGAAAAAGACATAATTTTATGGTGTGTTTAGATGGAGGGAGAGAGAAGAGGAGAGTAGAGGGAAGGGATCAGAGTGCCTTTGACAAACTCTATTTGTTGTTTGATTTAGTTTAGGTTGTCCTCCCTTCATAAGCCTTTGGTTATTGAACCTCAAGATGTCTGATCGCCACACTCAGTTGTGATTCTTGTTCTTTTGAAATCCAGCTACCTACATAAAATCCGGTATGCCAATTCCTTATGTTCCCAAAAGATTAACAAAATTAAGGAAAAGATGACAAGTGTAAACTCTAGAGAAAAGAATAAGAAGAAAAGGAAATTCATCTTCTTCTTTTTTCTTTTAGCTTTTTCGCTCTTTTCACTTTTCCTCGCTACCATATGCATTGTAAAAGGCTCCTACAGATGCCCTTGGGAGTTTGGTGCTTAACTGCTCCTTATTCATGATGGAGACAACCTTTTGGTCCTAAAAGCCATAGAATATTTCATCAACTAATTAATGAAGCGATCCATAAAATTGGAAAAATGGGTACTAAGAAAGGTTCATGAATCTTAATAAATTGATAGATACCCTTCTAATTGATTTACTGTCACTCTCACTCAATTTATTTGTTTATTTTTTTAAAAAATTCTGAAGATCTAGCTGCTAAGTTAGCATTTGTTTTATCTCCAAAGGTTCTAGCTCCTGTTGTGGTCCAACAATTTTTTTTCCCTAGAAATAGAAAAAATGAACAACACTAGGAACAAAAATAAAAGAACAAATGGCTGGGAGTCATTCATTCTTTTAAGCCAAAACGGGATATCCATTCAACAATGGTTGCCTTTTTAGTCTTTTCCCCCAACCTTTGATAGATTTGTCTGCTAGAGAAACACTTTTAATCTAGAATCTAACAACATATTGAATCTGATCGGTAGAATGATGGCCTAGCAAGCAAGATGAGGTTCATACACTACCACACATTGTTATTATTTAAAAAACACATGAAACCCTCCTCAAGAATGGGTATCAACATCAACTATCAACAATAATGCTCATACGCTGCTTTTTTCTTTTTCCCTTGTAAGTTAGAAACATCTTTGGGCATCCATGAAAAGTTGTGTTCTTGTAATATGATTCCAATCAGTTTCCATGATCGATGATTCTTTCGTACTTAAATTTAACAAGTACATCTATTCAATCTAGATTTTTTTTTTTTTTAATATAGAAAAAAAATTAAAAAAAAAAATTGTTTTGCTACCCCTTAGTTAATAGATAGGAATGTGCTTAACGATGATGCATATGGCCTTCTAATATGGTTATTGTGAGGGGGTCCGGCTCACCTCTAATTAAAAAATCTCCCATTTTTATCCGGATGAGAAACACGTGTCAAATATAAAATCAAACGGTTGAAAATAATCCACAGTAAACACTATTTTTTCTTAGTACACCAACTAAACCCATCGCCCAAATGGATGCCGTCCACTGCCAAGCCCTCCGCCACCTTCTTCGTCGGCCACCAGTACCTCCACCTGGTGTTTTGTTAAGACCACCACCACCAGAAGGAGGTCGTTTATACCAAAACAGAAAACTATTGATACAAACGACAAGTAATCTATTTACCAAAAGCAAAAGCAAAGACCTTCTGAGCCACTCATTGTGAAAGCCAAAAAGATAATGGAAGGTGGGGCTGGGAATGAGGACAGCACACAGAAAGGGTTGCATGGAACGGGTTTGGAACTCCCAGTGAATCGGCACGGCAACTTGAAAAGTGCTTCAAGTGATCAAAACCTCAAGCACATTCTTCTCCAAATTAAGTCTTCCAAGACCCCTGTAAGTCTAACCACCTAAATCCACCATTTTTAGTTTTCATTAGCTTCATTTTATTAAATTGTTTCTTTTTCAAGATTTCCCAAGTTCTTGTTATCTATGCTTTTATAGCTAATTTTTAGACTTGTGATATCATTGACTTTCAAGAACTGAAGCCATAAAAAATTGCCCAAAATCTTTCAGGTTTTGAAATTTGAGGAACAAACCCAAAAGCCTTGCTAGGTTTGTAACAAAAATTGAAGAGGGAATGAGAGCAAAGAGTGCATAGAGAGGTTTCTGATTTTTCTGGTTTTGATTCTTGGTAATCCCATTGATTTTCTTGGCTTCCAACCAGAACCCAGAGTTGGTGAAAGGTATGGTGGTGGTGGTGGTCTTGACAAAACCCCAGGTGGAGGTACTGTTTGCCGACGAAGAAGGTGGCGGAGGGCTTGGCAGTGGACGGCATCCATTTGGGCGATGGGTTTAGTTGGTGTACTGAGAAAAAATAGTGTTTATTGTGGATTATTTTCAACCTGTTTGATTTTATATTTGACACGTGTCCCTTATCCGGATAAAAATGGGAGGGAATGGGAGATTTTTTAGTTGGAGGTGAGCTAGACCCATTGTGAGGGTTGGGTTCAATAAGCAAGGAAGTCACAGATGAAAAAGGTCTGAATAGCTCCCGCTAGGGTGCTCGAACAAGAGAAGCCTAAATGGTAAGAGAGAAACACCTTCGTTAATGGCGGAGGTGATCCCAAGATAGTTCGATCAAAGCCACTTCGATGTTTAAGTTAGATAATTACATATATTTTTGCAAAGAGTTATGTTTCTCTTGTTTCTTTTAATAATCATATACCTTATTCCTACAGGAGAGAGGCTTTTATAATTTTCCCTCCAAAATTCCTTTTTCGCAAGTTTGCAAAATCCGGTTCTCTAGTTCTAACACATGGGAACCGATGTTCAGCTAATGTGATGTTTACTCAGGTGTGCCTTCAGGCTAATTAAGGAGAAAGGTTATGTCGCCATTAATGCTAACAGAAAGTGGGTGGGTGTTAGTTAATGCTGATGAGAGGTTAAGTATGGCTAAGGTTCTGACCGGCTCTTCTTTTGAGGAATTGAATGAATCCTTCATGTGACTGCGAATTGCTTTCCAAGTCTAAACTCCTATAGAAATCCTATTTTTAAGGTTACGATTTCCAGTAGTGGATATCTAATTGTTTTGCCTTACACTCGTTAGTTCGAACAGCCTTATGGGCCTCGTGGAGGCGGCCAGCTGAAAATGGCAATAGTTAGTTTGAGTATATATACTATATTCTTTCTCCTCACTTCAATCCCTCCAGTTAATATTATAATTAAATTAAATAAGAGACTAGAAGGTGACCAGTAGCGCTAGAGGGAGACCACACGTGTAAAAGAATAGCAACACATTGTGGCACAACATATTTAAAACGTGATGATGAGGTAGCTACATTATATTCCAAGTACAAGGAGTGGGGTGTATAAAATCTATAGATCATTCAGTTACTAAAATTCAAATTCACAATTAATGCCCAGTATTAATTCGGTGACAAGTGTCTTCGATAATTGAGGATGGAGCCCCAAGTGATACCTATAACATCGATAACCATCAAGGTCTTAAGTATCAATAGAGGCATACATCTCAAGCAAGAACACACACCCAAATTGATGGAAAATTATTCGGTAGTTCCGGACTACAAATAAATGCATAGTTCCCCCATGGTTTTAAAAACCGAACCGGACCGGTCGGTTCAATCGGGGATCGGTGCCTAATCCGGTCCCGTTCTCTTTCAAAATCGGAAAAATGAAAAAAAGCAGGTAAAACCAAGAATCGTCGGTTCAATCGTCAAAAGACCGGACCAACGCGGTTTAACCAGTTTTGGACCGGTTTGATCAAAATCCCAAAAACGAACTTGCAAAATCACAGATCAAATGCTCCATATTTTGACATCCCACAAAATCACAGATTTGTACACTCATAAACCATATAATAGCAAAATCAAAACTTCATCTTCCATGAATGCAAAACCCCACTCAAAGATAACAAATTTTTGCATTTAGAATTGAGAGAAAGAAATGTTGCAAAGAGAGATAGAGAGTGCAACAAAGAGCAATACATAGAAGAGAGAGAAAGATATAGAGCCATAAAGGCTATTTTTTAAGTTTTGGTTGGATTTTATGTTGGGGGGCGACGCCTGGAGAGGTTAGGAAATAGGAATAGGGTTTCTTTGTTGGGTAAAAGTTAGGTACAGTTCCTTAGGTTAAGTACATTAGGTTCCCCAATTGAATTCAAACACATGGTTGCATTAACCAATGAAACACCAAACAATGTTATCTTTTCCAAGAATATTTAAATTCAATGTATTTGAATTCAACTAGGAACCTAATGTACTTGATCTAAGGAACTGTATCTAAGTTTTACCCTTCTTTGTTTTTGCTTTTAACTTATATAAGAGAAAACTGATGCATGTAGGTGTGTTTTTATACACTAGTGTGGGTTGTACAATAGTAACAAGTGAGGTAGAATAATACCGTGTATATGATATGCTGTATAGGTGGGCTTGAGTTGAAATTTTTTGAATTTTGTTAATGTTTAATATTTTATTATATGATTTTTGTTTTAACTTTTTAGCTTTCAAGTATGATTATTTTTATAACCTTAATAAGTTTAATTACATTTTATTATTTTTATTATCTTAATATAAGTTGTGAAAACTCAAATAAAAACAAACGTTTAAAATGTAGATATTTTTTACTATATATTATTTGATACATATCTATTTTAGTATAAATTATTATATAAGTATTTATGTATTTCTTATTCAATCTTTTTATTTTTAGGGTTAATTACAGTAAACCTACCTGTGGTTTGGCCCGTTTTAACATTGCCTACCTGTGGTTTAAAACGTGTCACTTTACCTACCTGAAGTTTAAAACGTTAGCGGCCGTTACCCACCTAGCCCAATTCCGTTAGAAAAACAAGTCGAGTATAAAAGCAACATTTTCAATTGATTTTTAGGGTTCTAAACGATTTTTAGGGTTCTAACTCAAAAACCCATTTTCATTTGCAATTTCCATTTTTGATCCCATCTCTCCTCTGATGTTCTCTCCAATCCCAATCCGTTTCTGCACAAACTGAACCATAATTAAATCATGGGTAGCCGAACGCGTTGGAGTCGATGATGGTGGTCGCTAGTGGTCTTCGTTACTACCGCGCCTTCTCTCTCCTTAGATCAGGTTGCTCTCTCTAGATCGGGTCGCTTTCAGGTGGTGAGCTTTGAGATTCAAAAGAGGAGGTTTATACGAATCGATTAACGCTGTGAGAAGTGGATCAGAGTTGCGTAAATAGTTAAGCGCAAGATCAATTTCGCCTTCGAGTGTTAATGGGTTAACGGGTATGGGCAAAATGGTAACAAGCTGAGATGGGTTTGGGTGATCGGGTTCGGGCTTCTTGTTGTTGTTTGAAGTGAGTTTTCGGATTTTTCGGGGTCGGAATGTGATTTTGGAGGAGGATGAGGGGTTTTGAGAAAAGTCAACGGGGGTGGTGGTGGTGGGTTCAAGTTTAGGTTTAGGTTTAGGTTCAGGATGGTGGAGCTTTGACTGTGAATGGATTGTAAGTACACTAGTTCTAGATTTTGGTGTTGGGGTTTGAGTTTTCTGGTGTTGGGGTTTGAGTATTTTTGCTGTTGGGGTTTGAGTTTTCAGGAAAATTTCTTCAATTTCTTGTTGGTGTTGGTGTTAATTTTTATTTTTATTTTTTGTTCTTTGCTGTGTTGTTTGAGAATTGAGAATTTAATTACTCAAAAACTCCACTTAAACTCAAAAAGCCATTGTAGAAATTTGAGCCTTTTAGTTTTATTTGGTTTGCCCTTTTTGAGTTTTATTTGAAATTTATGTTCTTCATATGTTCTTCAATTTTCTGAGAAAAAGTTGTTTTGAATCCAAATTTTTTTATGTTTTGTGTCTGTATTTGTTTTTTTTAACGGAAATGGGCTAGGTGGGTAACGGCCGCTAACGTTTTAAACCTCAGGTAGGTAAAGTGACACGTTTTAAACCACGGGTAGGCAATGTTAAAACGGGCCAAACCACAGATAGGTTTACTGTAATTAACCCTTATTTTTATTTTTATACAAGACAAGAATTTATTGAAAGGAAGGAAATCAAAGTTCATTGTTTGTGTAGAACCACAACAACAAAGACGAAAAAGTATGTTGGGCTAGACTAACTAAACATGCACCATGGATGTTAAAATACCGAAAGTCCTATGATAATTTTGAGGTTGTAGCTAGGATAGTGGCAGTGTGGTCCAAAGAGGCGTCAAAGACTTGCTTTAACCCCACCAATTATTAATTTAATAGGTTCAACATAGCAAATACTATTTATAACTACATCAAAATACAAAACTAATTAGCATATTAAAATTTGAAGACCTAAAAAAATTTCAAACACACATAGTTTTTAAATATTCAAATAAGTCAAATAAAGAAAGTTCTTACCATAAATCCAAGAAAATATTATTGAGACTTATGATATTATCAAATAAACATTAAACGTTATTCTATGATTTAAATATGATTATTTTGTAATTTTAATATGTTTAGTTACTTTTTTTTTCTTCTAAATATAAGATGTGAAAACTCATATAAAAGTTTTAAAATTTGTTATATATATATTTTTAACTAAATATTATTAGTTACAAATTTGTTATATATATTTTATTAATTTATATAATTTTAAAAATTAAAAATTATATTATTAATTATTTATAACGTCACCGGTCCAACCACCGGTCCGACCCCGATCAGACCAGTGATACAAGAACCACTCCCCTTTTTGGTTCTTTCTCTGGTCCCCAATTTTTAAAACCATGGTCCCCCCCCATTTGATAGAGTGGTGGGTCTTACCATGAATTTAATTTGTGCGATCTACTATTCATGTAGTAGGACCCACCATTTATGTAAGAGGGGGACTATGCATTTATTTATAGTCCTGGACAACTGAATAATCACTTCAGACGGATTCACTTGTCATCTCACTTGTAATTCACTAGTTTAGGGTTCGGTGTAAGGCGTTAATGCAAGTAAATAATTCTATAAGTGTAGTTTTCTTAGTTAGATTTCTTTATGTTTCTGTTCATATAATGATATTGTGAGTTTGAATTTATCAACACGTAACTTAGATGACTTTATTTCATTAATCACATCATAATACATTTAGAATATTTTCTCCATTGATTTAGTTGTTACTTGGTACTTGTATCGACAATTGACATATAGTAAATTACATAATTACTATCGTTATTCACGAATCACCATCGATCAGGAAAAAACCATCTCAATTGAGGCATAACGGATTCATATATCTATACTATAATGTAAAACCGAAGCTTTTTGACTTTTGGTTGACCTTATCATGTTGCGCCACATAAGCTTTTGAAATCTCACAATTTTACACCTCATTATTTTAATATATATTTTCTAATTGAATTTAAATTTTATTCTATTATTAAACCTTCCATTAGAATTTTGACACATCATATTTTCTTTAATATAAGAATATATTATTCCATATATAAAACACAATCATAATTAATGTCTAATACTAACATATATTCCATATATAAACACAATATAAATATCTTTTAATAATAATCATAATTATCAATTTTCATCAAGATTTTTAGAGTTCCTTTTTTTTTTTTCTTATGTATTTCATTTAATTTTGTTGTTGGCAATGGAGAAAGATGGATGGATTTGTTATAATGAAACCATGTGAGCTTGAAATGAGTTATGAAAATTATTTAGGTTTGATCATATAATCATGTGCCCATGTATTTATTTGTCCTTCTTTTTATTTTAAGTATCATTTATTTTATTTTTGGATAGAAACATGATCCATATGGTAAATATAAACATGAATCGTGTTTTATAAAAATTGGACTATATTCAACTTATGCCAAAAGAAAAATTACATTATATTAAATTTTAATTATCTTATGGTAAATACTTTCTTAATTATTTTTTTAAACCAAAAAGTAGGATCTATCCTAAATCCGATTCGTAAAGTCTCTTTATCGATCTTGCCTACAACATTTTGAACTACAAAAAAAAAAAAAAAAAATATATTCAACAAAAAAGTAAAAGGAATCAAAATTAATTTAGATTTTATTTTCAATAATTTTCCTGTGCATCGCACAGGTTTGCGACTAGTATTTTTCTAAAAACGAAGTCAAATCATAAAATCAAAAGCTTAAAAAATGTCATCCACGCACCCTACCATCAAATCCACGTCAAAATAAAAATAAATGTTAACAAATATAAAGGGAAAGCTCTTGCAAGAGTGTGAAGCTGCTAGGAAATGTCAGTATCATCCAAATCTCAGCAAAGTTTGTGCAGATACCTCGTGTGCTGTTGTAATTAAAAGGGAAAATTGTATTTCCCCCTTAAACTATGGGATATACTTCAATCAATCCACCCACTAATAAATAAAACGGAGCAATATTCTCCTAATATATTGAAAATATACAAACAGCCTATACTGTCTATTTTTCTATTTAAATCAAAGCA
The DNA here is from genome assembly GCA_907173295.1 of Fagus sylvatica. Lineage (NCBI taxonomy): Eukaryota > Viridiplantae > Streptophyta > Magnoliopsida > Fagales > Fagaceae > Fagus > Fagus sylvatica. Next base: position 26,106,216 of record OU015762.1, on the reverse strand, counting down.
TATATAACAATTGATTTTTTTTTTTTAATGATGTATTAATAAGTAATGATAGATTTTGAGAATTATAAGTTTATAACTTGAAGTTAACAAAATACATTAAAAAAAAAAAAAATAGGTTAGTTTCGCTTGGATTTAATAGAAAATTAGATAGTAAAAGCTATTTACATGTTACTAGGTTTTATATATTATGAAAAGAATTGAGACATACTCAATAGTTAAAGGGGATAAAATATAATTTGTCCTATTTTCTTAAAACCATTTTATGGCAATTGGCCAGGCAGAAAAACAAATGTGTGGCTAGATTTTCTTTTTCTGATAATAGTTACAAATTAGATGACCCCGGGCCAATGAGGGACTTGTCCAACTCAATTGTCCGATCGAGCGTTACCAAGATTCAATATGTCCTCAAAATCAAATCTGACCACATATCCAAGACCGTTATTTTCATAAGATTTCATAAAAATGACACGTTCAAAGAAAGGAAAACAATTCATATGATTATGCTTTCCTTTGGATAATGAATTTGACAAAGGATATTAACGTTATTTTCATGTTCATCAAATCCAAAAAAGTCCCACCTAAAAAACATGTTTGTACATGATTTAAATAAGACAAATCAACTAATTTTATTGTCCCATATTTGAGTTCAGCCTTTACTGTTTTTATAGCCGGATCAAATGATATTTTTTTGTTCAATTCACTGGGCCCACCTTCTTCTTTTCTCCCCATTTTTTTTCTCTCTCTCAGAAGCTTCTCTGCTTCTCTCTCAGCTCTCGGCCATTCAGAGCCCGGAAGCTCCCTTCTTCTCCCATTAAAGCCCCATATTTTCTCTCTCTTCATTACTCTTAGCCAAACCCCCACACCTCCACGACGGCAACGACAACTCCCAACCCCATATTCTTCCCACAAATCTCCTCAACAACTCATTCACAAATCAAAAATAAATAAAACAAAATAAGATTTTTTGAAAAATACATAAAATCAGTGAAGTTCAAAGATTACCGAAGTTGGTGTGGTGGAGAGAGAAGTACTGGAATCAGAGAGGGCAGCAACACGGAGAGAGAGGCGCACTGCATCTGATGGGGAAAAGTAAAAAGAAAGGGGGGGTTACTGCATGCTCTTACCAAACACTTTGGATAATGAATTTGACAAAGGATATTAACGATATACGTACCAAAAAGCCCTAAACCTTCTAGATTGAGGGTTTTAAAATTTTCATCTGTCATTTGAGGATAAAATCAAGAAAACCAAAAAGTAACATAAAATACAGCTTTATTCAAAAAAGAATATAAATTTCACAATCCTTGAAAATGAAAATTATATTCTCCCAGTTACAAACTAAAGAAGAAATTACAATACTGACTCCTAGGTACATCTTAAAAATAAATATATAAAAAATTTACATGGAATGCACCATTTTTTAACCTAGGTATAAACTCAAAGGCTGGGTTACAAGATTGGAGGATATTAGGCACCCATCTCGCCCAACATTTTAAGGCCGGTCTTTTAGGAATTAACGGCCAATTAATATCATGATCAAAACATGCATACCATCCATATCTTGTTAAGCATAACAAAGAAACATGAAATACAAATTTTAAAAATAAAAATAAAAACAGAAAAATCACTTTTGATCAAAGAAGCCCATACAAAACCATTTTGAAGAATAGTGATTACCTCATTTTATGAAAAGATCATAAATTAACATTTGATTCATTGCAAGCATGTTCAAATTTTGATCTCATCATGTTATCATTAAACGTTGGTTACTCCTCATCACAAGCATTATCAATTCATGTTAGATCCACAATATAAGAAAGTACTTAATCACAATATGGAGCCCATGTCATCAAAATACAACAACATTTCATTCACACAAATATCTAACCAAATAAATAATGAATTTAATATTCCATGATGTTGTTATACATTTTTCAAAGCATTAAGTCAAATTGTACAAATAATAAAAACACACACAAAAAACCATATTGAATTCATGCATGCAAACTAATGAATTGTTAACCAGTGTATTTTCTTACTTTTAAAAAATATGAAGTATAATTTATAACTGAATATGTATTATTTCTTAATTTGTGTTCTTAATTTACGATTAACAAAATCCAAAACTAAAAAAGCCATTTCTTGAACGAACCGCTTCAATAATTGGGTTGGAGTGGTGGCTTTTAGGATAAATAACAAAAGAGGTCACTTTTAGTATATTTACCATGATTTGTACAAGAAATGTTGTTTATTACTTTTAGCAGACATCGGCCGCAAAAGATAAAAAGAATCTTTACCATCTTGGCTCTTGCTATCTACTGAGTACAGACAGCAAACTCTTGTCTTTGTTAATATCAATTTCGAAAAAGTCTTAATAATATGTAAAGTGAGTCCATTTTTTCTCAGTCAAGTACACAGGGAATTATTCACTTTAGAGTTGTGAGCTTTTACGACTAGACTGTAGTCCAAATCAATTTTGTCTTGTAATGTTCATGTCCTCCCCCCTTTCACCTAATTGAGTCATGGATTATAAATTAACCATTAAATTATATGTACTTGCTTTCTTTTTGCTTCAAAAAACAAAGAATAAAATAGTTCAAGATGAAAAAATGTCGGCAGTGGATGGATGGAGTTGTGTCTATCTCTTAATCTTAGCTACAAGAGTAAACAACGCACTCATGATGTTATAATGGCGTGGAGATGCAAAATGGCCACCGAATTCATCACATTTTATGGACCGCTTGTAGTTGCTGCAAAGTGTAAACCAGTCATGCAATATGCATTGCCACTCAATGCGAGTGTGACGTCCTTTTATGTGTCTGGGTCCTCATTTCAGTGAAGGATTTTTAAGTAACTTACTTCTTTGGTTAAAAAAACAAAATCATTACATTAATTTCAAAAACTTTACTCTAGCTAGCTCTACTCAACCAAGAGATTGGAAAATAAGACACTCATCATTTGACTGAATAAGAGACTTTAGGTGAGTTTTGCTAAGGTGAACATTATAGACCATATCCGTAGTTTTAGAATTATTTTTGGTCATTTAAGTTTCTTAGACATATCGGGTTCTTGTAATAGAGCCGCCAGGTTGTTGGCGGGTTTTGCTAAAGTGAACTCAGAGCCTTTTATATGGTTAGAAGAAGACCCTGCGTTTATCCTTCCAATTGTCCTTAAAGAATTATTTTAATATAATCTATCGTTTTCTAAAAATAAAAAAATTAAAAAAAAAAAAAGATTGGAAAATAATAGGAACATTAATTTAGAAGATAATATTAGAGTGAAAGGAATGAGAATGTACGTGCGCAGTAGGTAATAGCTAATACTAATACCTTGAATTGTCTAGAATTTAGATCCTATGTGAATTGGATCCTGATGTGTGGGTGTGTAATATCTATACTAGCTATTACCTAAAGTCCTACAATTGAGTATTAATCTAGGCTATATAAGTAACTAATCGCAAACCTGTGCAATACATGGAAAAATTACTTAAAATGAAATCTAAAGAATTATTGGTCGAAATATGATTTTTTCTGTCTTTTACATTTTGTCTAAATATGAAAATTGATAATTATTAAAAGACATTTATTATTGTATTTATATATAAAATATAGTATAGTATTAGGCATTTATTATTATTATGTTTATATATGAAACTATATTATTTCTTTTAAAGAAAATATAATATGTCAAAATTCTAATGAGATGTTTAATTATAGAATAAAATTTAAATTCAATTAAAAAAAATATAATAAAATAATGAGGTGTAAAATTGTGGGACCAGTTTATGTGGTGCAATTTTATGAGGTCAATTAAAAGTTTTTTTTAAAAAAAAAAAAAAACAATATTATGAGGTCAACCAAAAGTTAAAAAAGTTTCGATTTTATATTATAGTATAGATTATGAGAAACTTTAATTACAAATAGTCCTTTAGGGTAATAGCTAGTATAGATGTGACTAATATTTGGTGGACAATAAATACCAAATTACTTGTTTGATAAGGAAAATACCAATTTTAAATAGGAATTTGAAGCAATTCTATACAAAAAGTTTCATCCGTTTTTAATACCATTTGAATCTTTATCTTATTCTTGCTTCTTTTTTTCTCCCAAAATAAACATTATAGTTTTTGCATGGGTCCAACACAACTTGGTTAAACAATGATTTCATTGTAAATTTAGTATTTAGGATTGGTTAAAAGAATAATGGTCTTGTATTTTATTTGAAATCACATGGAGTGGTTCAACATAAGCATACATAATTTGAAATGTGGTAATTTTACGTACTTTTTAACATGCTAAATAAACTTGTTCATCTTAAAGCCAAAAAAGTCAACTCAATTAAATTTCAGTCCCAATTAAATCGGATTGTTTAATAAATGTTTAATAAATTGCAATAAATGCTGCATGGATCGTAATAAATCAAGATCCTTTAGAGTTTCTATCTACTGTATAGAGTTCTTTAAATCTCACTCTTCATTTTAAAATAAAGAGCTGAGATAATGACAACTCAACAATCCACTTACAGAATTATAAAATAATATTTTCCAAAAGAGTTTTCCGTTAATTCCTCCGTTAACTTATCAAAAAAATAATTTCTTCCATTCAAATATTCTTTTTTATTCTTTATTTTATTTTTTTTAGTTAACAGTCAAAAACTCATCATTTTTTTTATCTCGTAATCGGATTCGGTAAAATCATAATTTTTTCTAAACTTTGATTATGTGGGTGGACTCTTTTTTTTTTCATCATATATCTTTAGAATAGATATATATCAAATCTGTAAATCATTTAGTCTTCTTGATATCAAATAGAGAAAATCAAGCACAGCCACCTGAACCTTTTTTTTTTTTTTAATTTTTTTTAATTTTTCAGTAACCCAGTTTCTGCAGATTTCTTCCCCTTGTCACCATAAAATCTAACCACAAAAACCAAGATCCAATGAAAAACCCCAACACCACCACCCCCAATTTGTCAATAGACTCAATACACAGCAACCAAGTTCCAAAAAACAACCCAACAACACCAATCTATCAATCTCAATACACCAACTACCCACCATTAACAAACTCATCTGACCCAATTTCAAATATTAAAAAAACAAAAAACCTCCCGTGGACTCATAGAGAGAAAACCCAGCAAACAAAATCCAAGAACTCGTTCTTCTCTTCAGCTACGGCGGAGCCCGTGTCATCCCGGCGACAACAACACTGGCTACGACAAAGACGAGAGCAAAGGAAGATGAGAATTACAAGATTAAGAGAGAGGCATGTGTTGAGTTTATTGGCGAGGGAGAGAAGAAAGATGAGATAATAAAAAATGGTTTTGCAATCTGCTATGATTTTGAGTTTTTGACTGTTTGCTAAAAAAAATTAAATAAAGAAAAAATAAAATTTAATGGAGGAAATCATTATTATTTTGGATAGGTTTTTTTTTAAAATTTTATTTTGGATAAGTTAACAGAAGAAGTAACGTGAAACTCTTTTGGAAGACATTATTTTATAATTTTGTTAGTGGATTGTTGATGTGTTATAATCTCAGCTTTTCATTTCATAATAAATGGTGAGGATTTAAGAACTCTATATGGTAGAGTTCCCTAAAAATTCTAGAGGATCTTGATCCCATGAATTAAAACTCATAAAACATTACAAATCAAGTTCTACTATTACAACTTGATTAGTTCTACTATTACAACTCATCAAAAAAAAAAAAATCTACTATTACAAAACCTTCTCAAAGCATAACAATAAGATAATTCAAGTTCAAAAAAAAAAAAAACAAAGCATAACAATCCAACAATTAAAAATCATAATCAATTCAAATCTTAAAATATAAAAACATAAACTCAATAATACAACATTAAAGACATAGTAAACCTGAGTTTATATATATATATATATTAATCAGGTTAGGCCTTGCCCCACTGTAGCCTGTAGGTGGAGGGAACCATTCCCCACCCCATCTACTCCATGTCTCCATAGAGTGGCTAAAATCTACCTCATTCGAGTCGATTAGGACGAGTACAAATGGGGTATGTTTAAATTGTGATTTCATAATGTTTTGTATTTTCTATTATATATTCTTATATTGAATTTCTATTTTCCATTATAAGTTTGAGTGATAAGATTATCAAATCATCAATTTTTTCTCATTTTTAAAAGTGGTAGGCTAGGTAGACAATACTCACCTTTTTTTTCTTTTCTTTCTTCCCTCCTTAATCCTCCCACTTATCTATTTTACTAAATAAGAGTCTTTGCCCTTTTTATTCTCTCATTTTCCCACCAAATCAAAAGCACTTTTACAGTAATATACATCCTCCCTTGTTGGCCCACAGCTGTGTGAGCAGTATAGGTGCATGAGCTGTGATATATTGATCTCTTCTTGGGAGAGAGGAGGGAATGAGTTTTGTTTTTTTTTTTTTAAGGGATGAGGAGGGAATGAGGTTGGAGATTTTGACGTGTAGCTATCGAATAAAGGGTATTTCTTCAACGAAAAAGCACACTCACATGGCTCAAACCCGTTGATATAGACTCAGAGGCGGTTAGGCACATAGGCTAACAAGATGTACCATTCGTTACTTTTTGCCTCCTCCATTTCTATATATGCTCCAACATAAACTTATCCATACACAATCATTTTATTGATATTTACAAATGTCAGGTCTTGGCATGTCACATAGGTGCAGCCTTTTCTTGAAAAATCATACAAATTTAGAAAAATGTAGACATATAGCTGCATACGTAATAAACAAGTAAGTAAAACTTGTCACGGCTGTCCTACCCACGTTCATTGTCCAGAAAAAATGTAATTGAGAATAAAAAATAAAATAAAATTTTGCTTATATCGTCTGAATACGAAAATATAGTTTTCAAAAAATATATTCATTAATTTAACCCCAAATTGCTTCAGTTTCATACATTCATAGAAAAATAGAATTTATGTTTATATATATAATCATATCGTTTTCAAAATAAAATAAAGGTAAACATATTCTTTTTTAGTGGCGCAGTATGACTTGAATAAGTCTTATCTATATAAAATAAATCGTAAAAAGAATGGCACAACCTTAGTACTGTTTTTTAACCCAAAAAAAAAAAATAATAATAATTTGACACTTATAATAATGAGGATAAGGGATTTGAAACCTAGTTCTCCATATAAAAGAAGACAATCAATATTAATGAGTTACAAAACTCTTGACACAAGTTTAATACATTTTAAACTCTGTATTTTGTAACATTATAAATATCCATTTTTTTAACGCACTTAAGGTGGTGGATGTGAATCATTATAAATGTACTAGCACTATGTCGACACTTGGGTTATAAAAACACATATGTAAAGTAAAAACATGTACGATATTTTAATATTATACTGCCATCTTTACAACAGTCAACATAGGCCCCTGCCTTTAAAAAGCTCGATCGATCTCATCAAGGAGAGCTGGGTGTGTACTTCACTTATAATGGGATTCACAAATCAATAGATCCATTACGCGAGTTCAAGGAAGTGAAATAAAGGTAGCCTTAGGTAAGGAGCAGACGAGATAAACGGGTCTCCATGTCTTTTGGTAGTGGGGGACAATAGATGTATTTGCGTTTGTTCTTTCTTCCCCTGTCTTTGGCTAGGCAGTGCACTATGTCGGTCTTTGGTCAGTACGGTAAGCCAGGAAGGCGAACAGTCGTAGGTGCGCTTGAATGGGTGTGTCTGGTAGGAAGAGAAAGTCTGTTGGCTGTTCCAGTGATGAAAGAGTAGGTTCGGGTGCCCTTCTATAATAGCTCGTAGCTAGCTAGATTATCATATGATTATTAATACGATTCTATTTCATTCATTCTCGGTGCAAAACCGTCTACCCCTCCTACACTCATATTTCAATATTATAGTTACAAATAGACATTAGAATATATAGTAATTTTTTGATAAAAAAGTAAGATTGAGTTTTTGTTTTATTACTGTGGTAAAAGCACATAAAATAACTAATTAAATTTCTTTTATATTTCTTAAAACTTTTAATAATTAACTTTTAGTGATAGAGCTTTACTTATATATAGCAAATTATGCTAATAATTTTAAGTTTAAAGTGCACTTTAATTTACACCCTCAAAGTTTGAGATTTCTTTTAAATCATTCAATTGGCTTTTGAAACTTAAAATTTACACCATCAACTATTATAACAATGTCAATGTGCCCATTATGTTATGTTCCATCACATTTTCGCCTTTGACTTGCTTAAAACCAACATAGTTCTTCCTTTTCTTTTCTTTTTTGTCAAAAAAGATATCATTTTTGTGTGGGTTAACAACAATATCCTAACAGATGTTGGTAACATGGGCTCATTGATATTATTGTATTACTCGAGGGTGTAAATTACAAGTTTTCTTAGTTAATGGAATGATTTAAAAGCAACATCAAACTTAGATGGTGTAAACAGTATTTTAGTCTAATTTAGTGTGCCACATTAATTTGAGTCAGGCAATACAATTGCATGATGTGTAACACACAACTTTAATATTACAACAAAAAATTATATTTTAAAATAATAAAATAATAAAATAAATGAAACTTATTTTAAAATTTTATAAACTTTCAGAAATAAAATCTTAATTAGAATTGTATTTTTCAAGTTCTTTGAACTTTGGTAATAGAGTTTCACTAGAGCAAATTATATTAATAATTTTTAATTTATTTAAAACACATATGGTACACTGTAATGATAATTAGGTGAGAATATGAATAAGTATTATAAAGAATACAAGAAGTTGCAATAGAATACCTATTCTTTATTCATCTGTTTGGAGTTAACACTAGAATAAAACCCTGAATCTGTATTTCATAATTTTGTATAGCATGATTTGATGCTAGGATGGAGTCATATTCTAATCAAATTTCATAAAATACCCTTATATATATAGTTGCTATAAGATCTCCTTAACTTTTTTTGTGCCAATTTACTGAATTTAGTACATTAACTTTAGTGTTGTTGCAAATAGACACATTTTCTCAATTATCTATCTATTTTAACATTTTTTTGACCAAATCATTAAAAAATAAAAAGAAAAAGAAAACGAAAAGAAAGGGATCTTACTGCAACTGTCCAATTGATTAAACTTTAGGAGGGTTTTATGCATTTTTGAAGTACAAAAAAAAGAGAGGTTAAAATAAATAGTTAATAGACAGAATGAGTCTATTTGTAACAATACCAAAGTTTATGTACTAAATTGTTATGGAAAAAAATTAAGGGAGTCTTACTGCAATACAGTAAAAATTCATAGTTCTAAATACATTTTATCTGTTAAAAAAAAAAAAATCATCAATTGATACTATCTTGCAGCACTTATTTACTGTCCAATACACAAATAACAAAACTTTTATATTTCAATTTACCATCCAATTTACAGATGACGGTGAGTCAAGATCTTAAACGTTTTTTTTGGCTGAATAAAAAAGAATTTAATTGAAAATCAAAATAATAGCAAGCGCCAAAGTAATTACAAAACAAAACCCCAAACCTTATCAAGAGGACGGCAAAAATGACATACATCATGGATCAAGGTCTCACAAGGGTGGCTTAACCGTCTTTTTCAAATGAGAGAAAAAATATTGTGAAATTACAAGGCCAGTAGATAAAATTGTTTCATATTGGATTATTTTATAAATATAATTTAATCTGTAAGACTAGGAATTTGAAATTAACAATGACACCATCTCTCCCTCTCTACAGTATAATTATAAAAAAATAAATAAATAAAATTGAGAAGATACAAAAGTAATTTAGCATTAATGCAATTTAATATCCTCAATTCAGCCTAAAAAAAATTAGTATCCTTCAACTCTTCAAGTAACGTTTCATATTAGTCAACTCATTTAGCAACCCAACCACTGTGCATTTAAATGCAAAGCAATTTAAAAAGAGAAAGCTACAGAGAGCATCCATTTCACTTTCACACCTCCAATTAGAGTTACGAATTAAACAAAATCTCAATGCTATGGAATCAAATTAGCAGATAAGATAATTAGAAATGACAAACACATTACACCTTTTTTTTTTTTTTTTTTTAGAGACAAACACATTACACTTCAACAATCTATCTAGATTCTAGATAATCCCAATTTTTTATTAATTTTCTTATGAACCCACTATTTGTTTTATTATCTATTATTCACAACTTAAGACCTCGACTGAAATTTGTTGTGCCTTATCGTTTCATATTACATATTAGCAAATTAGCAACCCAACTACTCTCCGCCTAAGTGCAAATTTTAACTAATAGGAAATGTCAACACAAAAACATCCACTCCACCCACTAAATTAAAGGTGCAAATTAAACAAAAATCTCAATGTTAAGCATCTCCATCCGAGCTTTGGCTACAGAAGTTGCGTCCTCAATTTCGAATCAGTTCAGACTCCCATGGTTGGAAAACAACAAAAGACTGCCCTGTTAGCATTTTTTCTCTTGTACAGTCTAATTATATTCAATAAATAAAAACCTATCGTTTCAATAAAAAAATAAAAAAAATGCATCTCCATCCGAGATTTCAAAACCATATGGATAGTGATAACAATTCTAAATAGCTCACCACCAAGTTCAAGAATAAAACTTCAAATAGTCCACTTTCCCTAAGCATTTCCGTAATACCACACAAAACCATGGGCAAAAATGGGAAATTCCCATGAAAAAGTAACGCTTATTACAAAAAGAAAGAAAAAAATGGACGGCATAGCCAAGAATCAGTAGTAAGCAGTAACTGGTAACGCCTATATATAATGACAGAGTGACGAAGAATCTTGACTCACACTTCCCAATCCTCTATAGCCAAATCAAAACTCAGCCAAGTGGCATTAACTCTTACTTCACCAATCTCTCTTTCATTCTCTGTACAACTGAAATATATTTGTGCAGAAAGAGACTAGATAGCACAACTTTCTTCAAAAAAAAGTTTGAAAAATTGTATTACAAGGTTCGGTATTCTCGTTACGCGTGTCGGTTTCGGTTGTAATGTTTTAGCTTTGGTTTCATTTTCTGGTTCTAAAGTCTGTTTCTTGAATTGGGTTTGTTTTGCTTTTTATTTTCAAAGTCGTTTTGTTTCACCAAAAGGTCTTGTGTTTTATATTTTTAAGACCTTTTTGTTTCTTTCACAACTTTCTAGCTTCGTTTCCCACATGGGTTTTATTTTATTTTTCTTTATAGTGTTTCGAATCTCAAATTCTGGATTTATATAAGGTAGAAAGTTTGGCTTTGAAGCAATAACAATTTTCTTCTTCTGTACTTATATCATTGATTGAATGAAATCGGGGTACTTGTTGCATTTAAATGGCTTTTCTTTCTGAGAATCTCTGTTTCTGGGAAAATATTCAGTAGTTGACTAAGTTGACTGCTGTCAAAGAAAGATTAAAGCTTCTAACTTTCGGACATGGCCTTGAGTTAGGACTTAGGAGGAGACTTGTTCTCAGGGATTGGTTATTGGGTTTGGTGATTTTTTCCTATCTTTCCAAGTTGCTTTCAATTTTGTTGACTTTTCCACTGTCATAGTTTAGCAATATTTTTCCAATGCTTTCTCTTTCATTTTCAACAGTGAAGCTTCTTTTTTTTTCTCTTCATATTGTTATTTATTTTTGTCTTTTGGTTTTAGATAAAAGATTGAAAATTCAACAACACTCTTTGGTTAAGCATAGAGAATTGTGTGTGAGTCTCATCTATGTTCTGAACTGTTTTAATTGTATAATCTTTTTGTGGTTACAGTTTCTGGGTTTTCCAACTCTGCCAAAGCTGTAATCACAAGAGGTGTTGCTTTTCTGGAGTGACAATTAATTTATAAATTCAAAAATTTTGCGTGTGTTTGTGTAATTGTATATATAAAAATATTGTCTTTTTTGTTTCTGGGTCATTCGGTTTATTTGAATTCGTCATCGAAATCTGTTGCTTTGCGTGTGAGCATATGTACCAGGGATATTCGATGAATTTGTATTCTTATTTTTGTTTTGTGTAACTAGAACTATTGCTCACTTAGCTTTTTTCATGTGGCTGCACAGTCAAAGCTTTGTGAAGATGTTGGAGAAGATGGAAGTGTTTGACCAGGACAAGCTGATTGAGGAATTCGAAGCAAAAACGAAGGATGCTGAGAGGGTTCAGAGAGAGACCCTCAAGAAGATTCTAGAAGACAATGGATCGGCAGAGTACTTGCAGAGTGTTGGTCTCAATGGAAGAACTGATCCTGAGAGCTTCAAGGCTTGTGTTCCCCTTGCAACTCACAAGGATATGGAACCCTACATTATGAGAATTGTGGATGGTGATTCTTCTCCTATTCTCACTGGAAAACCAATCACAACAATCTCATTAAGGTAAATTTATGTTATTTTATTTATTTTTTATTTTTTAAATTATGCCTTAGAAGTTTGTGGGTTCTGAGAATTAATTAATTTTGAATTTGATGCAGTTCTGGGACTACTCAGGGAAAGCCAAAGTTTGTACCTTTCACTGATGAATTGTTGGAATCCACCTTGCAGATATATAGGACTTCTTTTGCTTTTCGCAACAGGTAAATAAACTTACCAAAAGGGATTTTTCTGTCTATATATTTATTTCACAAAACCTTTTTGCTAGTTGGTGAGCATAGACTATATACCTTGTTGGACTAAAAAATCATATCAGTGGTCCCTTTTAACTTTCATTTGATTCTTTTTCATTGAATGAATAAATTGTAAGAATCATTACCTAGGAAAAAAAGTGGTGAGAATCATTTGATAATTAATAAATAAATTAAAAATGTGATGAGTTTGTGGTCAAAAGGGGATAATATGCCTGTCTTTGAGTTTTCCTCACTCTTACTTTTCTGCTGATGTAAAATCGTTTTCCACTCTACAGAGAATTCCCTCTTGGGAATGGAAAGGCCTTAAAATTTAGTTACAGCAGCAAGCAATTCAAAACAAAAGGAGGTCTGGCAGCTGGAACTGCTACTACTAATGTCTTCCGTAGTTTGAACTACAAAAATACAATGGAGGCAATTCAGTCCCAATCGTGCAGCCCTGATGAAGTAATATTCGGTCCTGATTTCCACCAGTCTTTATACTGCCATCTCTTATGTGGGCTAATCCTGTACGATGAAGTTCAATTTGTATTCTCTATTTTTGCACATAGCATCGTACATGCATTCAGGACCTTTGAACAAGTTTGGGAAGAACTGTGCAATGATATTAGGACTGGGGTTCTCAGCAGCAGAGTCACTGACTCATCCACCCGAGCAGCTATGTCCAAACTGCTGAAGCCAAACCCTGAATTGGCTGATATGATTCATAAAAAGTGCTCAGGTTTGAGTAATTGGTATGGATTAATACAGGAACTTTTTCCTAATGCAAGGTACATATACGGGATCATGACGGGATCAATGGAGCCTTATTTGAAAAATTTGAGGCACTATGCAGGGGAGCTGCCTCTGTTGACCTCTGAATATGGGTCATCTGAAGGGTGGGTTGGAGCAAATGTAAACCCAAAATTGCCACCAGAGATGGCGACTTATGCCGTCCTTCCTGATATTGGTTATTATGAATTCATCCCTATGAGGGACATTGATGATCAGGTTTTGGAGCCAGAGCCAGTGGGTTTAACTGAAGTCAAGCTTGGTGAAGAGTATGAGATCATTATCACTAGTTATGCAGGTAACTATGTTGTTTTGATAGGGATTAAATTTCTCTTTGAAAATGGAAATTAAGAAATATGGATTGCTTCCCAATACTTATAAGTAGAACATAAAATTAAGATTAAAATAATCCTTACAAACCCATATTTTTGTCTCATAAAATTCTATTATTTGTGCATGTACTGAATCATTTATTTGATTGATCTATTGCCTTTTCTTGCTACCATCCATTTACAACCCCAAACATGCCTTATATGCTCACCATGTGACTGTAGGTGTCAGGGAGAACAGCTTCTATCCTTATGCAGTATACCTTCTCTCCTTGCTATCTTGTTTATTTGCTAATTTGTTTTGTTCATCTTTGATGTCATGAATAAGATTCTTAATCCACTAGTTGACATGACTAAACCAGCTGGCTAAGACACATGGAGCTGTAATTATTTGAATCAGTCATGTTGAATGGGGAAAGATATATTCAATTAATAGACATCTTACTAGGATTCCTCAACTATAGCCTTATGTAGGTCTAGGTGGCATATTTATTTCCCTCATGTATAGAACACCAATACGAAACTGGGACACCCCTTGTTGACACAACTCTTTATGTCGTTGTGTAAACATCAAGTTTCATTAATTATGCGTGGTGACATTTTCTTTATAGATACAGAAATAGTAGGCATTTTTGGTTTCTTGTTCAGTGTGCATGCCACTTATTTATAAGATAATATATGGTATTTCATTGATTAAAAACTTGTTTTTATTTTATATGACTAATTTTCATATCAACTTCTAAACACCTTACTGTGGAGTTTTTCAGTTTCTCCTACACTGTCCGTACTTGACCTTTATTTTTCAGTTGGCTAGCAATCTCTGTAGTACAAGTTGGTTCTCAAATATTTATTTGATTGATCGATTGACCTGTGAACTCAATGCACATGGGACACTTGAACACATTGCTTTAAAAATGGTTACCATATCTTTATCAATTAGTAGTTGAACTATTATATATTGTTGTTGCTGGAGAAAAAAAATGAACATTTTATTGTTGTTTTAGGAGCTAATTCTCCTCAAAAGGAGGAGAATGGGATACATGTATGAAGTCTCCATGTATCTATAGGATCTTTAATATGAAAAAAACAAAAGTCAATGTCTTTATTTTTCAATTGTTTTGCTAGTGTAGAAAGGAAGAAAAAAGCATAATACAAAATGGTTGTTTTCTAATAGGTGTGGCAACACCCTCTATATTTATATGCCACTGACATAAGAAAAATATTGATGAATTTGAACTGAAGACACTTATGTAAGACAGACCTGGGGCAGGTGATGTTCTAGTGATGGCTTTTGGTTTAATCTCTTAATATACTGTTTGGTAAGGGTTTGAATTGGACTATATATTTACAAAGATGTCTTTGTTATGTTATAATTCAAAAGTAGATGCCTAATCACATTAAATATATACCATGTGTTTATCTATGGAGGGAAAGTGTTGCATTTACCACTGAATCCTGGATCTGCAAGTGATCATAATTTATGGATAGTCAACTCTGGTCCTTGACTTTTTTTTCTAATTTTAAATGTTTTTAATGCCTTATTATTATTATTATTTTTAGTTTAGTACATGGAGGATTAGAAAGAGATGTTCTGGATTGTATTTCCTTTGTCATTATCATCACCTGTTGAATGTGGCAAACTGCAAGTTCTGTGTGTATTTCTAATGATGTCTTCCTAGCCCCTCCCCCAACTCTCAGTGTGTTTGTAATGATGTCTTCCTAACCCATTTTTAAATAGCTTTATATGTATTAATTTACTCATTTTGTGATTTTTTTGGTTGAATTATTCCTTTTATTTTTTGCTTGCCAAAGACTCTTTTGACCCTAGCATCATTCTGTTAGTTGTAAAAACCAATATGGATATGTAGGAGTAGGACACACAAATGTAATACATATTATATTTGTTAATGTGTTAGCGTTATTGGTCATGTATTCTTGTTTTCAATGAAAATATATGTAATTGATAATCTTGCTTGTGCACTGTTTACATCTCTGCTCAAATTTGTGCTTAGGTCTTTATTTTGCATTAAATTGCAGGTCTTTACCGGTATAGGCTAGGAGATGTTGTGAAGGTAGCAGGCTTCTATAACTCCACCCCAGAACTTAAATTTGTCTGCCGTAGCAACCTTCTGCTTACCATCAACATTGACAAGAACACTGAGAGAGATTTACAGCTTGTTGTGGAAGAAGCAGCCAAGATATTAAGCGAAGAAAAACAAGAAGTTGTTGATTATTCTAGCCATATTGACTTGTCCACAGACCCTGGCCACTATGTTATCTTTTGGGAGATAAGTGGTGAAGCAAGTCAGGATGTTCTTGAGGAATGCTGCAA
This sequence comes from Fagus sylvatica, assembly GCA_907173295.1. Classification (NCBI taxonomy): domain Eukaryota; kingdom Viridiplantae; phylum Streptophyta; class Magnoliopsida; order Fagales; family Fagaceae; genus Fagus; species Fagus sylvatica. Next base: position 26,090,203 of record OU015762.1, on the reverse strand, counting down.
CTGCTTGGATAAATCTTTTGTTGATGCAGGCTACCTTGGCTCGCGCAAGGTCAATGCCATAGGGCCGCTTGAGCTCCGAGTTGTTAGGAAGGGAACTTTCCAGAAGATTCTAGATCATTATCTAGGATTAGGAGCTTCGGTCAGCCAGTTCAAGACACCAAGATGTGTAGGGCCAACTAACAATCTGGTGCTGCAAATCTTGAATGGCAATGTTGTTAAGAGCTACTTTAGTACTGCTTACTAGTGAATCATTATCTTATATGTTGGAATTGCAATTTGGATCTTTCCGTATGTAATAATATCTCAATCTATGTTCCTACATTTGGGGCTAATGATTTTCCGCACATCACATCTGAATAGTTCATTTTGAAAAGGAAAAAAAAAACCATCTCCATTTGAAATAAATCCATTTTCCATTTTATAGAGACTTGGTTCAAGTTCTCTCTTTCCTCTCTTCCACTCTTCCTCCAGCCGCAAATCCCTCCGGCGCTGAAGCCCAGCCGCCGCCGCCACCGAAGCTCCTATCTCTGCTTTCTGATCTCTATTCTCTTGATGCTTCTCGATTAAACCGAAATCCTAGAATTTTTTGAGAGCTAATCTGATCGAAATTTTCTTATATACAGTACCTAGAACTCAGTAATGATGATTTGAATTGCATATTTTTGGGATTGAATATCTTTTTTAGGGTTTAGGTTACAATTTGATTGGATTTGAAAATTTTCCCCAATTGTGTCTTGGAGTTACTGTTTTGATTTGTACTCTGTTTAATTTGTATAAGATGAAGAGGAAGAGCCAGAGCTTGCAGCTGAAGGTTGCTGTTGATGATAAGGTCAGTTATTACTTTTGTTTGAACCCCTTTTTTTATTATTTCAGTGGTGGATTTTTACGAGGCCTGGAAATTGAATGTGAGAATGTTTTTTAAATTACTTCCACATTTCAATTAAGACTCATGGTTTTTGTTTAGTTGGAGAATCTAAAACCTTTGATTTACATATATTATAGATCTAGTCAAACTCTTGGGGAATATTATAAGCGATGTTTGACTTGTAGTTTGGGGTGAGAAATAGACAAAGTTCAATTTTAAGTCGTAGATCAAACGAGTAACTGATGTTGTTTAAAGGATGTGTTCAAGTTTAGTAATTGAACTTACATATTGGGGCTCAAATTTTCTATATATATATATATATATATATATATCTGTCTTTGCTAATTTAGTTTCTATGCTTGTGTGGATTAAATCTGTTTGGCAAATTGGGTACACGTGATCCATATCAGGATATGCTAGTTTTAGAGTTATTAAGTATTTGGTATTTATAGCAGTAAAGATTTGATTTAGGAAGTGGGTGCCAATCTAAAAATAGCAACTTGTCTCCTTTGGATATACTATATATGACCATACTTTCTCATGTTAACTATCTTGTGTTGATGGTAATGGCTGCCTACTATGGTACATCTTTGAACTTTATATGGGAAGGGAAGTTGTATTAATTTAATGGCTGCCTATCCAGCTCTCTCAAAGAGCACAGGGGTGATGCACTCTGCTGAAGCAACTAGGATTTCTTGGTTGAAAGCTTGCCTGCAAGGTGTTTGTGTAAATGTTTGTTTGATGATATGGATTAACATGCACCACTCATGCACTCATGCCCAACTTTCTTTGCTTTATTTATATAACCTCATCACTCACTCTTTCATCATCACTTCGCTTTCTTAGCACTGCAGTCAGTAATAATAACAACAACACAACAACAGCAGCAGCAGCATTGTAGTACAGCATAATGGATAAGGCTAAAGCGGCTCTCTCTCTTTTGCTTCTGCTCTTGTCCTTCATTTCAGGTATATCTCTTCCCCTAGGTTTCAGTATCTTTCAAGTACACACTAGAAGGATGACTTTGCTAGTCTCTGTTTCTATTTTTAACATGTTGAACCTTATGTGGTTTATTCCTTAATTTTTCATACAAGTAATAAATCTTTTAGTTTGGTTCTAACATTTCAATCAATCGGTTCACTGTTAATTACTACTTAAATTCTCTGCATTTTGGAGTAAAACTATGGCATTGATTAGTACTCTAGCTGGTTCTAACATTAACAATTATACCTTTTAAAATATGTAGAACAGTGATGTTCATGAACTCTAACCTTACAAAATTCTACAGTAGAAAGAGTCTTTAATAAGTAAAAAGCAAACTTGCTTAAGACAAAAGAGTGCACAAATTTCTTTTCATCCAAATTATGCAAGAAGCATAAAAAATGGTCCAACATGATAAAGAGAACTAAAGTTCCTACAACATAATTAGTTAATTACATCTTATGTCATCATGGATGCATATGCCACATGGAACTTTAGGCTGGTCAATATCTGTATCTTATAGGTGTTGGATGCTTCTTAGATATTCCCAATGCATATCCAACACAAGTGGAACTTTTTTATTACACTTATATATGGCACAAAATGCCAACAATTTATTGGATATGTACAAAGTAGGGAAGGATCTACAGGTGCAAACATTTTTTTTTTTTTTTGAGAAGACTAGAGGTGCTGACTAGTGATTCTTAATCATGGTGAAAGAATATTTTATTGATTATTAGGGTACATATAAACAATTACCATAAACCATAAAAAAACCAACTACATTTTTTAACAAAATTTTATATATTTAAGGCTATTATTTTTAAATAAAATGTGCAAATTTGTAAATTCATCTAGCTAAACAGCACTGAGCAGTGAGCAATTATCATCAAACTTTTCTAGTTTGCAAATTACTTGAACTTTCATAATTAGATGGGCTTTATCAAATTACTTGAACTTTCATAAAGAAATTACTTATAAAAAAAAAATAAAAAGGAAAAGAAAACAAAGCATCTTAATTATATTAATTTTTTTTTTGTTGGGCAAATTACACTTTCTCTCCTTTATCAATGGGGTATGTTTCAATTTCCGCCTTTATCTATTATGCTCAAACATTGTATATTATTCTCTATGATTGTCATTCTAAGCTTAATGTGCCGTAGTCTTTGTTAATTTGGGATTTAGTATTGGTGAAATATGGAGCTTCATATTTTGGTGTAAATACTAGTTAGTTAGAGGGCTATTAGTTAGCTACTGCCTAGTTGGTAGTTAGTTAGCCAACTTTTTAGGCCATCTTGGCCTTTGTAGGTTAAGGCACTACCTTTCTTCCCTTGGAGGCCTGGCTACCTCGAATTAGTCATACAAATTCTCAGTTCCAGCATTCTAGTTTTTAAGTGCTATATTGTTATCATATATGGGCTGAATTCAAAGGGACAAGTCTTTACAATGAGACCAAATTTCAAGAGTTTTATTTTTGGTCAGTAGACAAGAGTTCAAAAGTTAACATCTCAATACACGGTTAATGATTTAAATGAGCGCTTTGCTTCAAATGGCAATCCATTTTAGGTAGATTCATTAGATTAAACATATGCCAAATATAACAGGTCTATAGTCTATACACTTATTTTCAAAGCCAATGGCAACATTGGTCCCCTTTTCTTTTATCATTAGCCATGTGAACAGGATTTGACTTGTGCAAGAGAGCGTGTAGAGCTATATGATCATAATGTAGAAAGAAGAACGTGAGATTAACGTTCCAATAGAGCGTGCAGAGCTATATGAGAAATTCTATACCCATAAAGATGGGACTCCAATCAATGATGATGTGGCTAAAAATATTGTAAGTATCATCTAGACTTTACATGTATCTTCTCAAATCTATTAACAAATTGCTAGTCTCTAATATATTATTCTGTTAAATTATGAATATTAGCAAAGAATGAATGAGCTGATGAGCGACCCTTCAAGTCAACTGGATTGCACCTCTAGTTCTGGAAGTATTGCATGGGCACCAAATGATGTTTATAGTTAGGTGAAGGGTCACGAGCACTCCGGTCGTGTCCGTGGATTGGGATTTGGACCAACCCCATCTGGTTGAAATACCAAGACAAAAATTACGGGACTTCAAATTTGATCGGTGGAAGAAGACCCAAAGTACCAAGAAATGAAGACTAAATTGGATTCCTTAAAGGCACAAGTGGCAAATATGACACAATTTCTTCAACAAAACGCACAACATTTTCCACAGGTATTAATTTTTAATGAGTTATAGAAATGTTTTTAAGTTATACATTAATTGTTTGGTTATGGAAGTGGGATTGACATTTTACTTCAACTTATATGCTGCTAGTAATGAGTAATTAGGTGAAACCAAACCTGATTACTTGCTTTAAAATTGTTAAGATTTGTTTTTTTGGGTTCTTCTGAATTGTTTGGTTTTATGGGTATGGATTATTAATACCCATCTGGGAATAGTTTGAAATTCAAGTTTCAACTTGGTGTAAGTATAGGTTGATTTCTGGGTTTTGCTTGTTGTCTCTCTAGGCACTTGGTGCCTTTGTTCAAGATCAAAAAAATGTTGTCAAGTCAATGTTTTTATGTAGTAGTTTAGATATTGAAGGCAAACCCATGTGGAATTATAATATTATAGGAACTTATAAACTCTCTTAATTTGTATGTAGAGCAATTTTGGTGTTTCGGATCAACAATCTCCAATTGGCCAAAGATCATCTGTTGCATCTCATCAATCAGAAAACTTGAGAGAATTCTAGTTTTGAAGATTAGTTTGAGTAATAAATAGTTTTTTGAAACATTTATGTTCAAGTGAAGTGTTGTACTGAAATTATCAAACAATTTGAAACTTTTAATATTGTTTTAGTTTGTCCATTGTTTTGAAGATTCTTTAGACAATACCTTATTTGTATTATACATATATGATGATGGTATTAGACTTTTAATAGCTTATTTGTGTTATACATATATGATGATGGTATTATAGACATTTGTTATGTTCTAGTTTGGAATTTTGTGTCGTGTATTAGGAGAATCAAATAGGTGCAAAAGCAAATTAAAGAAAAAAAAAAAAAAAAAAAAGAGAAAAAGATCTATAGAGGCGGTTTTCAAACCGCCTCAATAGACCACTTTCAACAATAAGCAAAAAATTTATCTATAGAGGCGGTTATATAACCGCCTCAATAGATAAATCTAAGGCTATTTTCAAAACCTATTAGAGGCGGTTTGAAAACCGCCTCTATAGACTATATTACTTACAAAGGCGTTTATAGATGATCTATAGAGGCGGTTTTGAAAACCGTCTTTATAGGTTTTTCTATAGAGGCGGTTTTAAAAAACCGCCTCTATAGAGCATTCATGTCTATTGAGGCAGTAGTTACAAAGGCACTTTTGAAATTTTTAAAGGCGGTTTGAAAACCGCCTCTATAGAGCATTCATGTCTATTGAGGCAGTTTGATAGTCTATTGAGGCGGTTTTGAGCTTTTCAAAACCGCCTCTATATGCTGATTTTTTTGTAATGTGGGTATCTTCGGGATAGTTAAAAGCTTGATATGCTTTACAACTCAAAGAAGGGATTGAAGGGAAGTGTACATCCCTTCTTTTCTAAAGAGCATTTTGAGGTCAATATAGCTTCGCAAATGCCTAATCTAATCCACTTTTCTTTCAAACCTATGTACATCCTCTCAACACAACCTATCAATTTGACCTAATCTAAGGCCAGGGTTCAAGGCTTAGACCAAAATTCCATTGACCCCAATTTACAGACCTTCTTTTATTGAGAGGTTTAACACTCTCAGTGTTGAAAGTGTTCAACCAAGCTATTAAGGCATGGTGCTATAAATGTTAAGCATAAGACATACGGTTTAGTAGAGGATGAACTCGAAGAAGATTCCCCTGGATTTTCACATCACATAATGAACAAATTTTGGGTTAAGTTCTTACTGGGTAAATCATACAAGATTTCGAGAGCTTTCTCAATGTCATCACTTAATTTTATCCTTTGCTTTCTCTCCTGAAGATTGTTCAAACAATCTTCTTAGTTCGAGTCATGTTCAAATAACTATGTTCAAATAATTGGCGACCATTCCTTGTGGCTAAACTTATGGGGTGTAATTTGAATTTTTGTCAAATAATAATAATAATTGTTTTGAAGTATGTAAAGAAATTTGAATTTACAAGGAATGGTCGCCAATTTGTTTGAAGGAAACAAATAACTATGCTCGATCGAGGGTCTAGTGCCTTTAAAGCAAACTTAGAACCACAATCTGACTTCGAATCTAAAAGGCTTGTAGGCTCGGTGATTGCCTTTGCCCAAAGGACTTAAAATAAAATGCGAGTAAGAAAAGAGAATGAAAATATTTATGAAAGTAACAGAACAGTACCAATTAATTAAGCTAACTAGGCTATTAGATTAAGCTAAGGGATTATCTAATTAAATTAACTAGTTCTAAGTAGTCTAAAGTACCTAATTAATTAATTACACTAACTAATTAAGCTAATTAAGGTGTCTAAAGTAACTAATTGATTAACCTAAACTAAGTTAAGCTAAGTCTAAAGTAACTCTTGCTAATCGTGGTAACTACGCCTAAGTTAAAGTAAAATATTTTGCGATCGAGGTAACTAGAGCGTCAAATCAAGTAACAACATAAATGAGACATTCTTAATTAACTGAAAGAGTACTTACAAGCATGTAAAGGAAATACTGGAAGCTACAATCGAAAGCTCTCTTAACTAATCTAACAAATGCTATTTGGATTTGCCTAGGGGTGTGTGTGTGTTTGTGTGTGTCCTTTAGATACAATTGGGTTTACTATTTATAAGCCAACTCCAACAGTTACATCCTCATCCCTTGATCTTCTCTTAAAATCCCATGAAAATAGCTCCTGTTTCATGTTTAACTGCTTCGATCGTGGCCTTTCTATTAGATAATCTTGGAACGTGCATCATGTGCGCCTTTTACTTGCCAGATGTCATCTGTGTGGCTATGTAAAAGATTAAACACGTGTGATTCCTTGATTGATCCGCGTGCTTCTCTGTGATTGGCCCTTGGTCTGGCCAATTACTTCGTCTACGTGCCATCCTCTAATTAGTTTGTGGTCCACCTTTTATTTAAATCTACGTGTTATGCTTCCATTGGTTCACGTGTCATCTTCTGCTTGGCTATATGTGGGCCATTGTTTAGCCTACGTGTCACCATTTTATTGGTTCCTTTGCCAACTCGTATGCCCAGTCACTTATTTCAAATCTCGTACTAACATATGCCCCTCGCACGTGATTCAGTAAAAATCCTTTGCCAATCATGTGAATTAAATGCTTCAGGTTACGCTTGATCTTCTGGTGGTTATGTCAGCCTTTATACAGCTCTTAAATGAATGAAAGACATATAGTCATTTCGTTTGATCAATAGTCACTTCATTGTTCCAACTTTCAAAAATCCTACCAACTCTCAAACGTCTCTTCTCTGAAGCTCTCTCTGTCTCTGAGTGTTTCTCCTTTTCTAGTTCTACTGTGAACCCTAGACATTACCTTCGATCCCTTGTTTTAACCACTACAATGGCTCAATCTTCTTCTGACAGTGACCTTTGCAGCCGTGCCATTCAGAGAATTGAGGCACTTCCTTCCTTTTAATGTCTTTCTGATATTCTAATCCTCCATGGTGATGCCTCGTCTTCTTCTTCTTCTGCCTCTACATCCCCTTGATGTGGTTGGGTCCTTCCCTCTTGTCTTACCCTGAGGATCTTTCTCCAATATTCCTTTACCATTCTCATTTTGATTTTATTTACCAAAACAAATGAATCAAATGGGGGGAATGGGACACATTCACTACTTCCATCACATGGTACAAACCGGCTCCCAGTTAGGGTGCCTGGGTAGCAAGGTTGGCTCTTGCCAAACTCGATAAATGGAAGATGCTGGGGATTAGCGAAGCCATTCGAGCTTCGAAATATGAAATGCCCATTAACCCCAGCTTGCTGACTTCTCTTTTGTGTTTCTGGTCCCCTGCGACCAATACTTTTTTTTTCCCTGAGGGGTACATGACTCTTACAATATTTGATATTTTTGCTCTGCTGAGCTTGCGTCCTATGGGTGCGATGGCTCATCCCTCAATGACCGTTGGTAAAGGTCCTGAAGACGACTTCCTCAAAGGCGTGCCTCTTGGCTATAATGAGTTTATTAAACATGTGAAGGGTGCTGGCGCCTCACCCGTTACTTACAAAGAGGAATGCCTGTTTTATTTGTTTTGGATATGTAGGTTTTTGGCCTGTACCTCATCTAAACGGGTCATTAGCTACTACCTGTCAATTGCTCAATGCTTGGCAAATGGCGTTCCTGTTGATATGGCTTCCTTCTTGCTGGGAGAGCTCTATTGAGCCATGTTCTTGCTCAGCACTGAGCCCAAACAATCCCATGGGGACTTGTTTAGCTCCTTCAAATGTGGGCCTACTCTTACTTCCCTTCGATTGCTCCTGAGCTTCATCCTACCACTGTGCCATGGTTTTACGAAGAAGTCTAGATGCACGCTCGTTTCCCTAAAGGAAAGGGAATCCCCTTCTTCCCTACTTGCTTCAAACTTTTTAGCGAGTCATCGAGGAGGAGGATACCTGAAGAATTCCTGCCTTTTGAGGCGAAGAAGTACAGTTCTGAGGACTTCCAAAAGTTCTCGAGCCAAGGCTTCTTTAGAGGGGACGCAACATGGGGTTCTTGCCTCCAATCGAGGGACCTGGTAGTTATTAGGACCCCTCATGCTGGTGTCGAGGCCTACTGCCCTTCGCTAGTGGCGAGGCAATTTGGGCTCGTTCAATTGTTACCTGTTCCCCCCACATGGACCAAAAACACCGATTGGATGGCTCGAGCCCTCATTTCTAAGGACGAGGCTAAGCAAATAAGTGTTTTAGCCAGGGAACAGGTCATAAATTTTACCTTCACACCATTTTCGCCTCGATTAGTGGCTTCTTCACTATTCCTCAACTGATGGGATTCCTACATGGCCCACTTTAATAACGAGAATGACCTGATCGAAGCTCTTCAGGGATGCTGCCATGGATTTCTGATGCATCAGCTTTTAGGTATTCTTACTTTATTTTGTATATGTTGCTTGTTTCGATCTTTAAGTATTATGTTAACTTTATTTGCCTCTTTCAGGTGTTGGCATCTAGCATATTGCTAGTTTTGAGGCTCCTAAGCCTCTTCAGCAAATCTTTCCTTCTAGGAAGAAGGTCACTGGTGACTCTTCTCAAAAACTTGCCGATGTTGAAGTAAGTTCTGACCTTCTTATCACTCTTGTTGATATAGTCACTGATAAAGTTGATTCTCATCATGCTGGACTTGCTGAAGTGGCTTTTGACTTAAGAAATCAACTAATGAGGTGTTGTCAGGGCAACTTACTCCAAGATGAGGCCTTTGAGAAGGCCAAGAGAAGCGTCCAGAGTCAACCTCCTCTCCTCATGCTTCCAGCCCCTTCAGACCAGGGGGTTCGAACTTTAGCCAAACGCAAATCTTCTGAGGTTGAAGAAGAAGCCGAACCTATTACCTCTCCCAAAGGTGCCAAAACTTCTGGTAGGAAGCTCATTAAAACTGTAGCTAAGAAGCCTTCTGCCAAGAAAGTTAAAGTCATTGAGGTGATTCCTGATCCTCCGATCCTTGATGTGGAACCTTTAGATGAGGACCTTGATGATGCTACCACTTTATCTGAGCTGACGAGAAAGGTAAACAAACAAAAACAAGTGCTAAATGGTCTCATCGAGGCTCAGAAGGCTCTTGAGGCTGAAGATCGAGCGCTAGCCAAGAAATATAAAAAAGCTAAAAAATTTGCTAAACTTGCTGCTGCTGCTTTACAGGCTAAGACTCAGGCTGAGGATGCTACAAAACTTGCTACTGCCTTCAAGGCCAAGTTTGAAGCTGAAAAGGCTGAAAGGAAGCGCCTGGAGGTTAAGGAGGAAAAGAAACGGCAAGCTGAAAAGGCCGAGGAGGAGAGAGTTGCTGAAATAGCAAGGAGGTTGGAGGCGAAGAAAAAGGCTCAAGCTGAAAAAAAAAGACAAGAAGAGCTTGAGAAGAAAAGGAAAGAAGAAGAAAAGAAGAAACGAGAAGAAAAGCAAAAGAAGGAAGAAAAGAGCATAGAGATAGAGGCTGTTAGAAAGGAAAAGGTGGAGCAAGTGGTATCGAGGGAGGCAAAACTGACCAAACCAGCTATCGTGGCTTCTGTGGTGTCAATGCAGCCGGTTGCTCAGCCAACCGTTAAGGTTAGGACCTCGATCGAGGTTACAGTCCCATCCATCGAGGCTGTTGCTTCCTTGGTTAATATGTTTTTTACTTCAGTTTTTATTCTTCTTAAGCTTTTCCCTTTTTGACTTTTGATCTTCCTATTGCACGCTCCATGTACGTAGGAGGGTCTTGGGGACATTGACAAACTTCTCGAAGATGTCTCCTTGACCCTTCAACAATGCCAGACTCCTACTAAGACCTCTTCTTCCTCTATTTCTTTGGAGCCTTCCAGAGATCAACTCCAAACAGCAATCAGTCAGCTAAAAGAGCTTTTGCAAAAGCCTATTGGTTCGGTGCTCCTGGATGCTACCTTGGTTTACTAATTTCGACAAGTGGCTTGATTCTTGACTGCCTACTCCTCTGTTCTAAGTGAAAGTGGCAGGGCTCTCTTGGGTTTGTTTGTGCAAAACCTGGACAATACTATTTCTAACCTCCAGGTAGCCTAAAAAAAGAGAAATCGAGCTACCAGCCAGGAAGCAGACCACAAGCAAAAAGTCTCCCAATTGCAAGCTCACCATTTCAATCTTTAGACTAAGGCATCTGAACTGAAGTCCATAGACTAGAAGGTGAAGTCACTTAAGGCTGAACTTTAACTCTGGAAATCCAAGCGTGCCCAAAAGTGTTTGGAGCTTCAGACTGTTAATGCTGAGAGCCAAGGACTGGTTCAAGGGATGGAGCTAATTTCTAAAACTGAACAAGATATCCAAACCCTTCAGTCTGAGATTGCTAATCTGGAGATGCTGCCTTTAATGAGTTGGGCTGGTCTTTTTGCTACTTTCAAGGAGTTGTGATTTTTTGTTTCTTCTCTTTTCTGTCTTCTGGACATACTCTCCATTTTTTGGCTTGCTGTGTAAAACTTTCAGGCTCTTTTTAAGCCTTTAATACTTGTAAATTTTTCAGGCCATCTTTAAGCCTTATTATTTTCTTTTTGTTTAAAATTTTCTATGCTGATAAGCCATTTCATTAAAACTTGGTTTGTAGGGCTTAAGGTATTTTCCATTTATTGCCCTTATGTGTTCCTCCCCATTGACATGCATTAACTTATAAGCATTTCCATCAAATAACTGGCTAACTAGGTAGGGCCCTTCCCAGTTAGGTGACCGTTTTCCTAAGTAAGAATCTTTGATCCCAAGGGTAATATTACTTTCCAAACCAAGTCTCCTATAGCAAAAGTTTTGGGTTTAACCTTTCGATTGTAATTCTTAATAACTCGTTGCTTCTGTAAAATGATCGAGTTTAAAGCTGCTACCTGTGCCTCATCCAAATCATCCATTTCTGCCATCATAGCATCCTCATAATTTGTATGGCTCAATCAGTTTTGTCTGGTCACTCTTAGTGATTGGACAGTTATTTCCATAGGGAGTATTGCATCATGGCCATAGACTAATGAGAAAGGAGTTGTGTTGATGCTTAGCTTTTTAGAGGTTAGATAAGCCCATAACACTTCTGATAATAACTCATCCCAATTCGAGGGGTTATTATTAACAACTTTCCTTAAATTGGCTTTGATGATCTTGTTGGTGGATTCTGCTTGACCATTTGTTTGTGCATAGTATGGTGTTGAGTTGAGGATCTTAATGCCATACTCTTACGCAAAGGCCATAACCCTCGATCCATTAAAAGCCATTCCATTATCCACAGTGATGCTCTGAGGTAAACCGAATCGATGGACTATTGTTTCTTTGATGAATTTTATCACATCATATTCAGTTACATCTTTATAATCTTTGGCTTCTACCCATTTTGTGAAGTAATCTGTTGCCACGATTACAAAACAATTCTTCTTTCTTGAAGTAGGTCTTACTTTTCCAATTAAATCCATTGCCCATCCTCTGAATGGCCAAGGTTTAATAATCAAGCTTAACTCGGCAGCAGGTAGCCTGGGCAAAGGTCCATGTTTTTTACATGCCTCACATTCATGAGTATACTTCGATTTATGCAGTCTTTTAGGATTTTTGGCCAATAATATCCATATTCGATGAATTAGCCATTTCATTTTTATTCTTGACTGGTGTGCTCCACATATTCCTTCATGGACTTCAACCATTACTTGCATTGCTTCTCCCGTGTTTATACACTTTAGCAAAATTCCATCTGCCCCACGTTTGAACAGGCATTCGTCTTCTTCCACTCTCTATCTATCCTTTCAGGATATGGTTTCCTATAAGGATGTTTTGGTGTTCTTCTCTGACCTGGAAATGCTTAATCGAGGACTTCAAAGATGGTGTCTCTTAGATCTTGGCCTTGTACAAGCCTAGGATTGGGTTTAAGCCCGATATCCCGATTTCTTTCTTCCAGATTTATTCCTCTATCAAATATATCTTCCTCAGGGAAGTTTCAGCCATTATGATCATTTCTTGGCCTATTTCTCCTATTTTGTGGGGGCATATAAGGTTCGTTTCTGAACTCATAGGGCTGTTCAAACCTAACCTGCTCCCTATACGGTTCAAACCTTTATGGTGGTTCACCCCTAAATCCTTCTGGTTGGCCCTAATACGGTTCCACCCTAGGGAACCCAAATTGAGGTGGTCCCATCCAAGGTGGCTCCATTCTTGGCTCGAATCGAGGAGGTTCCATCCTTGGTTGTTCAAAACGAGGTAGTTCCATCATTGGTTGTTCAAACCTAGGTTGCTCAAACCAAGTTTGCTCCATTCTTGGTTGCTCGAATCGAGGCGGATTCACTCTTTGTGGTTCAAACCTTGGTGGTTCCATTCTTGGAGGTTCGAACCTTGGTGGTTCCACTCTAGGTTGTTCAAATCGAGGTGGATCCACTCTTGGTGGTTCCATCTTTGGTGGTTCGAAACGTGGTTGTTCCACTCTTGGTGGTTCCACTCTAGGCTACTCGAATCGAGGTGGATCCACTCTTGGTGGTTCCATCCTTGGTGGCTCGAAATGTGGTTGTTCCACTCTAGGCTGCTCGAATCGAGGTGGATCCACTCTTGGTGGCTCCACCCTTGGTTGTTCCACTCTAGGTGGCTCGATTCGTGGTGATTCCACTCTTGGAGGCTCGACGTGAGGTGGTTCCATTCTTGCTGGCCCCATTCTTAGTGACTCTGTTATAATCTGCTCCTCCTGAGGTTGTCCCACTCTAGGTGTTTCTGTTACAGTTGATCTCTCTTCAGGACCTGCCGTCGAATTGATGGGGTATCCTATGGGTATGTCAACGTTTATTGTTACTACTTCTTTTTGAGGCTGTTGGCCAGACCTTTGGCCTATTTCGATTCCTCTTGTAGTAGTTCTCTGAGACATTCCTTGAATCAATGCAGCCATTTTTTGACTCATAGCTTGTTCCAGTGTTGCCCTATTCTAGCTCATAGTTTATTCAAACTTCTTCATTAACTATGTGCCATATCTTCTTTTTGAACCACTGGTGATTCAGTTCGAACATTCTCATTGAGTGCCTCCATTTTTTCCTGGATTCTTGCATCCATATAGGATTGGAGCTCATCAACCATGCTTTTGGCTGGTGGGGACATTTCAATGTCCTTTTCTGAACTAGAAATTCCTTCAGGTAACCTAACACCCTTTCCAGAGTTTCTCATCCTTCTTGTTCTTACTGGCATATATGACTCCCACTGTGGTCACCAATTTGTTTGTTGCCAAACTAGAATTAACAAGGAATGGTCGCCAATTTGTTTGAAGGAAACAAATAACTATGCTCGATCGAGGGTTTAGTGCCTTTAAAGCAAACTTAGAACCACAATCTGACTTCGAATCTAAAAGGCTTGTAGGCTCGGTGATTGCCTTTACCCAAAGGACTTAAAATAAAATGCGAGTAAGAAAACAGAATGAAAATATTTATGAAAGTAACAGAACAGTACCAATTAATTAAGCTAACTAGGCTAATAGATTAAGTTAAGGGATTATCTAATTAAATTAACTAGTTCTAGCTAAGTAGTCTAAAGTACCTAATTAATTAATTACACTAACTAATTAAGCTAATCGAGGTGTCTAAAGTAACTAATTGATTAACCTAAACTAAGTTAAACTAAGTCTAAAGTAACTATTGCTAATAGAGATAACTACGCCTAAGTTAAAGTAAAATATACTGCGATCGAGGTAACTAGAGCGTCAAATCAAGTAACAACATAAATGAGACATTCTTAATTAACTGAAAGAGTACTTACAAGCATGTAAAGGAAATACTGGAAGCTACAATCGAAAGCTCTCTTAACTAATCTAACAAATGCTATTTGGATTTGCCTGGGGGTGTGTGTGTATTTGCGTGTGTCCTTTAGATACAAATGGGTTTACTATTTATAAGCCAACTTCCAACAGTTACATCCTCATCCCTTAATCTTCTCTTCAAATCCCATGAAAATAGCTCCTGTTTCATGTTTAACTGCTTCAATCGTGGCCTTTCTGTTAGATAATCTTGGAATGTGCATCATGCGTGTCTTTTACTTGCCAGATGTCATCTGTGTGGCTATGTAAAAGATTAAACACGTGTGATTCCTTGATTGATCCGCGTGCTTCTCTGTGATTGGCCCTTGGTCTGGCCAGTTACTTCGTTTACGTGCCATCATCTAATTAGTTTGTGGTCCACCTTCTATTTAAATCTACGTGCTATGCTTCCATTGGTTCAAGTGTCATCTTCTGCTTGGCTATACGTTGGCCATTGTTTAGCCTATGTGTCACCATTTTACTGGTTCCCTTGCCAACTCGTATGCCCAGTCACTTATTTCAAATCTCGTACTAACAGTGCACATTGCCACCAAAAATAGCAAAAATTACCAATAATCCAAAAGGACCAAAACTATTATATGATTTCTGTTTTACTTGTATTTTATTTCATCAATAAAAGTTTCTATCCCTAATCAAAAGATTTACTGTGATCTAATATATATATATATATAAATGGGTTTCTATTATTCTATAGTACTGAGTATATGTGATTCTACAAATTCGTCATCTGTGGAAACTATCTACTGTGAAAATTACCAAGCCTTTTTTCGTCTAGAAAGTTATTTTTGTGCTGTTATTTATTGTAAAATAGACACAAGCAGGAATTTGCTTAATACATCTGTGGTACATCTTATGTAACAAATATCCATTTCCTTTGATAAGCAGACCATGTATTTGGTCAGTGACGCAATAATTTAGATTTCTCGAAAAATTTTAGATAAGAATATGTTGCTTTACATTTAAGTTGGGGTTTGTCATTTCATATATGCAGGGATTTAAGAGAGAAACAAGGTTCACATGCATCTGAATGCCCTGCCAATGAGATCATCAATAAGATTGAAGAAGCCGCAAAGCCTCTTGGTTTTGACATGCACAAGAAGAAAGTGAGCAACATGTAGCCAACAGACTTAACTAGCACTTATAACAAGGATTTGTGGTATTTTCATTTTTTTTTTTTTTTAATTTTTAATTATTATTCTTTTTGGATGAAATTAATGGGTATCTTACTAAATCCCTGGAAGAAAGGATAACCTTAATGTTGCCACAGAGGTACTATATAGTTAAGTCCTGTTGTTACTCATGAGCTGGGTGTTCTAAATTCTTAATTTCTTAGTTATATAGTTTCACCTATTCTTATATTTTTAATCAGGTATTTCAAGTGGCACCTTCTCTTCATATGGTTGAGGTGTGGAAAGCAAAAGGGGAGTACACTTCGGAGTTTCATAAGAGGTATCCTTCTGTTAGTTTCTTTTTCTTTTCCATCGATTATATTTTCATTTCTCCCACTGTTGAGGTAATTTTAATTATGTTTCCCAGAGGATATTGCTCTAAAGCTGAAAAAGGGTAGTTGTTAAGCCATGAGAGAGAGAGAGAGAGAGAGAGAACTGATTTGCCATATCTAAAGTAGGCTTTCTCTCTTATTAGTTGAGGCTGTCAGTACTGAGGGACTTCAGCCATGTGATTGCAGCTCTATCTTTATAATTCAGAGGTCTAACAATTAGAACACTGGAGTTGACATACCTAAACTGCTTTTTTTTTTTTTTTTTTTTTTCCTGTGCAGTTTTATAAAAACCTCTCAACCTGCATGGAGGATGCTTTGGAAAACTGAGAAAGACATGCATGAAATGATCGTAAAATCTAGTTTCCAATTTATTGTGTTGTTCCTCGATGATTTACAATCATGCTACCTTGGCAAATGTTGTTTATGTTCATTCTTTTCTTTCTTTCTTTCTGTTTGTTGACCCGAATAGATTAGATAGACATGGCTTTACCGAGTTTTCCATGATATTATTGTTGGAAAGCATGTACAGTTTTCAATTTTTCATAGAGGTGCAATGTTTGTTTTTACATTTAAATAGGTCAATACTAATTTGAGGTGATGATCATATATAAGAATGATGTGTAATTGTTTTTTTTTTTTTCATCCATTCCCTTATCATTAGAGTCTATTTGTGGTTGTCTTCATCCTTATTACTTATGAAAAGGTCATCTTGTCCTAGTTGTAAAGGCCTCGCACATGCATGCGTGCACACATAAATTAAACATAGTAGATGAGCAGTGTGATGTATGATAATATATCATATCAGCTACAAGCCTACAACAATGGGGATATAGAGGATTTCAACTCTAATTTTCCAATTTAAAAGATCAATCAATATCATTTAACATTTGAGTTACAAGGCTCTTAACGATGTTTAAACCCTATTGATCACTTAAGTGGAGAGAATCTCATACCTGATACCTCCTTTCTAAAATGTAGAGATACTACTAAATAACAAAATTGTTAATAGGCTAAAATAAGAATTGAATTACAAGACTTATCACCTAAGCACAATAATGCTAGAGCGAGAGGACAATATACGCATACTTTGTGCTAAAGTTGAACATGTCTCTCTTTTGTAGAGTACTAAATAATAAAGTTGGTAAGAGAACATAAGAATCAAATTGTTAGACTTGTGGACTAAGTATGATAGACTGAATAAAGATGAATACAAAAATATTTTTGTAAAAAAAGAAAGAAAGAAAAGAAAATATTATCCAAATGACTTGGTAATCAAATGGTTGAAAGGATGTCATATTGAAACAAAAATTAAGTTCTAGCTAGACATAATAAGAAGCTAGCGCAACCACTGATGCATTAAGAAGAAAAAGAACCCTTGCAATTGCAATGTCATGTAATTTACTTCATAACCCAAAATGTATAAGCTAAAATTCATTTTTGGAAAGTTCAACCTTCTCATGTAGGTGAAATGTCCAAATGTCATTATCGATTTCCAGTTCTAGACAATGTATGGTAACCCAAATTCCACCCATTGTTCTTTAGGGATGAAACAACACAGCCCAAAAAACTAAAAGATTTTCAAACTTAGCTTAACCAAATCGAGTTATTTCTTTTCTTGAAAACCAAATTAATTTTCTAACGCTTTCTTAGCAAGAAACATAATGTAAGGGAAACATCTTTTCATCCACAGAGTTAAGGAAATAACAATGGAAATAACACACATATTTATATTGCATATTAATTTGTTGAAAATAAAAAACAGCCACAAACACCTTCAAAATAACAAAGACATCAAAAGAAGAATATTAAAGCGCGGAGTTGCTACGACTGAGGAGAGACAGAAGACAGTGGGGGATGATTGATTCAGAGAGCTAGCATGAATGGGAGGGAGAAAGAGGGTTAGTACAGAGTTGGTAAGGTGTTGTCGAGAGGCGTTGAGGCAGAGAGAGAGGACTGTGGGTTGTTAAGGAGCAGAGATGATTGGAAGGATGTGGAAGAGATGATGATGATAGAGAGAAATAGTAGCCACCTACTCCCACCGATAGACAACAAAAAGAAAAATTACTTCAACATTCAACTACTCTCCCATCGATAGACTTAGAGAGAAGAACGAGAGCATAAGAAGAGGAAGACAAAGAAAGAAGAAAGAAAGGCAAATAGACCACACTGAGAGAGTGCTTCCACTGAAGCAGCACCCAAATAAGAGAGACAGAACAAAAACAATTGTTTTTCTATCTGGGATTTTTTTTTTCTTTTCTTATTTTAGATTAATTTGTGTTTGTATTTGTTTTCATAGGGTTTATGTTTGTAATGTTCTTTCTCTCCTTTTATTTTTTCTAATACCAACTAGCGGAAAAGATAATCATCATGACATATAGATTTCATACATGATACATAACATCATACAAAGAATAATGGGCTTCCTCATGCATGATCATGTTTATGCATGGCAAAGCTAAATTAAAAGGGTGCATGAGCATATTTACACATGCAACATATTCAACATAACATGCTAATTCAAAGACATAGTCATAAGCAACATAATTAACATGTTAAGCCAAACAACAAACCAAGCAAAGTAGCTAGAAAAATGCAAGAAATTATGTAATTAAAAGGGTTTTTGATGTGCTTACCTACAGGAGGAAGCTTGAAATTGATAAAGGATATTTGTTAGGAATTTTAATAAAGGGTTTTGGGCATTATTTTAGGATTTTTTTTTGGCTAATTTTTGTGTTTATTTTTTAGCTGGGGGTGCTGGAATTGACAGAAAAGCTATAACTGCATGCTCAATGGAAAACCAATTCCGGGGACCTTAGTCTAGTAAAAATTTCAGTATATAAAAAATGGTTATAATATATTCTACTTACAAAACATTTGTACACCTAGACTCTTTATTGTAACCTTTGCAAATGTTATGTTTGTCTTCCTACTGCCGTAATCCCATAATCTCTGAATTCTTCCTAAGAGAATCTCTTTTGCGAACTCCTCATTCATACAAACCAAAACCTCTGACACTCCAAAGAATTTTCTTGAAGATTTGTTGCAATGAACTCATGACTGAAATCAAACTCTATGATTTCAAGAAATTTTTTTAAAACTCAAGATGTATAAAAATACACAGTACGTGGTACGTTTCTTGTTTTTAAAACAAAACACAAGATATATTAGGCTCAGGAAGCTAAAGGAACAAAGCTAGATATGTTTTGCTCTGGTATAAGCCTCCTTGCTTCTAAAAGTCGGGCACCAAATGATTTTTTTAAGTGCACAAAGCAGGGTTAAAAATGAATATGAATCCTCTTTCTAGTAGAATTAGGACCACAAATCACGACAATTTTGCTCTAGCGATTTTGATATATATATATATATTCGCTTGAGTGAAACTATTGGAAACAAAATAATTCTGACATGTTCAAATGACCATATCTCATTCATTTCAGATCCAAAGTGGGTGATCAAATTTATGTCCGTTTTGATGCCCATATTTCTAATTTTCAATGAAATAAGTTTCACTTAGAAATTCATTATGGTGCAAAAGATATGAGCAAATAATCACCAGCTCATCATCTTTAAGCAGATTGAAACTCTGTCGAGCAGCTTCTAACCCAGACTCAACCTTTACACAATTCTATTAATACAATCCAAATTTGATATGTTTAAATGTTTTGATAGTAAGATTTACCATCACATCTTCTATGAACCCTAACACAAAAATTACCAATACAGCAGCCAAATATGTTGACGTTAGTCTGAGATGTTATGAGTATAACCAAGGCATGGACCTAGCTAGAGCAATTTTTTGTTACGGCTTGAAAATTTGGTGTAGCAGGAATTATTTAAGATTTGAAGGAAAGACACAAGGCCTGGCTAGTATGGTAAGGGAAAGGCCGGAGAGTATATACCTGATGGAATATAGAGAGACTATAAATTATAAGGTACTGCCACCAATATGATCATACAAGGTAAACGTTAACTAGGCAGGTGTAGGAGTGATAATAAGAGATGAGAAGGGTGAGTTAATAGCATTTCCTCCATTCCATCTCTCTCCCTCGCCCTGAGCTGTGCAGTACGTGTCTAATCTTCCTCTTCGTCTTTCACTTGCATCAATTTTCATCTCTCGTTGTGTCCCTAGAACTATTTATACCTAAATGAAGAATGTAAGTGGGCCTGTTTCCACAATCATTTAGGAAAACAATAACACGCTTGATCTTCAATTTCTAATTAGTGACAAGACCAAAGTTTTTCTTTGAGATGAAACTAGATCCATTTTTGTTTATGTTTTATGTCTTTCATTTGTGTTTGTAAATGGAATATAGTGAGATAGATAACAGACCCATAATAGAGTCAAACCTCGGATGTGTAAAATTAATGAAACTTTTCAAACCACAAGTAGGCAACATGCATATGAAACCAGTCCACATCACATTTGGGTAAGATGTAATTAACCCTAAGATTAAGAACAAGAATTGAGATATTGCACCATGCAATTGTAAGAGGAAAAAAAAAAAGAACAAAAAAAAAAAAAGTGAAAAGGGTAAAAACCTAAGAGGATAAAAAGTTTTTTGATCCAAGGATAAATATTGAGATTAAAAGTGAACTTTTCAATTTTTAGTTTCAACATTTGAAAGACAATTACATAATGCGCTACTGCACTAGATCTCAATCCAAACAACTTTCATTTCGATGTTAAAAAAAACAATAAAAACACGTTGAGTGGTGAGGGTCCAACATGCGACCAAGAATACGTTGTAAATGCCTAAAACCACTGCATTAGAATGTTTAGAATGTTCACGACCAAATTGAAAACAAAATTTTTGAAAAATGAAAACCGAATCCTACTACTTGGAAAAAAAAAAACCCTTTGAAACGAAACAAATAAAAATCAATCAATTACAAGTGATCAATTCGACTCGTAGGTGCATTTTTTATTTTTATTTTTTAACTAATTTAATTACATAATCGGATCAAGTTTGGGCATTTAAGGTGTAAAATCCAAATCCTAATTGGTTTACAAATTTGAACCCAAACGCACTGAAAAAACTTGCTTAAAAATCTAAATCCCTTACTATTATGGTTGAATTGGATCCAAAAGCTCACTAGACTTGACCCATCGCCATCCTTACTCCTTAGACACTATATATTAATTTCTTTGAAAAAATGTCATTAAAATTTTACTTAAATATCAGGGGCCCATTAAGAAGATGAACTTTGAAGCAACACTTGACAATAAATCTTTGCGAAAGGACTGAAAACAAACGGAATATTTGCTTGAAAAGACTATTTTGGATGCTTAAGAAACCATAAATCTGTCATTAGACAATGTGATCTTTGACGATTTCGATTAATTTACCCCCCTGGTAATAAGTGACGTGTTGAAATTATGCATATCTCAGTGATCGTAATTGATCATGATTAGATTAATCACCCCATGTTTAATCACGCACTCACGTATTAAGCTTGTGCGAAAAAGGTACATAGCACATTGTTTTCTTTAGGTGTAACGTTTGTTTTTTTATATAAAAACAGTCCTGACAATATGCGCCAAATGAATTGATTCATAGTAGTTGGTACTAGTAAAAATGTTAATTGGCAGGTCAAGAGATTTTGTGCCAAGGAAAATCACCCTTCCCATTGTGTTGCTAATTTGACCCTTCCCATCTTTTTTGGTGCTTTCTAAAAGATTTCTTACGAGAACTCTAAAACCAATACTGCAAACACACGGCCGGCTCAAAAAAAAAAAAAAAAAAAAAAAAAAATGACCATTTACAAGAAAACTTTGAATAGACTACATCTCTTTTATAGAAATTAGTTTAACAAAAAGGAAAGTCTTGAATATGCTCTATTATAGAAATTATAGATTTTCTTATAATATTGTGTATAAAGATGTTCTATTTACACATGAAAGGAGGAGAAAAAACCTCCAATCCTAAGTAA
Organism: Fagus sylvatica; assembly: GCA_907173295.1. NCBI lineage: Eukaryota > Viridiplantae > Streptophyta > Magnoliopsida > Fagales > Fagaceae > Fagus > Fagus sylvatica. The sequence continues at coordinate 26,068,466 of OU015762.1, read as the reverse complement.
TGAAGACTCTAATATTAACTTTTATTTATACAAAATAGTAGAACAATGTGAAACTTGTGGGGCCTTTTATTTAATTTTTATTTTAAATGTGGGCCCTTTTTTATATGGGAATTTTTTTTTTCTTGCCTGAGGCCTCAAGCATTTGCTTGTTTGGCTTAATGCAAACATAATGTGCATTTGCTTGTTTGACATTTGTTTGGACTTAATGAATGGGCCGGTGTGCAAACATAATCCGACAGTATATTCTTCATATATATTCTTACCGCAACATATATAGAGAAAGATTTTTACAATAGTCTTTTATGCATAATTGTAGCATTATATTTCAAACCGCAATTGTCAATTTAACTGATAAGAAGTACTTGGAGCCTCTCTTCTTCTACGTCTCTTGCTCAAGATATTTTCACATATTTGCAATAGTTTTTATCATAAATTATTAATTTGATTTTTAACTCAAAAAGATTAAGTCTAATTAAAAGTGATTTAATTGTAGCATTTTTGCAAAATATTAGGCAGAAGCATCAAATCACGACAAACCCATATTGTCAAAATTCCTTGGACTTTTTCTCTTTTTTTGAGACTTTTATCTGTATTCTCATTTTTTCTTTATTAATCGTTTGAATGTTTTTTTTCTTTATTTAATGAACTTGTTATGATTGGACTTTATTTGTAATGTTTGGATTTTATGCCGCCTCTCGGTGGGGGAAAAAAAAAAGGGAAATAAAAAGGAAAAAAGAAATGGAGAGTGGGGTTTACGTGTATGGTGGGAAAAAAGGAGGAGTGGAAAAGAAAGAAGAAAAAAAATTTGAAAGGGAAAAAACTAAATTGGTTTTATTTGTATGTTACTTTGTTTGGTGCAAAATGTAGAATTGTGAAAATTTATTTAGAGGATGTCTATAATATTTTTTTTTATCATAAATGGTTTTGTATATCTCATGATACACATTTCTCTATATTTTTTTATTATATTGTTCATGTGTGCAAGGAGATGTGCACAAATCATGCAAATCATTAATTTAAATCACAACGCATTGTTAATTTTGTATTGGTAGTAAATGTATTTTTAGCCTTGTATTGAGATATTTAAAAAAAAAAAATGTTAATTACATAATGTATACTAATAATATATTATTTAATAGGAAGAATGCATTCTTTAAAATACCAACCAAACACAATTCTTTTCTGCATAATCACTTCTTATAAATAATTTCAATATTTTACCAAACACACTATTTTCAGCAAAATGCATTCTAGAATACATTCCCAAAATAGAGGATCCAAACACAGGCTTAGTGGTTAATTGCGAGCTTGAGATTGGAGGTTCAGTCTTGACATGTCTCATTATTTAGTGGTTAGATTGCGAGAAAAAAAAAAAAAACTCAATTTGATCACTTAACTATTACTTATATCAATTTAGTCTCTTAACTTTCACAGTCAAGTTAATTTCATCAAACCTTAGCTTAGCCCCATTTCAAGTCAATTAATTTATTTAAGAAGAGAAAATAAAATGATGAAATTGACCTAACTTTGAATGTCATGGGACTAAATTGACACAATTAAAAATTGAAATTTACTGGTGCCTTGTTTGTTTAACTGAACAATACAAAAATATTCCTCAAACTTTTGGGTCGATTTTAAACTGAACCTAGAATTTTAATTAAAAAAAATTCTCATTGAGAGGTTTCACAAATTGCGAAATTACTTTTTCCGTTTTGTAGTCGTTATTTTTCTTTCCCACTCGGCACTCTCTCGTCCAAACCATCTCTCTCTCCATCTCTTCACTTCAGTCTTCAGCATTGTGCAATGGTATTATTGTGGACTTTTTCTTATGATTTACGTCTGGAAGCACTCGTCCAAGATGTCCGTATTCCATAATGTGAACGTTATTACTAGTTTGTTAGTTCTTACTAACGCCGGCCAAGTTGGAAGTCATGCAGAAAATCATTGGTTCTCCAAAAGCAGAAAATTATGACAAATTTGGTGCATTCATTTCAACACGTACGACTGGTTTAATAATGTGAGTTCATGCACCTTTGGCACGATACATTCTCTTGCATGATTTTATTTAATTTATTTGAACATTGACAAATTATGATGAGACATACGTTGTAAGACTTTATTCCGTTAATTAAACTTGGCTGCAAGTATTTACCCATAAAAATAGACTTGACTGAAAGTTAAACTCAACGTCAATTTCCTGTCATTTTAGATTATATCAAATTATCAATTCCAAAAGATCATAATAATAATAAACATATTTTAATATGACATGCACTCTTAAAGCCACATCGGGGTAGCTTCTGCGTCAACTAAAAGTGGTCAGCATTAGCTGACCTGCTTAGGACTTTATCTTGGGTTGGAATTGATAGGGACTTAGATCAATATTATTAATTATAATTAACCAATTCGGTAAATTAAAGAAAAAGGTGTCTCACTAGCTTATTCGTTATTGAGGTAATCAATTTTCAAAAACGACTACTTTCTTCATTCGCGTGGTGGGAAAGGTGGGGTTGGAATTTAGAAAGATGGAGATATTGGACAAATACCTAACTTGCTTAACAATAAATGGCTTAGTCATGCAAGAAATTTTCATGATTTCTTTTCACTGAAAATGACATGTTGTGATTTATGCATATAGAATGGTGTGAGTGTTAGGTTTATATGAAAATAAATTTATTATAATCATAATTTACCATCTAAATTAATAATTTGTGAAAATATTATTAAAATGGTTGTCTCTATGTGCTTAATTATATAACACACATGTGCGCATTGATGCATTCACAGCTATGTTGCTTTCATTTGCATAATGGAAAATTGAAAATTCTTTCACTTAGAGAACTTTTGAGCTATTGCAAAAATGATTGAGATTATGTGCAATACTTAGGGTATTGTATAGGTATTGCACAGTTTAAAATTATGCAAGTAAAAAAGAGTAAAACAATTAAATAAATAAATAAAATTATAACTATTGCATAATTTTAAACTGTGTAACACCTATGCAATATCTTAGGTATTGCACAAAATCTCAATCTCACAAAGAAATATAGAACACGATTTTTGTTGCTAATTAATGTTGATACAATACATTGGGATTAGGAGCTCTCATCATTTTTGGGGGCTAATTCGGCCTCATCATTTGTGGTTTGTTTGGATGTGGTGGATTTGGGTTCATGGATTTGGATTTGAGGGCCCAAATCCAAATTCTTTGTTTGGATGACTTAAAACCATTAGGATTTGGATTTGGGTCAAATCTATCCAGGATTTTAAAGGTCCAAATCCATGGATTTCAAATGACTTCTTATAGTAGGAATTTCACAAATCCTCTTATTGGATCTTAATACTCAAAATGACTAAAATATCATTGGAGCCTCTAAAATACATCTAAAGGCTCTAAAATGACCAAAATACCCCAAAAATACCAAATGACCAAAAAAACCTTCTAAATAATTGAAATAACCCAAAATGACCAAAATACCCACCAAACTACCAAAATGATAAAAAAAAAATATTCATAGAATCATCAAAGCGACCCAAATATTCCTAAAATGACCAAAATAACACCAATACCTTAAAATAACCGAAATAAACTCAAAAATTTAAAAATGGCCAAAATAATCTCCAAAATACACTCAGAATACCTAAAATAATCAAAATACACATGAAACCCCTAAAAAGATAAAAATAACCCCGAAAATTCCAAAATGACCAAAATAACCCCGAAAATACCATAATGACCAAAATAATACCGAACCCTTAAAATGACCAAAATAATCTCGAAAACTCCAATATGACTAATATAACCCCGAAAACACCATAATGACCAAAATAACTCCGAGAACTCCAAAATAACATCGAACTCCTAAAATGACCAAAATAATCCTGAAAACTCTAATATGACCAAATTAACCCCAAAAAATACCATAATGAGTAAAATACACTCAAAACTCCTAAAACGACCAAAATATCAATGAACCACCAAAATAACCTCAAAAACTCCAATGTGACCAAAATAACACCAGAAAAACCATAATGACCAACATGCACACAAAACTCCTAAAATGACAAAAATAACCTTGAAAACTCCAAAATGAAAAAAATAACCCCAAAAACTGAAATATGACCAAAATAACCCCCAAAACTCCATAATTACCAAAATACACTCGGAATCCCTAAAATGACAAAATAACTCCCGAAAACTACAAAATGACCTCGGAAACACCATAATAACACTGAACCCCTAAACTGACAAAATAACCCCCAAAACTCCAAGATGACCAAAATAACACCGGAAATACCATAATGACCAAAATAAACCCAAAATACTCTAAGAACCAAAATAATCCGGAAAACTCCAGAATGACCAAAATAATCCTGGAAACACTATCATGACCAAAATACACCACGAATCCCTAAAATAACCAAGATAACCCCAAAAGCTCCAATATAACCAAAGTAATCCCGAAAACTCCATAATGACCAAATACACTTGGAACCCTTAAAATGACCAAAATAACCTCTAAAACTCTAATATATGGTTTTGGTATTTTATTTTATTTTTTCATTTTGGTGATTTTAGAGGTATTTTGGTCATTTTAGAGGTTTAAAGAGTATTTTGGTTGTTTTAGAGTTTTCGGGGTTATTTTGGTGATTTTAGGGGTATTTTGGTCTTTTTGCGGTATTATGATCAATTTTTAGGTTTTGGGGTTGTTTTGGCCATTTTGATGATTTTAGGGGAATTCTAATCATTTTAGAGGTTTCAAGGATATTTTGATCATTTTAGAGGTTTTAGGGTTATTTTGATGATTTTATGTTTTGGGTCAATTTTAGGTATTTTGGTTATTTTAGACGTATTTTGATCATTTTAGTGGTTTAGGGGGGTATTTTGGTTGTTTTAGAATTTTTGGGATTATTTTGGTGATTTTAGGGGTATTTTGGTCTTTTCACTGTATTATGATCTTTTTTTAGGTTTTGGGGTTGTTTTGGCCATTTTGAAGATTTTAGGGGTATTCTAGTCATTTTAGAGGTTTCGAGAATATTTTGATCATTTTAGAGGTTTTAGGGTTATTTTGGTCATTTTGATGATTTTATGTTATGGGTCAATTTTATGTATTTTTGTAATTTTAGTGGTTTAGGGGGTATTTTGGTTGTTTTAAAGGTTTTGGGGTTATTTAATGATTTTAGGGGTAATTTGGTCATTTTGGTGTTTTATGGGCATTTTGGCCATTTTTTACTTTTCAGGGTTGTTTTGACTATCTTGGTGATTTTAGGGGTATTTTGGTCATTTTACAGGTTTTTGGGGATTTTTTTTTTTTGTCATTTTAGAGGTTTCGTGGTTATTTTGATCATTTTGGTGATTTTATGTATTTTGGTCAATTTATAGGTATTTTGGTGATTTTAGAGGCATTTTGATTAAAAAAAAAAAAGTTTAGGGGGTATTTTGGTTGTTTTAGAGGTTTTAATATTATTTTGATGATTTTAGGGGTATTCTGGTCATCTTGGCGTTTTTGGAGTATTTTGGTCATTTTTTACGTTTCGGGGTTGTTTTGGGGATTTGAGTGATTTTAGGGGTATTTTGATCATTTTAGAGATTTTGGAGATTTTTTTTATTTTTATTTTAGAGGTTTTTTGGTTATTTTGTTGATTTTATATGTTTTGGTCAATTTACAGGTTTCAAAATTCTAAATTTCAAATCCTCCTTTGTATAAATGGATCCAAACAAGAAATTTTAAAATCAATGGATTTGGAATCAAGGCATTTCAAATCTATTGATTTAAAATCCAAATCATCCATTTGAGGTATTACCTCTTTCAATAGAGAATTTGTTGTTGAGTAAAAAGTTATGGACCTATTAAAAAAATAAATAAAAAAGTGATAAAATGAAATAGAGAAAACTATAGGTTGCATTTGGATACTTGGATTTGGATTTGGATTTTAAATCAATAGATTTGAAATGCCTTGATTTCAAATCCATTGATTTTAAAATTTCTTGTTTGGGTCTATTTATACAACGGAGGATTTAAAATTTAGAATTTTGAAACCTATAAATTGACCAAAATACATAAAATTACCAAAATGACCAAAATAACCCCAAAACCTCTAAAAAAAATAATAAAAAAATTCTCTGAAACCTCTAAAATGATCAAAATATCCCTGAAATCACTAAAATCCCCAAAACAACCCCGAAACGTAAAAAATGACCAAAATACTCCAAAAACACCAAGATGACCAAAATACCCCTAAAATATCAAAATAATATTAAATCTCTAAAACAACCAAAATACCCCCTAAACTTTTTTTTTTTTAATCAAAATGCCTCTAAAATCACCAAAATACCTATAAATTGACCAAAATACATAAAATCATGAAAATTATCAAAATAACCACGAAACCTCTAAAATGACCAAAATACCCCTAAAATCACCAAGATAGTCAAAACAACCTTGAAAAGTAAAAAATGGCCAAAATGCCCATAAAACACCAAAATGACCAAATTACCCCTAAAATCATGAAATAACCCCAAAACCTCTAAAACAACCAAAATACCCCCTAAACCACTAAAATGATCAAAATACCTCTAAAATTATGAAAATACCTAAAATTGACCCACAACATAAAATCATCAAAAACACCAAAATAACCCTAAAACCTCTAAAATGATCAAAATATTCTTGAAACCTCTAAAATGACTAGAATACCCCTAAAATCTTCATAATGGCCAAAACAACCCAAAAACCTAAAAATGATCATAATACCGTAAGAAGACCAAAATACCCCTAAAATCACCAAAATAATCCCGAAAACTCTAAAACAACCAAAATACCCCTTAAACCTCTAAAATGATCAAAATACCTCTAAAATAACCAAAATGAAAAAAATAAAAATAAAAATAAAATACCAAAACCATATATTGGAGCTTTCGGGATTACTTTGGTCATATTGGAGCTTTTGGAGTTATCTTGGTTATTTTAGGGATTTTTAGTGTATTTTGGTCATGATAGTGTTTCTAGAATTATTTTGGTCATTCTGGAGTTTTCTAGGTTATTTTAGGGTTTTTTAGTGTATTTTGGTCATTAGAGTGTTTCGGGTTTATTTTGGTCATTATGGTATTTCCGGTGTTATTTTGGTCATCTTGGAGTTTTTGGGGTTATTTTTGTCATTTTAGGGGTTCAGTGTTATTTTGGTCATTATGGTGTTTCTGAGGTCATTTTGTAGTTTTCAGGAGTTATTTGGTCAGTTTAAGGGTTCCGAGTGTATTTTGGTAATTGTGGTGTTTCTGGGGTTAATTTGGTCATATTGAAGTTTTTGGGGATATCTTATTCATTATAGGGGTTTGATGTTATTTTGGTCATTTTGGAGTTTTCGGAGTTATTTTGGTCATTATGGTGTTTACGAGTTATTTTGGTCATATTTCAGTTTTTTGGGTTATTTTGGTCATTTTATGGGTTCGGTGTTATTTTGGTCATTATTGTGTTTCCGGGGTTATTTTGTTCATTTTGGAGTTTTCGAGGTTATTTTTGTCATTTTAGGAGTTTTGTGTGCAAGTTGGTCATTATGATGTTTCAGGGTTATTTTGGTCACATTGGAGTTTTTGAGGTTATTTTGGTGGTTCACTAATATTTTGGTCGTTTTAGGAGTTTTGAGTGTATTTTGGTCATTATGGTGTTTTCTGGGGTTAATTTGGTCACATTAGAGTTTTCAGGGTTATCTTGGTCAATTTAGGAGTTCGATATTATTTTCGTTATTTTGGATTTTTCGGAGTTATTTTGGTCATTTTGGAGCTTTCAAGGTTATTTTGGACATTATGGTGTTTTCGGGGTTATATTGGTTATATTAGAGTTTTCGGGGTTATTTTGGTCATTTTAGGGATTCGGTATTAGTTTGTTCATTATCGTGTTTCCGGAGTTATTTTGTTCATTTTGAAGTTTTTAGGGTTATTTTTATCATTTTAGGAGTTTTATGTGTATTTTGGTTATTTTAGGTGTTCTGAGTGTATTTTGGGGATTATTTTAGCCATTTTTGAATTTTTGAGTTTATTTCGGTCATTTTGGGATATCGGTGTTATTTTGGTCATTTTATGAGTATTTGAGTCGCTTTGATCATTTTAGGAGTATTTGAGCTATTTCGATCATTTAGAATTTTTTTTTTTGGTCATTTGGTATTTTGGGGGTATTTTGGTCATTTTAGAGCCTTTAGATGTATTTTAGAGGTTCCAATGATATTTTAGTTATTTTGAGTGTTGGCATCTAATGGGAGGATTTGTGAAATTTCTACCTTAAGAAGTCATTTGAAATCCATGAATTTGGACCTTTCAAATCTTGGATGGATTTGGTCTAAATCCAAATTCAAATCCTAATGGTTTTAAGTCATTCAAATAAAGAATTTGGATTTGGGCCCTCAAATCCAAATCCATGAGCCCAAATCCACCCCATCCAAACAAACCAATAGAGAATTTGTTGGAGTGTGCTCCCAAAAAGGTAGGTAACTAAAACAAGAAAATGGTTTTCTAGCAAAATTTTTGCTAGAACTTTGTTGAGCTCATTAAGAATGCTCTAAGCCACTGGTTCACTTCTACAATGAAAAAAATATAGAGGAAAGAATTCTCAAAGATTTTCAACAATTACTTGTGGAATTTACCGGAGTTTTAGTGTGCCTTTAGATTATTTTGATTGCTTGATAACTTTAACAATATTTAGAATTGTGTTTAATGAGTCTTATTTATTTCTCTTATCCTTCAATTAAATTTGCGTAATTTGAAAAATAAAAGAAGGTAAAATTGTTTTGGATTTTTACTATTGTAATACCTATCTATTCCTTATACACAAACAACAAACAAACAAAAAACCCTTGAAAAATTAGAAACCACATACCTATAAAAACCCTTTAAATTTTAGAAACCACATACCTGTAGTATAACATTACACCAGATGCATTCTCATTACAATTAAATCACTTTCTTTTTTTTTTTTTTTTTTTGGCTTTTGTACGCTTATCCTTGCTTAACAGCTAAGGTGTGCTCATAAAAAAAAAAAAAAAAAACATAAAAACAGCTAAGGCGTGACAAAGATGGGCATCTTTTTGGGTCATTAATCTGTCCTGGTTGCTGATTGTATTACATTTTTAAGTCATAGTGAATGTCGTTTGGTTCTGTACCTATGCTCAGTGGAAATATATAATCTAAACAGAAATATATATAAAATAGAGGAAAGATTGAGAAAGAGGAGGCTAGGGTTTCACGTGATTTGGTACTATAGCCTACGTCCACAAGGATTTAGCCTAATATGTTACATCTTTATTAAACTCTCAGTGTACGATGTTTTGGATGATTACAATGTGTTTAGAGAAGCCCTATTTATAGGAGAAGACTAAACAACAATTCTAATCTCTAATCAACGTGGATTCCTTAAAACCCCATTCTAGTCCCACACGCCAAACTCATTTTTGCCTTTTCGTTTATTTTCTTCTCTTTTTTTAATTTTTTTTATTTAATCCACCATGTCTCATTTCCTTATCTACTATGTTAAAATCTGTCCTTATCCAAATTTCTCTCGCACATTAGCTTACTTAAAATGTAAGATTTCAATTTTCTTTTCAATCACCAGCATACTACTCCGTAGAGGATTCTTTCACCCTTTGTCCTTTTATTGAAAGTCCCATTTGGATCTGTAGCCAAATATTTTTTTACGTTTAGAAGGATGTGAGAGAGAGAAAGAGGTAAGTGTGAAGGAGATAAGGGAAGAGATAGATAAATGCAATGAATGAGAGAGAGAGAGAGAGAGAGAGAGAGAGAGAGAGAGAGAGTAAATTAATGATTATAAATTAGGTTAGTTGACCTGGAGGGTATTAAATGATTGATTTATTTTTAACCCTTAAATCTATTGGAAATCAATGACTTAGAAACAGTATAACTCTTTTGAACTCATCTCATATATATAAGGTCCCGTTAACAAAATCCATATATATATATATATATATATATATATATATATATATATATATATAAACCCCTTACACGAAGAGGTATCAATGCCTCTGTGTTGTTAAGACTGCTTGATGGTAGATTTACTTGCCATGAACAAGCCCGCCTAGGAATGGTTGAAGCCAATATTAGTAAAGGCCCAATCCATTTCAATGTTAATCCAAGACTTAACATTAAGTCTTGATGATGGTGCCCCTGAAAAGGCACTAACTCTGAAAATAAATACTACCGGATATCAAATGATAGAAGGTAGTCGTCCCCTTGCTTTAGTATACAAGATATACTATAAGCTGTTAAAAACAAACTTGAATCCTCAAGCTTTATTAAAAGATCCAAAAGACCAAACTCTTCTACCACAAGCTAGTAGTGAAGATATTAATGTAAACATACCAAAAATGATAAAATGGGAAGATATCAAACTCCCTGAAGAATGGGATCTTCCTAGGTGGATGTTTAAATGGGGAGGCTTTTACTAGTTCATTTCTAACTTTTATTAAAATATTTTCTTTAGGTGGATGTGATGATTCAACATATGTTTTATCAGGTTTTGTCCACTTTGAGGTGGTTAAAACGTTTAAGTTTTTAAGCTTTGGGTAGTAATTATCAACAAAATCAAAGAAGTGAATGTTCATTCTTAGATCTTGCATTACAGCTTTCCATTTATTAAAGATATATTTATTTTCTTCTTTAGTATGGGATTTACTATGTTTATCTCTTTTATCTTTGTTTTTCTCATAATCAAATTCTGAATTTAACATGTTCCAATTTATCTCAAAAGGTTTTTTAATAACATTTAATTGGTTATCAATTTCTCCATCCATGTCAGAGGGTGTAGGATTAAGAGATTCATTATCAGATTCAATGTTTTTATTAGGTTGGTTGTCAACCGTATAATAGGCTGAATTTACTTGGGTATCACCTATCTATTCCAAAAAAGAGGGTATTGTCTACCACTTTCTAACAAAAGAAAAAATGTGTTCCTTTTTTTACAAAACAAAAAGGCTAGCTGCCTATTCCTTCTATAACAAAAAACTATCATCATTGTTTCTTAAAAACTGTATTGTTTCTTAAAAACTGTCATTTGCCTTTCCCACCAACAAGTGGAAGTTTTGGTGGCCTTGAACTACCACCTCCTCTTGTTCTTTTCTCACCAATATTTTATACAGCTACACCACTAATTGAACCCCTTCTTGCACCACTAGCTTGACCACTGATTGAACCCCTCCCTGCACCTAACTTAACCACTGGTCGAACTCATGCCTGCACCACTGTTTGAACCCCTGCCTGCACCCCTGCCCCTACTTGCACCACTGGTTGCACCTCTGCTTGCACCACTGCCTACACCACTGGTTGCACCCCTGCCCTTGCCTACACCACTTCCTGCACCTCTGGCTATTGAATCCCTCACACTTACAGGCTACAAAAAGATAGAATTAGAATTACTTACTCTACTCACATCACATGTTAGCAAATATCACATTTTAGCAATTATGGAAAGTTTAGAAAATACTTGGGATGATGAGGCCCTTGAATGCCATGTCTCTCTAGGTGCATGAGTGGTTGGTTGGGTGGAAAAGAACCATTGTACAGATCTACTTCTTGTTACTATGATGGTTGGGGTTGTGATGATGAGGGTTGTGATGATGAGGGCTGTGATGATGTGGGTTGTGATGATGGGGGTTGTGATGATATGAGTTGTGATGATGGGGGCTGTTATGATGTATTTCCTTGATTAGTTGTTGAAGAACTTCCTCCTAGTGCCTACAACCAATGCAGGCAAAATGCAATATATATATATATATATTTAAGTGCATGTAAAATCTTTGAAATATATAAAAATAGATAAATGAGAAATCTTACAGTTTTTTTGTTACTTTAATATTTGCCTTCTCTGCCAGGGTGTCTCACCACTAATGCATTACATGATCTTGAATTATGACCAACTTTGTTGCATTTCCCACACTTAATGTGTCTATTTATTCTAGAAATCTTGTGCAGGTTCCTTGGCTCATCTGGGTCTCTTCTCCTCAACTTTTTAAGCCTCCCTAGGGTCTAAGAACATGTGGTGGCTGTGGAGGCAAATGTCCAGTCTTAATCCACTCATCTTGACCAGGCATTTGATGAATAATTTCACTATAAACATCAAGAAATGCTTCCTTTTTTTTTTTCTTTTTTTTTTATAACAAGAAATGCTTCCTTTAGATAGCAATCATGTAAGTAGCCCTTAGGATGCTCACGGTTCTTATAAATAGCAGCAACCCCATGTTTGCATGGGACACCTGTGAGGTCCCATATCCTACAAGTACATTCTTTCTTGGTGAGATCAACCACATGTCTCACATAATCATTATCTACCTCATATTGAAACCTACTAGAAGGCATAGCAAAGAAAGACCTAGATTCCATTTTCAGCTTCTCAAGTTTGTCTTGTACATTAGGACACACTGATCCACCACATTTCTCCATCCCAATCCTCTTAGTATGCAAGTCTAGTCATCAGCCTAACCCTAATCCACTCCAACATTGATAGTATTGGCTTGTCTCTAGCAGGTAAGATCATGGCATTGAATGACTCACTTATATTGTTAACTAGACAATCAAACAAAACCCTTTTGGTAAAGTAAGCCTTATATCATTGTTTGGCTGGAATATTGCTAAGCCACTTCCAAGCCTTCTCATCCAAACCTTTCAAATACTCCATTCTTCTGTCAAACTCTCTTTCAGTTGAAGCAGCTGCACAACTCCACAATGTATCTTTTAATTCCAACCCCTTAAATAGCAATTTGAAATTACTGTAAATATGCTTCAAGGTAAAACCTATGTTCAACTTTTGGGAATAGCTTCTTAAATGTAGGTACAAGTCTCTAAGTACAAACAATGCATTGAAATCAATAACTAGAACAAATGAAAACAAATGAAAATTACAAAAAAAAAAAAAAGAAGTTTAAATTCATACATTCTGTCTATCAGAAATGAAGACTAAGTTGAGATCCTCTGGATGTCCAATATCTTCAGAAAAATGTTTCAAGAACCAGATTCATGAGTCCTTACATTCTTGCTCCAGTACAGCTAGTGCAACAAGAAATATGTTATCATTTCCATTTCTTACAATGGCTGCTAATAGTTGTCCACCAAATCTGCCTTTCAAGTGGCAACCATCTAAACCTATTATTGGTCTACAACCAGCCAAAAACCTAACTTTCTAAGCATGATATCTAACATACATCCTTAGAAATTTAGGTTGTCCACCATCTTCTAAACAATCACATTTTATAAACACCTTATTTCCCACATTAGTCTTTCTAATCATTGCTGCATAGTCCCACAAAGCAGCATATTGCAACTTCTCATCCGCTTCTAGAATTTCTCTTGCTTTCCTTTTGGCCCAATAAACTTGATTCCTACTTAATTCCACTGAAATATCTTGCCTAACATGATGTTGCACCCCTGCCACCTCTCACTTAGGGTTCTTGCCAAAATCTTGCAGATACTTCCTTGCAACATATGAAGAACTAACTTGACTCTGCTTAAATGATTTACCACATGTGCAAACAGAATGAAATGTTTTTATCTGGAAAGTTAGTTCTCCAGGAACAACTGATGCATATAATCTCCACCCATAGTCATTCTTGCAATGAATAGATATCTTGGTTTTCTCAATCAGTTTAAACTTGATATCAACAGGCTTATTCACTACATATTCCCTCAATGCCTCTCTAAAAACCCTTGAGTTAGAAAACTTCATACCAATAACTAACTCTGGTTTTCTCATGTTAGTTTGCTGATTAAATTATGGATGTCTATCCTCTGGGATCCTCATCATCAGAAATTACACTAGTGTGGATTTCATAATCCTCAATGCTTAGCTCAGTCCAATCAGCTGCTTGCACATCAGGTTGGTTAGGTCTAGTAGTAGAGGGTGCATACTGTCTTACTCTAATGCTATCTATTCCCATTGTTGGTTGTGCATTATTCCCAACTTCAGGCTGTGCATTATTCCTAACTTCAGGCTGTACATGATTCCTAACCTCAGGCTGTGCATTATTTCCTTTATTGCTCTAGGTTGTGCAACCCTAGGTTGCATTGTTGTGCATTATTCCCCCCATTGCTCCCAACCTCAGGCTGCATTGATGGCTGAGCATCACTTGCATTATTCCCCTCATTGCCCCCAACCTCATGTGTTGAATTATTTCCTTCATTGCCCTCAGCCCCTCCAGGAACTGCATTATCATCCTCATTTCCCCTAAAAATATCATCAGTAAAGTCTGCCCCTTCAAGCCCATCATTCATCCAATCATAGCACACTAACTCATTCAACTCATCACCTTCAAATACATCACCTTCATCACCTTCATTCAACTCATCACCTTCAAGTTCATCACCTTCATCAACTTCATCAACTACATCACCAAAACCACTTTCACCTACAACACCATCAAGACCTACAACTTGCAGTGGCTCCACACCACCTTCTACATACAATGTGATTCTATCAATTGGCCATGCAACATGTAGCTCACACATATATAAGACCTCCTCATCTCCAATAATTAATCTTAAACCCTGCTGTAAATTACCCCCAGAGATTAAGTAATAAACCATACTAGTATTAGGTGACCCACATTCAGCAACCATATCTTGAATTTCAAAATAGCTCAAACGATCAGGATCAATTTTGCTGTATGTGTCCACTCTACCACCTAAATAAACTAGTTATGGGTTTCTCTCAAAGGAACCTCCATTGTGGATCTCAATTTCAAATAACAAATTTGTCATCTGCATATTAAAAAAACCCAAATTACACAAATCCACATAGAATAATACATAACAAAACAACAAAACAGAGAAGCAGTGAGCAGAGAACATTTGTGTATGCCATGTTGAGGACTAGTAGACAATTAAAATCATGCAAATTAAAGCTAGGGACCACTTTCACTCATTTCCAACACAGTAAATACAAGATTCCTAAATGTGGGGTTTGGGGTACAACATGTGGGTAAAACTCACAACCAACACATGCAAACAAACATCTAAAAACTTCTTTAACAAAGCTTAAAAGATTCTTGGGGACCACTTTTAGCACATAAGTCTAGGAGTTACAAAACGGAATGAGAGCAAACGGGAAAACCCTAGGTCACAGACAAAAAAAGAAAAATTCCCCAAAAAATTTTTTGTTACAGTCATAGATAAAACCCTAGGTCATATTTAAGTATCAAATCCCAATAAACGTGTTACAAACTTTTACTTTTGAAAAATTATAAAACCCTAGGTCACATGCCTTGATCCAGATTTCGGATTTCAATCCCCAAGTTTCTCACCAACTGAAATCCCAATATCTTCCAATTACGAATCGTGAATGGGTTGAAGAAATTTGGTGTTATGATTTTTAGGGTTGAAGAATTGATTTTTAGTAAAGAGAATTGAATCGGAGTAAGTTTTTTGAGTTAGAACATGTTTTTGA
Source organism: Fagus sylvatica (assembly GCA_907173295.1). Taxonomy (NCBI): domain Eukaryota; kingdom Viridiplantae; phylum Streptophyta; class Magnoliopsida; order Fagales; family Fagaceae; genus Fagus; species Fagus sylvatica. Next base: position 26,053,026 of record OU015762.1, on the reverse strand, counting down.
TCGATTGGAATAAGTTGCTTTTATAGTCCACTTGTTTTTCTAACGGAATTGGGCGAGGTGGGTAACGCCTGCTAACGTTTTAAACCTCAGGTGAGTAAAGTGACACTTTTTAAACCACATGTTGGCAATGTTAAATTCGGTCAAACCACAGGGGGGTTTACTGTAATTATCCCTAAAAAAAATAAAAATAAAAAGATTATAAACTTATCCAATTACATACAAGTAAAAAATTATCTCAAATGATGATACTTCTAGAGTCCCTTAACGGAATTAATAACCCAAACATTATATGGATAAAATAAGGTGAGAGTCTATAAAGATTAGAAAAAAAAAAAAAAAACACAATGATGGCTAGTTTCAGTGGAGAATTTTTAAACGGCATAGTCGTGAGTCCAAAAAGCAATTAACCTCAAGCTACATGTGTATTTTTCTATTTTAAAACTTTTTAGATCCAAGAGGCCCCAACTTCACATCAAGGAGTTTTGTTTGAGCTCCCAATGATTTCTATATACTCTATAAAGGCCTTGCTTAGTGCTTAAAACATGTGTGTTTTTTATTATATTTTGTCTCTACTAATCAGTAAATTGCAAGCTCGGAAAAAATATTAATTGAGCCCCATTTTGGGTGTAAAGCAAACACTACCTCAAATGTGTCAATGATACATTTGTTTTGGGGGCCTGCGCACCAGACAACCAGCCATATGTATCTTGGTCGGTAGTGAAACAACAAGCCCTTACTAAAAGCATAAAGCCCTCCACCCCAAGGTCTTTAGCAAACGTTTCTCACGTGTCCTTTTGATATATATGTATATATATTGATTCTAATTTGTATGAGACAAACATCACAAACCATAGGATTACTTTCTTCACGTGCAATTCGAATAGAGTTAGAATAATCTGCCTTTACTAGATTACTTTTCGGCGGGAGAGTGTAGGAACTGTTGCTGTTCACACTGAGATAAATGAGTGAGACCATTTAAAAGTTTTAAGTGGAAATCTTCTTTAACTAGAACAAGAATGTGACAGAAGAAAGGCTTGGATTGTTTCTCAATCTCGTCGGTATGACTTTAAGTTTCGGCCTCAATCTTGTTCTTGATTGTTTCTGATCAATCTCAATCGTATCTTTGATTATGTGTTGAAAAGTTCACTCTTCCTATGCGCTTTAAATCTCGAGTGTGATTGGTGAAATGCGGCTAGTAGAAAAAATAAAAATAAAAAACGTTTATAGCAAGACTCAGTTTTCAAAATGTTTTTTTTTGGTAAAGTGGGTATGTAGAACTCTTTGAAATCTAATTAATCCCTTTTAACGTAATTACTCTCCAATTAAATCCAATGAAATTAGGAGCGGATCCAAGAATTCAATTAGGGTAGGTACTTTTTAATCTCAAAATTTAATAGACATAATACAAAAAATGTCAAAAACCGATATACATTATTTTTATAACCAAAAAGTAACAAACAAGAAGCTCATTATAACCTTTTACAATTGATTTCGACGTGTGTTTCACATTTTGAAACAGTTACATTATAACTTTATTATTAATACTACGAGAAATGTCTTTCCCGATGTATACAATCAAGTTGTCATCCATCCATTGATCACTCATTCGACTACGTAATCGATTATTCACAATCTTCTTAGCTAAAAATGATCTTTCCACAGTGACAGTCACAACTGGTAAGTTTGATAGTAAGTTTTATATATATATACTTAGAAAAAAAAAATTTAACAAAAAAATTAGGGTCATTCTACAATACTCACTCTTTTTGTGAGTTTGGTACCCACTTCAATTGTTATCATCAAATATGATGTAGTTGACATCATATGTGATGGTAGTGCTATCCAATGTGATGTTGGTACTCTCCAATTTTATATATATTAAATTTAAATAAATAAATAAAAATTTAGGATATCAAGTAATGTGATCATAGGTATCAACATATGTAGGGTAATTACTATCATGTGTGACACTAATACCATCAATGTGACATTTTATCTATTAAAAGTACTACACGCACAAAAAAAAAATAAAAAAGTGTGAGATATTGTAGAATTATCCAAAAAATTGAGGGTAGACACTTTATAAAATCCAATTATTTTTTATATTTTATACCTAATAATAAAAAATATATATATATATATATATATATATATAATATATTTAATATTTTAAATGTCACATTGATGGTATTAGTGTCACACATATACCTCAATAATTGGTTATAAATATATATATATTTGAGGGTGGGTGAATGAAATGATATTACGGTGTTTCAACTCATTAATTGGAAATGATCTCTTCTCATTCAAATCCCTTTATTCCTTTTAAATTTTAATCAAATGAGAGACATGTGACATTTAAAAATCCAACTGATGTAAACCACATAAAATTAAACAAATGGAAAATGTCACAAATCTAATTAAAAATTAGAAGAAATTTGAAGATATAAATGAGATGGTAGTGTATGGTCATATAATATCATAGAAGATATCACATGGTCCGCAAAAACCCTTCGTTGCAGGAGTTTTAACCATGAATGTCGTCAAAGTAATTCGATAGCACATGTTCTAGCTAGAAAAACAAAGGATATTGATTCCCTAAAGGTGTGGTTAAATGACATACTTGATGATATTTCTCATTTTGTATTAAAGGACATTCACTTATTCAATAAAATCGGCTTTGACTGACTTTCTTTTCAAAAAAATAATAATAATTAAATTAAAATGACATTTCCCTCTAAACTTTAACCCACCGTTTGGATGGAAGGAGGTGAATAGAGAGTAAATCAGAGGGTACTAAATTTTAGTACAATTTAGGGTAAACTACACTATTGGTCCTTAACGTTTATCCAAGTTGCGCGTTTGGTCCCTAACGTTTAAAATGGGCAGAAATGGTCCCTAACGTTTCAAAACGATGCACCATTGGTCCTTCCGTTAGTCTCCGTTAACTTGGTATATATGTGGCTAACGGAATTATGATGTGGACAATTTTTAATTGACATGTACTTTTTTTTTTTAATGACAACTAGAATATGACATGGCACACCCATTTAAAAACAACCCAACCCAAAAAAAAATTAACCCAATCCAAATAAAAAAAAATCCACTCAAATTAAAATTAATCCACCCCACCCAAATCAAATCAACCCTAAAATTAAATTCTAATTCTTGTACCGGTAGTGGATATAGTTAAATGGTAAAAAATCTCAAAAACTTAAGCATAACAGCCCTCCATTCCAGCAACATAAAAAGCATAAGTAAAAAAAGGGAAAACAGATTGGGGTATTTGAATTTTTAAAAAAGGAAAGAGGAAAATGAAATCATGAATTAAATTCGATATGTCCTTGTGCACGACACATATTTTTGCTGAATAACAATATGTGATCAGGCAACCATCCATCCAGTAGAATAAAATAATTAAGAATGATATCTAGTAAATGGGTAATTCTACAGTACCCATGTGGGTACCGTACCTCTAATTGATAAAATCTCACATTAAGGTACCAATATCACATATTCTAGTACCTACCTCACATATGATGGTACCTATCATTTTTATTTATTATTTAAATTAATATATATAAAAAATCAGATAGTACCAATATCACATTGGATAGTACCAACATCACATATGATAGTACTTATATCACATTTAATGGTACCAATTGAGTGGGTACCATACCCACAAAAAGAGTGTGGGTATTGTAGAATGACCCAAATGCAAGGTACCATACCAGTTACAAACACTGTTTTTGCAACACGTGCAAGTAATATTCCCACCAATCCTGGAGAAAAGCGTAAGATAAGATGTTGTCAACCAAGGTACACAAATGTCATATGGGGCATATTGAATAATGATTGATATACCTGTTCCGGCACCAAGTTCTAATGCAACGATTCCATGAAAGTCAGATGAAGTAAACATTTTATGTAACACAAAATCAGATAACACTAGTTCTGCTTTCCACACCTGAAATGTAAAAGATTAAATGAGAGGGTACAAGTAGAAGACATAAATGTAAGAGAAAGCAAAGCATGATGATTAACTACCTGCAAACCGACATTTGGAATGGATGATGTGATATTATGCTGGATGGTCACACGGTAAATAGAGGAAGCTGGTTCTGTACAATATTATAATATGCATATTCACATCAAATTATTTTTAATGACAACTAGAATCTAATTTTAGGGTTAGTTTGATTTGGGTGGGGTGGGTTAATTTTAATTTGGGTGGGTTTTTTTTTATTTGGATTGGATTAATTTTTTTGGGGTTGGATTGTTTTTTAATGGGTATGTCATGTCATGTTGTCATTAAAAAAAAAAATACATATCAATTAAAAATTGTCCACGTTATAATTCCATTAGCTACGTATACACTAAGTTAACGGAGACTAACGGAAAGACCAATGGTGTATTGTTTTGAAACGTTAGAGACTATTTTTGCTCATTTTAAACGTTAGAGACTAAACGCGTAACTTGGGTAAACGTTAAAGATTAATAGTATAGTTTACCCAATAATTTATAAACCCTCCACTCTGCTATCATTTCTTCTCCCACCGTCCCAAACATAAAATAAAGTAAAATGTTCTCACATAATCTTATATTAAGATTTAAGGCCTCACACACACAAAATTATAATCCTCAGTTTAGTTAAAGGGGTTAAAGAAACCATTAAAGTTCTCGGACATTAAAATTTCTGACAATAATTAATGTGGTCAGTTACCAGGTTAAAGGGTTAAAGCTCACGGACATCATGATGTGTTCGAACTGAATAAAAGTCACAAGCTTTCTCCTCTGATTTTTTGACAACATGCAAGTCCAATTTCGACACGTACTCTAATTCATCTACTTTTCTCAATATGCAAATATAATTTTGACACGTACTTAAATTCTCGCAGCTTAAGTGGTTCAATGCCTTAATGCTATCAGACTGATACAAAGACAATGTAATTCACGTTTTATTTTATTTCCTTAAATCTGTGTTGATAAAACAGATTTGATTTTTCTATGTCTAAATAAAACAAAAGGCAATGCATGCGTGTTATATTATAATATATTATAATACAAGTTATACAACTGCCTACATCATGTCATACTCATTAAACCAAACACTATTGAATAAAAGTTTCTAATTTTTCTTCGTGGAAAGTTGTGGTCATGAGATTGACAATGACTCTTTTGTTGTAGATATGTGTTTCTATCTTTATCCGAATCATTTGAATAGTATAACTTTTTTGTTTTTAGCCTAGAATTTAGGGGAAGATGTTCCAAGTCTGAACAGTGAACGCATTTTTGTTAATATCGTGACATTAGTATTTTTTTTTATTTTATTTTTATGTGGTAATGGTTCCGACCATCTTAATCCTGTCATGATGTGAAAATAGCTTCTTTTTTTTCTTTTTCTTTTTTTGGATGCAATTGGTGTTTCTCTTAAATATAATTTTATTAAAAAAATATTAATTTATTTAATTTCAACACTTTTAAGAATATATTTTCATTTTAAAAAAATAATTTTGTATTATTGACCTCTAAATTATCTGTAATTAAAAAAAGTGTCTTTTTTGTGTTATTTTCTGTCAATTATAACTAATGAAAACTGGTCACAATATTGACTTTTTTTCAAATTATTTTTTAAATAACATTGTCATGTCCAATGCAAGTGACTAGTTTTCATCAATTACAATCGACAAAAAATAACACATAACAATTTTGTAATTATAGATAATCCAGAGTCAATTAACACAAAATTAAAAGTATAAAGATTAATTTGTAATTGACCCAAACTATAAGGGTGTTTTTGCAATTTACCAAAAAAAATCCATCTGATGCAATTGCACCCACTCAACTATTATACTTGGATTCACCAGTGACTTCATAATTTCTTCCTAGATTTTAGTGCAAACTCCTTTAAATATATATAATAAAATATCGTCATAGATATGATTTTCCAGTTAAGTGGTTCTGAAGTTGCTTATGAGTGGATTGAGATCCCATGCAATAGTGGGGAATTTGGTTTTAAGGATATTCACTTTTAATCTCAACCCTTGAATAAAAAAAACTAAAACTATCTTTTCAACTTTTTGCTTTTTACCTTTTTACCCTTAAACTTTTTGCACATTTTGAACTAGCAATTGCACATAATCTCAATCCCTTATGAGTTATGAGAGATGACAACCATTTGATCACTCATCACTATAATAGGTGCCGGAGGGCATGTCAAATATCAGTCACTGCTATATATATGTATATATATATTAATAAAAAGTTAGCTAATGTAAAATATACAAAATATATAAAAAATACAAAAGGAACAAAGAAATGAGACATTCTATCAATAACCGATCTCGTCATTTTGTATGGCTAATCAGATCAAAAGAACTCACATGTGTGGTCGTTGTCTCTACCCACTTGAACCCTACTAACGCATGGTGTGAGGCACATCTAGGTGATAATGGGTTTGCCACTGAACCCGCAATTGCCAGACTTATAGGTATGATTGGTCAAGGCTTGCCACCATGCGAAAGAATCTAAACTAAGGAAGATACATACTATAGTGCTATTGTCTTTGTCATACCACTTTTTATATAAAAATTATTAAAAAACTGCAATTTCAATTATTTTTAATTTTTATAAAATGATGATAGTGTGATGGTTTACCCAAAAGGCCAAAAAGAAAAATGACGATACCACAGTGGAAATTTACACTTGCTTCGACTCTAATTTTTGCGAATGTGAGTGCTTATTGCTTAGCCCTTCTCGTGATTCATATTTGAGTCAAAGAGCCCCTAAAGTCCATTGATGTGGTCTAATCACAAAAAAAATAAATAAATAAATAAATAAATGAACTTGGAAATTGGAATCATACAAATAAGAAATCATAAAAGAATAAAAATATAAATCCCACAAACAATTTTTTTTTTGCTAAATAAATCCCACAAACATATCACATATGGTGCAATATGGTTGGCTCATTGACATATAAGCTCGAGGACAAAGTGAGGAAAGCTACTTTATAATGGAAAATGAAGCTCCATTTCATAATAAAATGTTTCTCATGACAAATAAGGTGAGGGTAGATCCATGTGGTGAATGAACAAATGTTGAATTTGAAGTTAGATACATCGATTTTATGTGAATCATGATCATATTTATCTATCATTTTGAAGGCACATAGGCTCTTTTTTTATTCAATCTCACGTGATGTTTTGTTTTGGTTTTTTGTTTAAGTACAAATCACACTAACCTCGTATGAGATTTTGCAAAATGACACTCAGCCTCTTTTATTTTTAAAAATAATACTTTATCCTGTCACATTTTAAAAAATAGGGGACAAAATTTCTTTTTTCTTTTTTCTTTTTAACAAATGTGAGGAGGAGAAGTGTTGTTTCCCAACAAATATGATTGGAGGAGGAGTGTCATTTTCTAACAGAGGTGAGGAGGGCGGAGTGTCATTTCTAAAATAGGCGGGACAGACTGTCATTTCGTAAAATCTCAATAGAGGTTGCTGTAATTTGCCCTTTATTTAATTATGTGTTGCATAATATTTGTAAATTAAAATATCTTATTTGATAATGAGCTAAGAATTTGGCCAATAATTCATAGGAGACCAATCTTTAAATCGGTGAGATGGGTGCACAACATCTTCCAATTTCATAACTTAGCATCTAAACTTAGATCAAGGGTTCTAGATTAGTGTTTTCCATGTAATTTTACTTTTCTGAGTTATAACTAAGAATAAAAGTGACCTAATTTTTCTTGTTTTGTAATTCAAAGAAAAAGACATATGTTGAAGTCTGAAATCTGCATCTCCATGGAAATGACCGAAGTTTGCATCTTCATATCAACAGTTACACAGCTAGCCAAGAACTGAAGTTGCTGGAAAATCAATTGACTGCCATCAAGCGAGCCGAGGAGCAGAAGACCTGCAAGAGACAAGAGAGTGATCGGAGTGGGCACCGGTTTGGGGCCGGCCTAGGAGGCTCCGATGCTTTTGTTAGTCGGAGTTCACCAGAAAATATGCAGAGAGAGTAATCTGGTGTTTTAGTGTACTATTCATACCTGAGTACGGAAGGAGAGTGGCATTTTATGCCTTTCAGTCATCCACGTGGCCTTCCGGAGGCCGTTGGATCTTGGGACACATGGAGGGTTTGTGGCCCTTCATCTGGCAGGTAGTGGCCAGCTCGTGCATGGTGCTGGGTGACGCTGCGAGGGCTTCATCCCCAGGATTCGCGGAGGACACCTGTGCACGATGAGGTGTTGATCTGGTGAGGTGTCTCACTTGGTTCCCGTAGAAGATAAGGATGGATCTTAGTCTGGTGACTAAGCTATTGTGAGCAGTAGAAGGGAGTTGATCTTCTGAGGGAGCGGATGGTCTTCTTCTCGTAGTAGAAGGTCGTCATCCCTTACTTGGGAGAAATTGACAAATATCCCCTTCAGAAACTGTTGACTGGAATAGTTGAGCATGCATGAGGGATGGTCGTCATTTGGCTTAGTAATTGGAAGCTCGTCACTCTTAAGGGCTAGAAGGTCGTCATCTCTTAATTAAGGAAAAGTTGTAAAATATTCCCATCAGTTGCCCCCCTATTCCGTGGTTGTCTGCGTAGACGACCTTCGGAATATGAAAAGTCAAGGATGAAAGGGAGATCTCACATGCTTTTTGGGCCTTTCGAGAGAAGCTACTTCATCGTCTTGGTCTAAGTCTGAGCTAGCTAATTCCCAAATGCTTGGCGTATTGTGATTGGTCTTCAGGTACTCTGAAGGGTAGTCAGTGGAGGAGAAGGCAAACATACCGTGGATGAGCTTCTCTTTTACTGTAAGTTGTCGAACATGGTCGCTTCACCAGGGATCTGGGGTTTTACCTATCATCATATTTCACTGAGACGAATTCCAAATTTTCTATAATCCAATCGATCTTGGAAGCCAACATTTTTCTTTTGCGGGGATAACTGGAAGTTTTTCCTTATATATTTCTCTACTGTTGACGGTCTTCCAGCCATTGGCTCAAAAGACAATGGAAGACTTTCACGCTGAGAGAGACTTTGAGGAAACAGGTGAAGGGTTTGGAAGCCGATCTTCAAAAGAAAGACGACCTTCTTTCCTCTCAAGACGATACTCGTCGCTTTTATGTTGGGGGTTTCGAACATATCAGGTAGAAAGCTGCTCTTGCTTTTGAAAGTACTCAAGAATGGTCCATGGTGAAGATATTTAATGATGAAGCCACCACTGCCATATAAGAGGATAGTGAGAATGAGGACGAAGAGGATGAGGTTCAGTCTAAGGAACACGCAGTCACTCCATTCGATGTCCAATCTACTTCTCCAAGTGGTGATCAGAGTGGCGATCCGGCTGTCAGCCTTATGGATGGCTAGGTTATTCTTCCACCAATTGACAAGGAAGCTCCTTGATTTCTCTTTTTCCGTACTTTTGTGTTTGAGTTACACACTTTCGATATTTTTTTGTTTGTGTAGATACATCCCTATTTCAAGCGTTGTCATGTTTTCCCACGGGTTTGGCAAGTGTTTTTCTTTTGTAGACGAAGACCTTCTAACTCAGGTCATGTTTACCTCTTCTGGAAGAGGTGTGACCTGTATTTTCGTCCAAGTTCTGTTTACCTTTAGGAAGACGTCTTTTGTAGGAGTCTCGACTATTTCCAGAAGAGTGGCATTGTCTTTGACGACCTTTTTCTGGAAGACGCACCACGTGAATGTCTAACTTGATAATTTTCAGAAGAGTGACTTTATCTGTGACGACCTTCTTCTTTAAGACGAACCATGTGGGTGTCTGACTTGATAATTTCTAGAAGATGCATCACGTGGGTGTCTATCTTAATAATTTCAGAAGAGGGGATTCATTCTTGATGACCTTCTTCTGCTAGATGTATCACGCGGGTGACTGACTTGATAGTATTCAGGAGAGGAGCATTCTTGATGACCTTCTTCTGTAAGGTGCACCGCAAGGGTGTTCAACTCGATAATATTCAGAAGAGGAGATTCGTTCTTGACGATCTTCTTCTGTAGGTGCACCCTGTGGGCGTCTAACTTGATAATATTTAGAAGAGGAGCGTTCTTGACGATCTTCTTCTATAGGTGCACCCCGTGGGTGGCTAACTTGACAATATTTAGAAGATAAGCATTCTTGACGATCTTCTTCTATAGGTGCATCCCGTGGGTGGCTAACTTGACGATATTTAGAAGATGAGCGTTCTTGACGACCTTCTTCTTTAGATGCACCTCGTGGGTGTGTAACTTGATAATATTTAGAAGATGAGCGTTCTTGACGACCTTCTTCTTTAGATGCACCCTGTGGGTGCCTAACACGATAATATGTAGAAGAGGAGCGTTCTTGACGATCTTCTTCTTTAGATGCACCCCGTGGGTGCCTAACATGATAATATGTAGAAGAGGAGCGTCCTTGACGACCTTCTTCTTTAGATGCACCCCATGGGTGTCAACTTGATAACAGATAGAGGAGGAACGTTCTTGACGGTCTTCTTCTATAAGTGCACCCCTTGGGTGTCTAACTTGATAACAGATAGAGGAGGAACGGTCTTGACGGTCTTCTTCTATAAGTGCACCCCTTGGGTGTCTAACTTGATAACACATAGAGGAGGAACGTTCTTGACGGTCTTCTTCTATAAGTGCACCCCTTGGGTGTCTAACTTGATAACAGATAGAGGAGGAACGGTCTTGACGGTCTTCTTCTTATAAGTGCACCCCTTGGGTGTCTAACTTGATAACACATAACACATAGAGGAGAAACGTTCTTGACGGTCTTCTTTTATGAGTGCACCGTTTGGGTGTCTAACTTGATAGTAAGCAGAAGATCTTTCTTGAAGGTCTTCTTCCGTGAGTGCACCGCTTAGGTGTCTAACTTGATAATAAGCAGAAGATCTTGCTTGAAGGTCTTCTTCCGTGAATGCACCGCTTGGGTGTCTAACTTGATAATAAGCAGAAGATCTTTCTTGAAGGTCTTCTTCCGTGAGTGCACCGCTTGGGTGTCTAACTTGATAATAAACAGAAGATCTTGCTTGAAGGTCTTCTTCCGTGAATGCACCACTTGGGTAAGCAGAAGTCTAACTTGATGCACCTCGTGGGTGTAAGATAATAAGCAGAAGATCTTTCTTGAAGGTCTTCTTCCGTGAGTGCACCGCTTAGGTGTCTAACTTGATAATAAACAGAAGATCTTGCTTGAAGGTCTTCTTCCGTGAATGCACCACTTGGGTGTCTAACTTGATAATAAGCAGAAGATCTTTCTTGAAGGTCTTCTTCCGTGAGTGCACCGCTTGGGTGTCTAACATGATAATAAGCAGAAGATCTTGCTTGAAGGTCTTCTTCCGTGAATGCACCGCTTGGGTGTCTAACTTGATAATAAGCAGAAGATCTTTCTTGAAGGTCTTCTTCCGTGAGTGCACCGCTTGGGTGTCTAACTTGATAATAAACAGAAGATCTTGCTTGAAGGTCTTCTTCCGTGAATGCACCACTTGGGTGTCTAACTTGATAATAAGCAGAAGATCTTTCTTGAAGGTCTTCTTCTGTAGGTGCACCTCGTGGGTGTCTAACATTTGCACCTCATGGGTGTCTGACTGGTGCACCTCGTGGGTGTCTAACATGTGCACCTCGTGGGTGTCTAACTTGTGCACCTCGTGGGTGTCTAACTTGATAATAAGCAGCAGAAGATCTTCTCTTGAAGGTCTTCCACCATGAATGCACCTCGTGGGTGTCTAATTTTTTAGAGATGCCTGTCAAGATAATGATTGATAATATTTGGGCGACAGCAAGCATATTTAGACAATTATGTTAGTGAAGACGGTCTTCCATTCATGGATAAAAGATATTGTTTGAATATACAAACTTCTTTATCATAAAAAGGTAACTGATGTGCGTACCTCAAGGGTAGTATTTCTTGAGGTGCTCAGCGTTCCATGGGTGAGGCAGCTTCTTTCCATGATGGTCTTCTAGATGATAGGTACCCCTTCGGTAATACTGGATGATCTTGTAAGGACCTTCCCAATTGGGGCCTAGCTTTCCCTATGACGGGTCCTTAGTTGCTTGGGTGACCTTCCTTAAAACCCAGTCACCGACTTCAAAGCGTCGGAGCTTTACCTTGGTGTTATAGTATCTGGTCATTTTTCCTTGGTAAAGTGCGATTCTTCGTACTGCTCTTTCCCTTGTTTCATCCAGGAGATCAAGGTTCAAACGAAGCTGCCCTTCGTTTTCTTCTTCTTTGTGGAAGGTCGTCCTTAGGGTGGTTAACCCGATTTCAACGGGGATAACAGCCTCTGTGCCGAAGGTGAGCTTGAAGGGAGTTTATTTTGTTGGGGTTCTGACGGTGGTTCGGTATGCCCACAATACGCTTGGAAGCTCTTCCACCCACATACTCTTTGCCCCTTCAAGCTGGGTCTTAATCTGTTTGAGTAAGGTCCGGTTTGTAACTTCGACTTGACCGTTTGCTTGTGGATGCCTGGGGGAGGAATAGTGGTTTTTTATGTTCAGTTGACTACACAGTTCCCTGAAAGGTCCATTATCAAATTACTTCCCATAGTCGGAAATCAGGACTCGTGGGATCCCAAATCGACAAATGACGGCCTTCTAGACGAAATTTTTGACGTTCTTTTCTGAAATTGTTGCCAGGGGTTCTGCTTCGAGAGGCTTATAGAAGTCACATTCATGTAGGAGTGGGTCCTTAGACCTCAGCCCCTTGATGCTTATAGGAGCCATAGTAGAAGTAGATCCTAAAACCTTAATCATGGTGTGGTTGAACTGATCTCTCTTGTGGCCCTTCTCTATAGGGCTCATCTTTGTTGCGAGATTACCAATGATCTTAATAAACAAATCAAATATATATTTTTTGGGGTCATAATGCCCAATATGGCATGAGAAAAGATAACATCATGCTTTAATCAAGTCAAACATAAAATTGCATATAATGGATGGACGGTCGTCCATCTATGTAATAATTTGGTTTGCAATAATTGTGGAGGAAAAAACAATAAATAGATCGTCTAAGTAAGCATATAGATGATAATATCTCAATTAATGAACAATGTGATTTTGCATCATCAATTAACTATCTGAATTGAACAATTACATTACATGTAATTTCATTTGAGATAATTAGTCTTGTGTGAAAGCTTATTTCAATTATTTGTTTGTATGCAAAGAGTTATAATTCTCACATGGAAAATGTAACTTTAAATTGTGTTGTAAAACAACACTGCCAACTTTAGCTCAAGGACATTAAGCTGGTCTTATAAACCTTCCAAATGTAGACATAGACATTTCAGGATTTCTCATCTTCAAAGGTTAAAGCAACACACATATGTATATATATAGAAATATTCATGTGATTTCTATATTTTATTTGAGGTCGGGTATTTCCCTTTTAGATTATTTGTTAGTGTATAACAAACATATTAAAAACAGCCTCAATTAATTTATTGTTTATCATCTTTCTAATGAAGAGAGAATACGTAAAAGAGGAGTAGGGTGAAAGAGACATAGCTTCGAGGCGGGGCTAAAAGCCCTGAAAATTGTTGAAGGTCTTCACTTCACTAAGGAACTTGGAAGACCGTCGTTGGAAGGATCATGTCTTCGACTCACTTTTCTGTAGAAGTTGGAAGACCGTCCCTGCAAGGGCCATGTATCTATCTTCCTTTTCCTTCTAGGCGGGGCTGGAAGGTCGTCATATGTTTTTTTTTTTCTTTTTTTTTTTTACAATTCATGCTCACACTGTTGACATCACACGGATGACATCGCAATTAGGGCTAATAAGGATGCTGATGTGGCATCATGGGGGCATGATACGTGGCACATGGCATGTGCTTGCAGCATGTTGGCGTGCGCTTGATGGGTGTCAGCACATACAGGCACGTGGCGAGCACATGAAGACACGTGAAAAGGAAGGTCGTCACTCTGCCGGCGCGTGGAAGCGCGTGACAAGGAAGGTCTTCATTCCGACTAGGCTTGGTAGGTCGGGCAACTTTCTGTCCAATGGTAGAGCCCATTGCTTGATTGGGTGATTGGAAGAGGGTCTTTGAGACTCTAATGGCTCAGGTTGCGCGTGGATGGGAAGGTCGTCACTCCGGCGGCGCGTGGAAAGGAAGGTCTTCTTTCCGACGGCGCGTGGAAGAGCGTGACAACTCTGATGATGAAAATTTCACCGGGGGTCGATAGATCGGGCGACGATCTACACCGTAGTGGTGTTTGTTTCCCGTCTCTGAAGAGGTTGCGCGTGGATAGGAAGGTCGTCACTTCGGCGGCACGTGGAAAGGAAGGTCTTCTTTCCGACGGCGCGTGGAAGAGCGTGACAACTCTGATGATGAAGATTTCACCTGGGGGTCGATAGATCGGGCGACGATCTACACCGTAGTGGTGTTTGTTTCCCGCCTTTGAAGGCTAAGAAAGAAGTTTGGCGGCTGTGCAATTTGTAAGAGGAGAAATCGACTTCCCACAGACGGCGCCAACTGTTGATGTCTGAAATCTGCATCTCCATGGAAATGACCGAAGTTTGCATCTTCATATCAACAGTTACACAGCTAGCCAAGAACTGAAGTTGCTGGAAAATCAGTTGACTGCCATCAAGCGAGCCGAGGAGCGGAAGACCTGCAAGAGACAAGAGAGTGATCGGAGTGGGCACCGGTTTGGGGCCGGCCTAGGAGGCTCCGATGCTTTTGTTAGTCGGAGTTCACCAGAAAATATGCAGAGAGAGTAATCTGGTGTTTTAGTGTACTATTCATACCTGAGTACGGAAGGAGAGTGGCATTTTATGCCTTTCAGTCATCCACGTGGCCTTCCGGAGGCCGTTGGATCTTGGGACACATGGAGGGTTTGTGGCCCTTCATCTGGCAGGTAGTGGCCAGCTCGTGCATGGTGCTGGGTGACGCTGCGAGGGCTTCATCCCCAGGATTCGCGGAGGACACCTGTGCACGATGAGGTGTTGATCTGGTGAGGTGTCTCACTTGGTTCCCGTAGAAGATAAGGATGGATCTTAGTCTGGTGACAAAGCTATTGTGAGCAGTAGAAGGGAGTTGATCTTCTGAGGGAGTGGATGGTCTTCTTCTCGTAGTAGAAGGTCGTCATCCCTTACTTGGGAGAAATTGACAAATATCCCCTTCAGAAACTGTCGACTGGAATAGTTGAGCATGCATGAGGGATGGTCGTCATTTGGCTTAGTAATTGGAAGCTCGTCACTCTTAAGGGCTAGAAGGTCGTCATCTCTTAATTAAGGAAAAGTTGTAAAATATTCCCATCAACATATAATTTTATGGTGTGTTTAGATGGAGGGAGAGAGAAGAGGAGAGTAGAGGGAAGGGATCGGAGTGCCTTTGACAAACTCTATTTGTTGTTTGATTTAGTTTGTAGGTTGTCCTCCCTTCATAAGCCTTTGGTTATTGAACCTCAAAATGTCTGATCGCCTCACTCAGTTGTGATTCTTGTTCTTTTGAAATCCAGCTACCTACATAAAATCCGATATGCAAATTCCTTATGTTCCCAAAAGATTAACAAAATTAAGGAAAAGATGCCAAGTGTAAACTCTAGAGAAAAGAATAAGAAGAAAAGGAAATTCATCTTCTTCTTTTTTCTTTTAGCTTTTTTGCTCTTTTCACTTTTCCTCGCTACCATATGCATTGTAAAAGGCTCCTACAGATGCCCTTGGGAGTTTGGTGCTTAACTGCTCCTTATTCATGATGGAGACAACTTTTGGTTCTAAAAGCCATAGAATATTTCGTCAACTAATTAATGAAGCCATCCATAAAATTGGAAAAATGGGTACTTATGGGAATATTTTACAACTTTTCCCTAAGTAAGAGATGATGACCTTCCAGCCCTTAAGAGTGACAATCTTCCAATTACTAAGCCGAATGACGACCGTCCCTCATGCATGCTCAACTATTCCAGCTGTCCGTGACTGAAGGGAATATTTATCTGGTTCTCCTAAGTCAGGAATGACGACCTTCTACTCCTAGATGAAGACCATCCGCTCCCTCAGAAAGATTGACTCCCTTCTGCTACTCACGATGGCTTAGTCACCAAACCATGATTCGTCCTTATCTTCTACGGGAATCAAGCGAGACACCTCACCAGATCAACACCTCATCGTGCATAGGTGTCCTCCGTGAATCCTGGGAATGAAGTCCTTGCGACGTCGCCCAGTACCATGCACAAGCTGGCCACTACCTGCCAGATGAAGGGTCACAGACCCTCCACGCGTCCCAAGATCCAATGGTCTCCGGAAGGCCACGTGGATGACCGAAAGGCATAAAATGCCATTCTCCTTCCGTACTCAGGTATGAGCAATACTTTGAAAATACAGAAATTCACGTTCAAGGTTTTTCTGGGAATCAATACTGACAAAGGCGTCAGAGCCCCTTTGGCCGGCCCCAAACCGGTGCCAATTCCGACCAGCTGTTATTCTTTTGCAGGTCTTCCATTCCTCGGCACCAAGGAAGGCCGTCTACTGATTTTCCAGCAATATCATTTCTTGGCTGGCTGTGCAACTGTTGATATGAAGATGCAAACTTCGGTCATTTCCATGGAGATGCAGATTTCAGACATCAACAGGTACTAAGAAAGGTTCATGAATCTTAATAAATTGATAGATACCCTTCTAATTGATTTACTGTCACTCTCACTCAATTTATTTGTTTATTTTTTAAAAAATTTCTGAAGATCTAGCTGCTAAGTTAGCATTTGTTTTATCTCCAAAGGTTTTGGCTCCTGTTGTGGTCCAACAATTTTTTTTCCCTAGAAATAGCAAAAATGAACAACACCAGGAACAAAAATAAAAGAACAAATGGCTGGGAGTCATTCATTCTTTTAAGCCAAAACGGGATATCCATTCAACAATGGTTGCCTTTTTAGTCTTTTCCCCCAACCTTTGATAGATTTGTCTGCTAGAGAAACACTTTTAATCTAGAATCTAACAACATATTGAATCTGATCGGTAGAAAGATGGCCTAGCAAGCAAGATGAGGTTCATACACTACCACACATTGTTATTATTTAAAAAACACATGAAACCCTCCTCAAGAATGGGTATCAACATCAACTATCAACAATAATGCTCATACGCTGCTTTTTTCTTTTTCCCTTGTAAGTTAGAAACATCTTTGGGCATCCATGAAAAGTTGTGTTCTTGTAATATGATTCCAATCAGTTTCCATGATCGATGATTCTTTCACTTAAATTTAACAAGTACATCTATTCTATCTAGATTTTTTTTTTTTTTTTTAATATAGAAAAAAAATAAAAAATTGTTTTGCTACCCTTAGTTAATAGATAGGAATGTGCTTAACGATGATGCATATGGCCTTCTAATATGGTTATTGTGAGGGGGTCCGGCTCACCTTCAATTAAAAAATCTCCCATTTTTATCCGGATGAGAAACACGTGTCAAATATAAAATCAAACGGTTGAAAATAATCCACAGTAAACACTATTTTTTCTCAGTACACCAACTAAACCCATCGCCCAAATGGATGCCGTCCACTGCCAAGCCCTCCGCCACCTTCTTCGTCGGCCACCAGTACCTCCACCTGGTGTTTTGTTAAGACCACCACCACCAGAAGGAGGTCGTTTATACCAAAACAAAAAGCTATTGATACAAACGACAAGTAATCTATTTACCAAAAGCAAAAGCAAAGACCTCCTGAGCCACTCACTGTGAAAGCCAAAAAGATAATGGAAGGTGGGGTTGGGAATGAAGATAGCACACAGAAAGGGTTGCATGGAACGTGTTTGGAACTCCCAGTGAATCGGCACGGCAACTTGAAAAGTGCTTCCAATGATCAAAACCTCAAGCACATTCTTCTCCAAATTAAGTCTTCCAAGACCCCTGTAAGTCTAACCACCCAAATCCACCATTTTTAGTTTTCATTAGCTTCATTTTATTAAATTGTTTCTTTTTCTAGATTTCCCAAGTTCTTGTTATCTATGCTTTTATAGCTAATTTTTAGACTTGTGATATCATTGACTTTCAAGAACTGAAGCCATAAAAAATTGCCCAAAATCTTTCAGGTTTTGGAATTTAAGGAACAAACCCAAAAGACTTGCTAGGTTTACAGCAAAAATTGAAGAGGGAAAGAGAGCAAAGAGTGCATAGAGAGGTTTCTGATTTTTCTGGTTTTGATTCTTGGTAATCCCATTGATTTTCTCGGCTTCCAACCAGAACCCAGAGTTGGTGAAAGGTATGGTGGTGGTGGTGGTCTTGACAAAACCCTAGGTGGAGGTACTGGTTGCCGACGAAGAACGTGGCAGAGGGCTTGGCAGTGGATGGCATCCATTTGGGCAATGGATTTAGTTGGTGTACTGAGAAAAAATAGTGTTTACTGTGGATTATTTTCAACTGTTTGCTTTTATATTTGACAAGTGTCCCTCATCCGAATAAAAATGGGAGGGAATGGGAGATTTTTTAGTTGGAGGTGAGCCGAACCCATTGTGAGGGTTGGGTTCAATAAGCAAGGAAGTCACATATGAAAAAGGTCTGAATAGCTCCCGCTAGGGTGCTCGAACAAGAGAAGCCTAAATGGTAAGAGAGAAACACCTTCGTTAATGGCGGAGGTGATCCCAAGATAGTTCGATCAAAGCCACTTCAATGTTTAAGTTAGATAATTACATATATTTTTGCAAAGAGTTATGTTTCTCTTGTTTCTTTTAATAATCATGTACCCTATTCCTACAGGAGAGAGGCTTTTATAATTTTCCCTCCAAAATTCCTTTATCGCAAGTTTGCAAAATCCGGTTCTCTAGTTCTAACACATGGGAACTGATGTTCAGCTAATGTGATGCTTACTCAGGTGTGCCTTCAGGCTAATTAAGGAGAAAGGTTTTGTCGCCATTAATGCTAACAGAAAGTGGGTGGGTGTTAGTTAATGCTGATGAGAGGTTAAGTATGGCTAAGGTTCTGACCGGCTCTTCTTTTGAGGAATTGAATGAATCCTTCATGTGACTACGAATTGCTTTCCAAGTTTAAACTCCTATAGAAATCCTATTTTTAAGGTTACGATTTCTAGTAGTGGATATCTAATTGTTTTGCCCTACATTCGTTGTTAGTTCAAACAGCCTTATGGGCCTCGTGGAGGCGGCCGACTGAAAATGGCAGTAGTTAGTTTGAGTATATATACTATATTCTTTGCTCCTCACTTCAATCCCTCTAGTTAATATTATAATTAAATTAAAATAAGAGCCTAGAAGGTGACTAGTAGCGCTAGAGGGAGACCACACGTGTAAAAGAATAGCAACACATTGTGGCACAACATATTTAAAACGTGATGATAAGGTAGCTACATTATATTCCAAGTACAAGGAGTGGGGCGTATAAAATCTGAAGGGGATATTTCTTTGACTCTCCCAAGTAAGGAGTGACGACCTTCAACGTCAGGAGGAAGGCCTTCGCATCTCCCAGAGCGACTGACGCCCTTCTATCCGTGAACAACCCTTCAGTCATCCGGTTATGACTCATCTCTTATCTTCTTCGAGAATCAAACAAGACAACTCCTCCAGCTAGTCGCATGTCATGCACAAGTGTTCCCCAACGCGAACTTAGGGGGTTGAAGCCTTGTGACTCCACTCAGCACTACGCTCCAGAACGGGTAACGGCCTTCCAAACGGAGGGTCACCAGCTCACCACGTGTCTTCAGATCTGACGGAGCCTAGAAGGCCACGTGGTCTGACCAGAAGGTATAAAAAACTGTTCTCTCTCCTATTCTCAGGCATGAACAGTAATTGTAATACTAAAAAAAACACAAAAAAAGAGTTTAAACAAAAGAGACTCCGACTAACAAAAGCATCGGAGCCTCCTAGGCCGGCCCCAAACCGGTGCCAGGTCCGATCAGTTCTTCCTTTTTGCAGGTCTTCCAGCTCGCGGCTTGACTGACTGCAGTCCACTGATTTCACAGCAACATCAGTTGGCGCCGTCTGTGGGAAACGCTTATTTTTGCCTTTCACCGCACCAATATAAAAGGACTGCATGGTCAGGACGTGATCGATGGAAATCCACGCTCAAGCCCTCCCCTCCAGTAGCCAACCTCCAGAAGTGGCGGCGATGGAGAGACAAGTGCGAGATCTCACTGCCAACCTTCAGGAACTTACACGGCAGAACCAGGTCCTTAATCAGAGACTCCTGCAACACGAGATTGAGAAGCAGAAGAAAAAAGACAAGGGAAAGAGTAAGGAAAGAGGTGATGCTGAGTCTCGGCAAGAGCGTCAGCAAGAACAACGGCAAGAACAGCAGGAGCAACAGCAAGAGCAACGTCAAGAACAGGAAGGTGAGACGAAGGGCGAGAATACGAGAATAACCGTTGAACAGTCATCGGCTAAGTGGGAACAAGAAATAAAAGCGATGAGGGCACAGATGGGGGAGATGAAGGACGAATTTAAAGGACGAGCAACGAAAAATATCGACGATATTGTCCAGGGAACGGATTCACCCTTCACGAAAACTGTGATCTCTTTTCCTCTGCCATCTAAGTTTAGAATGCCTTCCTTGGAGATCTTTGACGGATCGAAAGATCCCCTCGACCACTTGGAGTCCTTCAAAACCGTGATGTGCCTTCAAGGGGTTCCAGACGAGATTATGTGTCGTGCTTTTCCAAACACCCTTAAGGGTCCTGCGAGGATATGGTTTAAAAAATTAATGCCTGGCTCAGTAGGATCCTTCGCTCAACTTAGTCGCTTGTTTTTCAACCACTTCATCGGTGGACAACGGTATGGACGACCTACCACACACCTCCTGAATGTCAAGCAGAAAGAAGGGGAAACCTTGAGATCTTACCTCACCAGGTTCAACAAAGAAACGTTGCTGGTTGACGGGGCAGACGACAAGGTGGTGTTGACAGCGTTCATTTCTGGCCTTCAATCGGGAGATTTCCTATTCTCCGTCTATAAAGATCCCCCGAGCACCATGACGGAGATGATGTATGAGGCTCAACGGTACATGAATGGGGAGGAAGCCCTTCTAGCTCGTGATCAGACCACCGGAAAGAAGAGGAAAGGGGATCATGCCGACCGTCCAGCGGAGCCCCATGAGACAAGGCCCAAAGCACAGAGGAACAGAAATAGGAGGCAAGAGGATAGGAGTGGACGGGGATTTAATGAAAGGTTCAACCGCTTTACTCCTCTCAATGCTCTTGTAGACCACATCTTCATGCAAATAAGGAATGACCCGGCTTTGAAATGGCCAGGCAAGCTGTTGACGGACCCTGACAAAAGGCCGAGAGACAAGTACTGCCGTTTTCATAGAGACCACGGCCACAACACAGAAGATTGCTACGACCTGAAAAGACAAATCGAGGAACTGATCAAGCAAGGAAAGTTGCAGAGATTTATTGAAAAAGGTCAGAGAGAAAGCCGTCCCCAAGGAGCCCGTCAACACCGACCTCCAGGGGAAGCACCTCCAAGACCCCCACTGGGAGAAATTCACGTGATAACCGGAGGAATGGCAGCAGGCGGAACCTCCCGTTCCTCACGAAAGGCTTACGCTCGCCAAATACATAATGTGCTCGTCACGCAGAAAAGCAACAAGAAACCGAGGGTGGAAGACCTTCCTATTACATTTACAGAAGAAGACGCCTGCAAAGTCTTCCACCCCCATGATGACGCGTTGGTTGTCATAATGGAGATCGCTGGCTATTCCACCAGACGGGTTTTGATTGACAATGGCAGCTCTGCGGACATCATATATTTGACGGCCTTCCAGCAAATGAAAATTGATAAGGATCAGCTGCAACCCATCGAAACCCTTTTGGTCGGATTTGCAGGAACCAGTATCTATCCCCTTGGAATGGTCACCCTTCAAATCATAGCAGGTACTCATCCAAAGCAAGCTATAAAGAAGGTAAATTTCTTGGTAGTAGATTGCCCTTCTACCTATAATATGATAATTGGACGCCCTACTCTGAATCGCCTTCGAGCTGTCACTTCCACATACCACCTTCTAGTTCGCTTTCCAACCGAAAATGGAATAGGGGAGATGAAGGGAGATCAAGCAATGGCCAGAGAATGTTATTTAACTACTGTCAATGCAGAGCAGGTCCACCAAACGCTGATCGTGGAAGAGCGGCAAAACATTGCTGAACCAACCGAAGAATTAGAGGAGATCGTATTGATAGAAGGCGATGAAAAGAAAACAACAAGGATAGGAACTTCTATGGCAAAAGAGATACGAGCTTCGGTAGTAAGTTTCTTGAGGGGGAATGCAGATGTCTTTGCGTGGAGCCATGACGACATGCCTGGTATTAGCACTGAAGTAATTTCCCACAAACTGAACGTCAACCCTTCCACACCCCCCGTCAGGCAGAAGAGACGAGTCTTCGCCCCGGAAAGAAACACTGCTGTGATGGAAGAGGTTGACAAATTATTGAAGGCAGGCTTCATAAGGGAGGTTTATTACCCGAAATGGCTCGCCAATGTTGTAATGGTAAAAAAATCCACGGGGAAATGGTGAATGTGTGTCGATGTCACAGATTTAAACAAAGCATGTCCCAAGGACAGCTATCCCCTTCCACGAATAGACCAACTAGTGGATTCCACGGCTGGACACAAGTTACTCAGCTTCATGGACGCCTTCTCTGGCTACAACCAAATTCAGATGACAGAAGTGGACCAAGAGAAGACAGCCTTCATCACAAGCAGAGGCCTTTTCTACTATAAGGTAATGCCCTTCGGCCTCAAAAATGCTGGAGCCACCTACCAGAAACTAGTAAACAAGATGTTCCATGATCAAATAGGGAGAAACATGGAAGTATACGTGGATGATGCTGGTAAAGAGCAAAAAGGATGAAGATCATCTCATTGACTTAAAAGAAACCTTCCAGACGCTAAGAAGGTACAACATGAAGCTGAACCCCGCAAAGTGTGTGTTCGGGGTCTCCTCCGGCAAATTTCTGGGTTTTATGGTATCGCAGCGCGGGATAGAAGCCAATCCAGATAAAATTAAGGCCATTCTAGACATGAGCCCTCCGAAGACCGTCAAGGAGGTCCAGAGCTTGACAGGGAAAGCAGCCGCTCTGAATAGGTTCGTTTCAAGATCTACGGACAAATGCCTTCCCTTCTTTAGAACTCTCAAGAAGGCCTTCCAGTGGACAGAAGAATGCCAGAAGGCGTTTGAGGAATTGAAGGCCTATTTATCCTCCCCACCGTTACTCAGCCTTTCCCAGACAGGTGAGAAATTATATTTGTACTTGGCCGTGTCAGCCTCCGCGGTCAGTTCTGCACTAATTCGCGAGAAAGAATGCATTCAAAAGCCTATCTACTACACCAGTAGGGCCTTGAGGGGAGCTGAAGAAAGATATTCAAATATGGAAAAATTGGCTTTTGCTTTGTTAATCGCGTCTAGAAAGCTTAGGCCGTACTTCTAGTCCCATCCCATAATAGTTTTGACTGATTACCCTCTCAGGAAGGCCATGAATAAGCCAGATGCGGCCGGGAGACTGGTACAGTGGTCCATAGAAATGAGTGAATTTCATATCGACTACTGTCCATGCACTGCAATAAAGGCCCAAGCCTTAGCCGATTTTATCGCAGAATTCACTCAACCATGGAAGGATGAAGAGGAATTGGAAGAAGGCGAGGCCTGGACAGTAAATATAGACGGGTCATCTACCAAGGAAATGAGCGGGGCTGGAGTCGTCCTTGTCTCCCCTGAGAAAGAACAAATTCGAGTATGCGCTTCAGCTACGTTTCCGCACCACCAACAACGAAGCGGAAGTATGAAGCCCTTCTAGCCGGACTAAAATTATCCAAGAGTATGGGAATCGAGAACCTGACCGTCAAAAGCGATTCTTCAGTTAATCGTAGGGCAAGTCAAGGGGGAGTATGAAGCTAAGGAAGATAGAATGAAGAGATATTTGACGGTCGTCAAGAACCTACTAACACAGTTCAAGAAGGTGGAATTACTTCAGATTACAAGAGAAGAAAATGAAGCCGCCGACTGTCTAACTAGGTTGGCGTCTTCAGGAGTGGAAATAGATGGCTTCGTCGAAATCCAAGGAAGACCGTCTACAGAGGAAGAAACAATAAATCCTATCTCATTCACTACGACGTGGATGTTGCCCATAATCCGATACCTCAAAGAAGGGACCTTTCCTTCAAATAGGGCAGAAGCACACAAACTTCGAATACATGCTTCTCGCTTCCAGTTGCTGGGGGAGCATCCTTTACAAGATAGGTTTTTTACGACCTCACCTAAGGTGTTTATCACCAGAAGAAGCGAATTACGTCATCAGCGAGGTCCATGAAGGGGTTTGTGGGAATCATTCAGGGGCAAGATCTTTGGCGCACAAGCTCACAAGAGCAGGCTATTACTGGCCGTCCCTTCTACATGATGCCACCCAATTTGTGAAGGCCTGCGACAAGTGCAAGCTCTTCGCCAATGTCCCGAGGGTGCCACCGGAGGAATTCACGCCCATAACCTCACCATGGCCTTTCGCACAATGGGGGCTAGATATTATGGGTCCCTTTCCGGTTGGAACGAAACAAGCAAAATTCTTAGTGGTTGCGATTGATTACTTTACTAAATGGGTGGAGGCGGAACCCTTGGCAACAATTTCAGAAAAGAATGTCAAGTCTTTCGTCTGGAAGGCCGTCATTCTGTCGATTTGGGATCCCACGAGTCCTGATTTCCGACAATGGGAAGCAATTTGATAATGGACCCTTCAGGGAATTGTGTGCTCAACTGAACATAAAAAACCACTATTCCTCCCCCAGGCATCCACAAGCAAACGGCCAAGTCGAAGTTACAAACCGGACCTTACTCAAACAGATTAAGACCCGGCTTGAGGGGGCAAAGAGTATGTGGGTGGAAGAGCTTCCAAGCGTGTTGTGGGCATACCGAACCACCGTCAGAACCCCAACAAAGGAAACTCCCTTCAAGCTCACCTTCGGCACGGAGGCTGTTATCCCCGTTGAAATTGGACTAACCACCCTAAGGACGACCTTCCACAAAGAAGGGGAAAATGAAGGGCAGCTTCGTTTGAACCTTGATCTCCTGGATGAAATAAGAGAAAGGGCAGCACGGAGAATCGCACTTTATCAAGGAAAAATGGCCAGATATTATAACGCCAAAGTAAAGCTCCTATGTTTTGAAGTTGGTGATTGGGTCTTGAGGAAGGTCACCCAAGCAACTAAGGACCCGTCACAGGGAAAGCTGGGCCCCAATTGGGAAGGTCCCTACAAGATCATCCAATATTACCGAAGGGGCACCTATCATCTGGAAGACCGTCACGGAAAAAAGCTGCCTCACCCATGGAACGCTGAGCACCTCAAGAAATACTACCCGTGAGGTACGTATATCAATTATCTTTTATGATAAAGAAGTTTGTATACCCAAACAATGTCTTTTATCTATGAATAGAAGGCCGTCTTCACTTAAATAATTGTCTAAATATACTTGTTGTCGCCCAAATATTATCAATTATTATCTCGACAGGCGTCATTTAAACAAATGTTAGACATCCAAGAGGTGCACAAGTCAGACACCCATGAGGTGCAAATGTTAGACACCTTCGAGGTGCAAAAGTCAGACACCCATGAGGTACAAATGTTAGACACCCTCGAGGTGCACAAGTCAAACACCCATGAGGTGCAAATGTTAGACACCTTCGAGGTGCACAAGTCAGACACCCATGAGGTGCAAATGTTAGACACCTTCGAGGTGCACAAGTCAGACACCCATGAGGTGCAAATGTTAGACACTTTCGAGGTGCACCAGTTAGACACCCATGAGGTGCATATACCATGGAATCCCATCAAGAAAACTGCTCCCCTACTCATCAACCGACGTTAGACACCCAAGGGGTGCATCTAGAGAAGAAGACCGTCAAGAGTGTCCCTTCTTTACCTATTATCAAGTGAGACACCCAAGGGGTGCATCCAGAGAAGAAGACCGTCAAGAGTGTCCCTTCTCTACCTATTATCAAGTGAGACACCCAAGGGGTGCATCCAGAGAAGAAGACCGTCAAGAGTGTCCCTTCTCTGCCTGTTATCAAGTGAGACACCTAAGGGGTGCACCCAGAGAAGAAGACCGTCAAGAGTGTCCCTTCTCTACCTATTATCAAGTGAGACACCCAAGGGGTGCATCCAGAGAAGAAGACCGTCAAGAGTGTCCCTTCTCTGCCTGTTATCAAGTAAGACACCTAAGAGGTGCACCCAGAGAAGAAGACCGTCAAGAGTATCCCTTCTCTACCTATTATCAAGTGAGACACCCAAGGGGTGCATCCAGAGAAGAAGACCGTCAAGAGTGTCCCTTCTCTACCTATTATTAAGCGAGACACCCAAGGGGTGCATTTAGAGAAGAAGCCCGTCAAGGACGTTCCTTCTTTGTCTATCTAGTGTGTTCCTCCCTTATCTGTTATCAAAATTAAACACTTATGGAATATACGTATAAAAGAAGACCGTCAAGGACATTCCGCTACATATTATGGTTAATTGTGGGATTCATCGGCAGACGGCCGTCAACAACACAGTAAACACCACAATATGAGAAATCCACTTTTTGCTTAACACAGATGGGAAGAAACAAAGCAGCAATTCTAGAAGGGATAACAAAAGACAACTGGCATATAAACATCACATGATCCCAGTAAACATTGTCACAAAAGTATGGGTCACACCCCTTCCTTAAGGAGTAAACAGACCCTAGTCACGAGATTGTTTAAGTATGGGTCACACCCCTTCCATAAGGAGTAAACATGACCCTAGCTACGAGATTGTTTTAAGTATAGGTCACACCCCTTCCAGAAGGAGTAAACATGACCTTGTTAGGACTACATTGCTGACAAAAGAAAGAAAAACAACAAACATAAAATGTCTAAGTCAAGATCATAAGGATTAAAACTATGGCATCTTGCCACCGGTTGGAGGAAGAGCAGCCTGATCGTCCACGGGGATAACCGGGTCATCCACTTGAATAGTCTGGCCGCCTTCAAGACCAGCAACAGGATTGTTACCTTCATCACCATTTGGAGGAGTAGACGGGACATCAGTTGAAGCAACCGTACGATCCTTGGATTGAACATCATCCCCTTCCTCCTCTTCACCACTGTCTTCCTCCATCGCGGTGGTCTCTTCATCATCAAAGATTTTTACCGTCTGCCAATTGACAACATCCCCAAAGGCCTGGGCCGCCCTTTTCCTGAAATGCTCAAAACCCGCCACATAGTAGCGGTGAGTGGCATCATTGAAATCCTTGGAAGCCTTGAACTCGGTAACAGCCGTCTCCCTCGCATTTGCAACCTCTTCTTGTAGAGCTGCAGTCTTCTCCCACCAGGTCACCACGTTCCTTCTCCAGGCCAGACAGACAGGCGTCCTTCTTCTTCAGGTCAGCCTCCAACTTCCTCACTTGGTTCTTCAGGGTCCCTCTCTCAGCATTGAGAACCTCCGTAGCCTTCCTGATGAGCAAGAGTCTGAACTTTGGCCTCCTCGAGCTCCGCTTTAAGCTTCGCCAAGTCACAGTTCAGAGGAACGAAGCTTGTTCCCCAAAATGAACATCTGACCCGCAGCCTGAGGAATAAAAGAAAAACTTCAACGAATAAAGTAAAATATATATATATACATGTGCATGTATGAGATACCATCCTTCAAGAGGGAGAAAGAAGTCGACCTTCAACGAATCTTGAATCGATATACGGAGAAGGTCCATATTCTCAATGTGATCATACACCTCCAGATCAACCTTCTCATACATCTTGTTCACTTTGTCCATCGCCCTAGACGTGCTGTTATAGATAGTGGGTTGAATATCGTCAGAAGCCACCCCCCTCCCTTTTGATGCGGCAACAGGGGAAGGGGGAATCTCATGATACACGTGAACCTTCTCGGGCATCTTCGTTTTGGCAGCAGGAAGGGATTTGTCATGATGGCCACCCTTCTTAGAGCTGGCCCCCTTCTCCATAACGACCTTCTTCCCCGATTTGGCCTTCTTGGGAAAAAGCGCGCTCGCGTCAGGAAGGTCGTCAAGATTCTGGGCCGCCTCCATTAGGCGCTTGCGTTCAGCTCTGGTTGTCATTCCTGTAGCAAGGAAGGGCGTCAAGAAGAGATAATGAAAAATATATTTAAGTCCCAGGATCGAGAAGAGAGATTACTTACTTAAGTTATAAGACTGTATCGCCTTCTTCACTTCTTCACTGGGTTCGGGACCCAAGGACCACTGTGCCAATGCAAACGGAGATAGAAGGTCGGCTAGCCGCACTGCCCTCTCCTTCTGAAAATCCACGACCACGGAGAGGCTTTCCTGTAAACGATTGGATAATGAAGGCCGACGAAAAGCTGCAGAGAGAAAAATCCAAGGTAAATGCCTGAAAGGCCATCCATAACAATATATATACATATGTGTAAAAAAATAAAAAATAAAAAATAAAAAGAAGGGGGAAAAATGAACCATCAGCAGAAGGAATTCCCCAGGGACGACGAAGGCCACAAGGATCCTCGCCTATTGTCTCGCCAGAGGAAAATTCCCAATTCTCCCCACACAAGAAAAAGAATTTGGGCTTCCAACTCCGGTTTGAATTGGGAACACGAGGGATAAAGCCTCGGAGATCCTTTATGGCAGGTGAAGCCCCAAATTCCCGGTGTGGGACGGCATGTAGGTCAGTTTGTAAAGGAAAAGGAATTCATCGATGGTCAAATCATGCTCCCCTTCATGAGCCATCTTCCAAAGAACCTGAAGGCCTACTATTAACCGCCAAGCATTTGGGTTCAGTTGACTGGGAGCCAAACCGAAACGGTGAAGGAGCCCCCTCTCAAAAGGCCTAAAAGGAAATCTTAGGCTGGCAACCAAGCTCTCTTCATACAAGGCAACGTCTTCCCCATTAGACGTACATGCCCACTCACCACTTTCAGGAAGCCTAATCACTATGTTTTCCGGGATTTGGAAGCGACTCCTCAACCTTCCAATATCCTTCTCAACTAGTTTGGAAGGCACCTCTTCGGCTATGAAGGGCTTGTTTAAGTCCCGACCTGGAATGGGTAAACTAACCTCCTGGGGCAAGGAGTCTGAGGTAGACGACTCCGAGGTCCCAGAGGACCGTCCCCGGCTTCCGGAATCCTCAGATCCGGATAATGGTGCAGGTGAATATCTCTCACCGGAAGATGGTGACTCCGCAGAGTCATCCACATTTGGAGCCATAAAGACTCGAGACGAAGTCCCTAATGGCAATGCCGCACTCACCCTCGCCGCAAAAACCTACCGAAGTAAAGGAAAAGAGGGTAAAGGCGAAACCTTTTTACTCCTCGACTACCCAAAGAACAACTAAGACACTAGAAAATAAGACAAGAAGAAGAAGAAAATGGCTTACCAATGAAAAAACTGTCGCCGGAAAAAGAACCGCTGAAGAACACGGAGGACGCCGGAGCAAAGATCCCTTTAAGCAAGTTGAAAAGGAGAGAACTTGAAGAACTGAGGGAATTTTTTGAAAAAGACTGAAAACTGGCAAAAATAAATGAGGCTTCTTGGGCATTAAGAGAGACGGTTGGGGCTTTAAAACTTGCGCCCATCCCTGGACCAACACGTGTCTCAGCAACATTGAAACCGTCCCATCCCATTATGGCCACGGAGCTCGACGAGGGAAACGGGTGCAATTTACCTCCAGGACCCGGACTCTTCATATTCCGAAGGCCGTCAAGACACACGACCTCGGAATAGGGGGGCAACTGAAGGGGATATTTCTCTGACTCTCCCAAGTAAGGAGTGACGACCTTCAACGTCAGGAGGAAGGCCTTCGCATCCCCCAGAGCAACTGACGCCCTTCTATCCGTGAACAACCCTTCAGTCATCCGGTTATGACTCATCTCTTATCTTCTTCGAGAATCAACCGAGACAACTCCTCCAGCTGGTCGCATGTCACGCACAGGTGTTCTCCAACGCGAACTTAGGGGGTTGAAGCCCCGTGACTCCACTCAGCACTACGCTCCAGAACGGGTAACGGCCTTCCAGACGGAGGGTCACCAGCTCACCACGTGTCTTCAGATCTGACGGAGCCTAGAAGGCCACGTGGTCTGACCAGAAGGTATAAAAAACTATTCTCTCTCCTATTCTCAGGCATGAACAGTAATTGCAATACTAAAAAATACAGAAAAAGAGTTTAAACAAAAGAGACTCTGACTAACAAAAGCATCGGAGCCTCCTAGGCCGGCCCCAAACCGGTGCCAGGTCCGATCAGTTCTTCCTTTTTGCAGGTCTTCCAGCTCGCGGCTTGACTGACTGCCGTCCACTGATTTCACAGCAACATCAAAATCTATAGATCATTCAGTTACTAAAATTCAAATTCACAATTAATGCCCAGTATTAATTCGGTGACAAGTGTCTTCGATAATTGAGGATGGAGCCCCAAGTGATACCTATAATCATCGATAACCATCAAGGTCTTAAGTATCAATAGAGGCATACATCTCAAGCAAGAACACATACCCAAATTGATGGAAAATTATTCGGTAGTTCCGGACTATAAATAAATGCATAGTTCCCCCATGGTTTTAAAAACCGGACCGGACCGGTCGGTTCAACCGGGGATCGGTGCCTAATCCAGTCCGATTCTCTTTCAAAATCGGAAAAATGAAAAACAAAAAGTAAAACTGAGAATCGTCGGTTCAATCGTCAAAAGACCGGACCAACGTGGTTTAACCGGTTTTGGACCGGTTTGATCAAAATCCCAAAAACGAACTTGCAAAATCATAGATCAGATGCTCCATATTTTGACATCCCACAAAATCACAGATTTGTACACTCATAAACCATATAATAGCAAAATCAAAACTTCATCTTCCATGAATGCAAACCCCACTCAAAGATAACAAATTTTTGCATTTAGAATTGAGAGAAAGAAATGTTGCAAAGAGAGATAGAGAGTGCAACAAAGAGCAATACATAGAAGAGAGAGAAAGATATAGAGCCATAAAGGCTATTTTTTAAGTTTTGGTTGGATTTTATGTTGGGGGGTGACGCCTGGAGAGGTTAGGAAATAGGAATAGGGTTTTTTTGTTGGGTAAAAGTTAGGTACAGTTCCTTAGGTTAAGTAAATTAGGTTCCCCAATTGAATTCAAACACATGGTTGCATTAACCAATGAAACACCAACAATGTTATCTTTTCCAAGAATATTTAAATTCAATGTATTTGAATTCAACTAAGAACCTAATGTACTTGATCTAAGGAACTGTATCTAAGTTTTACCCTTCTTTGTTTTTGCTTTTAACTTATATAAGAGAAAACTGATGCATGTAGGTGTGTTTTTATACACTAGTGTAGGTTGTACAATAGTAACAAGTGAGGTAGAATAATACCGTGTATATGATATGCTGTATAGGTGGGCTTGAGTTGAAATTTTTTGAATTTTGTTAATGTTTAATATTTTATTATATGATTTTTGTTTTAACCTTTTAGCTTTCAAGTATGATTATTTTTATAACCTTAATAAGTTTAATTACATTTTATTATTTTTATTATCTTAATATAAGTTGTGAAAACTCAAATAAAACAAACGTTTAAAATGTAGATATTTTTTACTATATATTATTTGATACATATCTATTTTAGTATAAATTATTATATAAGTATTTATGTATTTCTTATTCAATCTTTTTATTTTTATTTTTATAAAAGACAAGAATTTATTGAAAGGAAGGAAATCAAAGTACATTGTTTGTGTAGAACCACAACAACAAAGACGAAAAAGTATGTTGGGCTAGACTAACTAAACATGCACCATGGATGTTAAAATACCGAAAGTCCTATAATAATTTTGAGGTTGTAGCTAGGATAGTGGCAGTGTGGTCCAAAGAGGTGTCAAAGACTTGCTTTAACCCCACCAATTATTAATTTAATAGGTTCAACATAGCAAATACTATTTATAACTACATCAAAATACAAAACTAATTAGCATATTAAAATTTGAAGACCTAAAAAAATTTCAAACACACATAGTTTTTAAATATTCAAATAAGTCAAATAAAGAAAGTTCTTACCATAAATCCAAGAAAATATTATTGAGACTTATGATATTATCAAATAAACATTAAACGTTATTCTATGATATAATATGATTATTTTGTAATTTTAATATGTTTAGTTACTTTTTTTTTTCTTCTAAATATAAGATGTGAAAACTCATATAAAAGTTTTAAAATTTGTTATATATATATTTTTAACTAAATATTATTAGTTAAAATTTGTTATATATATTTTATTAATTATATAATTTAAAAAATATTAATTAAATTATTTATGACGTCACCGGTCCGACCCCGATCAGACTAGTGATACGAGAACCACTCCCTTTTCAGTTCTTTCTCCGGTCCCCAATTTTTAAAACCATGGTCCCCCCCCCCATTTGATAGAGTGGTGGGTCTTACCATGAATTTAATTTGTGCGACCTACTATTCATGTGGTAGGACCCACCATTTATGTAAGAGGGGGACTATGCATTTATTTATAGTCCTGGACAACTGAATAATCACTTCAGACGGATTCACTTGTCATCTCAATTGTAATTCACTAGTTTAGGGTTCGGTGTAAGGCGTTAATGCAAGTAAATAATTCTATAAGTGTAGTTTTCTTAGTTGAATTTCTTTATGTTTCTGTTCATATAATGATATTGTGAGTTTGAATTTATCAACACGTAACTTAGATGACTTTATTTCATTAATCACATCATAATACATTTAGAATATTTTCTCCATTGATTTAGTTGTTACTTGGTACTTGTATCGACAATTGACATAGAGTAAATTACATAATTACAATCGTTATTCACGAATCACCATCGATAAGGAAAAAACCATCTCAATTGAGGCATAACGGATCCATATATCTATACTATAATGTAAAACCGAAGCTTTTTGACTTTTGGTTGACCTCATCATGTTGCGCCACATAAGCTTTTGAAATCTCACAATTTTACACCTCATTATTTTAATATATATTTTCTAATTGAATTTAAATTTTATTCTATTATTAAACCTTCCATTAGAATTTTGACACATCATATTTTCTTTAATATAAGAATATATTATTCCATATATAAAACACAATCATAATTAATGTCTAATACTAACATATATTCCATATATAAACACAATATAAATATCTTTTAATAATAATCATAATTATCAATTTTCATCAAGATTTTTAGAGTTCCTTTTTTTTCTTATGTATTTCATTTAATTTTGTTGTTGGCAATGGAGAAAGATGGATGGATTTGTTATAATGAAACCATGTGAGCTTGAAATGAGTTATGAAAATTATTTAGGTTTGATCATATAATCATATGCCCATGAATTTATTTGTCCTTCTTTTTATTTTAAGTATCATTTATTTTATTTTTGGATAGAAACATGATCCATATGGTAAATATAAACATGAATCGTGTTTTATAAAAATTGGACTATATTCAACTTATGCCAAAAGAAAAATTATATTATATTAAATTTTAATTATCCTATGGTAAATACTTTCTTAGTTATTTTTTTAAACCAAAAAGTAGGATCTATCCTAAATCTGATTCGTAAAGTCTCTTTATCGATCTTGCCTACAACATTTTGAACTAAAAAAAAAAAAAAAAAACATATTCAACAAAAAATGTAAAAGGAATCAAAATTAATTTAGATTTTATTTTCAATAATTTTCCTGTGCATCGCACAGGTTTGCGACTCGTATTATTCTAAAAACGAAGTCAAATCATAAAATCAAAAGCTTAAAAAATGTTATCCACGCACCCTACCATCAAATCCACGTCAAAATAAAAATAAATGTTAACAAATATAAAGGGAAAGCTCTTGCAAGAGTGTACAAGCTGCTAGGAAATGTCAGTATCATCCAAATCTCAGCAAAGTTTGTGCAGATACCTCGTGTGCTGTTGTAATTAAAAGGGAAAATTGTATTTCCCCCTTAAACTATGGGATATACTTCAATCAATCCACCCACTAATAAATAAAACGGAGCAATATTCTCCTAATATATTGAAAATATACAAACAGCCTATACTGTCTATTTTTCTATTTAAATCAAAGCATAATAACTTTTTTTTTTTTTTTTTATGATGTATTAATAAGTAATGATAGATTTTGAGAATTATAAGTTTATAACTTGAAGTTAACAAAATACATTAAAGTAAAAAAAAAAAATAGGTTAGTTTCGCTTGGATTTAATAGAAAATTAGATAGTAAAAGCTATTTACATGTTACTAGGTTTTATATATTATGAAAAGAATTGAGACATACTCAATAGTTAAAGGGGATAAAATATAATTTGTCCTATTTTCTTAAAACCATTTTATGGCAATTGGCCAGGCAGAAAAACAAATGTGTGGCTAGATTTTCTTTTTCTGATAATAGTTACAAATTAGATGACCCCGGGCCAATGAGGGACTTGTCCAACTCAATTGTCCGATCGAGCGTTACCAAGATTCAATATGTCCTCAAAATCAAATCTGACCACATATGATAAGATTTCATAAAAATGACACGTTCCAATTCATATGATTATGCTTTCCAAGACCGTTATTTTCATGTTCATTAGTCCACATGTGAGACTCCTAAATTGATAAATATATAATCATGATATTCAATTCAGATCTCACATCATCAAAGAAAGGAAAACATGTTATCAATAAAACAAAATGAGATCGGATTAGTAAGACTATCTGCATCACTGCATGCTCTTCTTTGGATAATGAATTTGACAAAGGATATTAACGATATTAA